>CM067171.1:5524531-5548220 GCA_034093135.1 Erigeron breviscapus | reverse complement strand
GCGTCTTAGAACTGGGACGATTTGAAGATCGTCTTGAAAATTTTTGGTGAAATTTTGGCTAAGTATGAAAATGAAACGGTCTTGAAGAACTGGGACGATCTTGTTTGAAGATCGTCTTGAAAATTTTGAGAAGAAATGACGATTTGAAGATCGTCTTGGAAGTTTTTGGTGAAATTTTGGCTAAGTATGAAAATGAAACGGTCTTGAAGAACTGGGACGATCTTGTTTGAAGATCGTCTTGAAAATTTTGAGTGTTCTTCCAGAAGATTTGAAAATTCACTTTTTGAAAAAGAAATACTATTTTTCAACCTTTTGTTTTTGTTGGCTAAAGAATTGATGAGATTTGTTAATTTAGATAAAGCTAATCTACAAGACTCTTTGTCCTTAATCAAAGAAAAAGTAGAGTCGAGATTTACCTCATCATCTGGGTACTCATCATCAGTGCTTTCTGCTTCAAGGACTTTATTCTTGGCCAATCTCGCCATGTAGCAAACATTAGCGGAGAGATCTTGATCTTCATCATCAGTGAGCAATAGCCATTTGTCATCTTCGGCAAGCAATGCATGTCCTGCTTCGACCTGTTTGGCTAATAGCATCTTCTGTTTGTAGTACTCATAGTTCCGCTTCTTGGGTTGTTTGCAATCAACAGCAAAATGTCCAGGAATTCCACAATTGTAGCACCTTTTGTCTGATGTTTTCCCCTTTTCACCTGCTTGTTTCTCATATGCTTCCTTTTTATCACCATATCTTGAACCAGAAGCTTCACTTTGATCATTGTTCCTTGGATGATAGTGTTCCTTCTTTGGAAATGCACTTGTTGACGAAGTGCGGAGATTGTTGTTTGTTGGCCTCGCTTTGAAATATCTCTTCTTGAAATGCTTAGTTACTGCGGCAAGAGCTTGATATAGTTCATCTGATACACCATCTCTTGTAGCCATCACATCATCTCCCTCCTCATCTGACGAAGAAACAACCACCATTTGCCTTTTAAGGACTTCAGAAATCTTCTTTTCAACGATCAATGCCAAAGGATCAGAAGATACAACTTCCGGCATTTTGTTCGATGAAGCTTTGTTCAGGACTTGGTGTTCATTGAGCTTGAAGGATTCATATAGAGTATGAATAGTGAACTTGGTCAGGTTTGATGTTGCTTGATTTGGGTTCCAAATTCTTCCCATTCTTGACCAAGTGCTTTGATGAACTTGATGTTTAACTCAATCTCAGTCTTCTTGACATTGTTCTTCCTCAGTTCATTAATGACATTGCAGAATCTGTAATACACTGCCTCAAGAGATTCATTTGGCATTTTGGAGAAGTTATCAAACTCAGTCAAAATGTTGGTCAATCTGATTGTTGAAGTCACGTCAGCTCCTTCCATCTGTCTTGCCACCTCATCCCATATCTCTTTTGCTGTATCATAGGAATCAACAGACCCATAGATTTCATCCGGTAAGGCTCTGTATAAACATGACCTTGCTCTGTTATCAGCAGCTGTTCGATCCTTTTGTTCAGCATTCAAAAGTTCATGAGTTGTAATAACTGCACCAGTAGTGGGATGGAGATGAACAGCAAGTCCTTTCAGAATGGATTCTTTCATCATATGACCATTTGTTTGACTCTCCACATAGTCCATGAATCGTTTCTTCCATAGTCCGTAAGAACCACGGTAGAGAACTGGAGGTCTTGTATCAGAACCTAATGCCAAAGCTTCACGAGAAGCCATTAGAGATTGATTTGATTTGGAAAAATTGAATTTTGGAGAAGTTATCAAACTCAGTCAAAATGTTGGTCAATCTGATTGTTGAAGTCACGTCAGCTCCTTCCATCTGTCTTGCCACCTCATCCCATATCTCTTTTGCTGTATCATAGGAATCAACAGACCCATAGATTTCATCCGGTAGGCTCTGTATAAACATGACCTTGCTCTGTTATCTGCAGCTGTTCGATCCTTTTGTTCAGCATTCAAAAGTTCATGAGTTGTAATAACTGCACCAGTAGTGGGATGGAGATGAACAGCAAGTCCTTTCAGAATGGATTCTTTCATCATATGACCATTTGTTTGACTCTCCACATAGTCCATGAATCGTTTCTTCCATAGTCCGTAAGAACCACGGTAGAGAACTGGAGGTCTTGTATCAGAACCTAATGCCAAAGCTTCACGAGAAGCCATTAGAGATTGATTTGATTTGGAAAAATTGAATTTAAAAAATAGACGATCTTGGTATGAAGATCGTCTTGTTGTCTTTCTCAAAAACCTTTAAGTGTATGAAACGACCAAACCAATCCTTTTGGATTAATTAGCCAGAATCAACACTTCCACAACACACTCTTAGCTAAAACGATCTTGTTAGGATCGTCTTAACAAGTTACAAAGCACTGAACTAAAACGATCTTAGGCAGATCGTCTTGATCATCTTCTTCAACTGAACACCTTTCCAGAAAAACTCCATTATCAACTTTTTAAAACTTCGATTTCTTATGAATTACAAGGAGTTAGATCACGAAATCACTTCCAAACTGTTTCAATTCACGTCCGCAACACGATTATGAACAAAATTCAACCTAAAACACAACAGATTCAAATCCCTGAAATTACGCGCCAAAACTCAAAATTCAATCTCGAGATTTAGATTGAATTGGAACTTGAAAATTGACAGGATTATGTTATCAATAGCCACGAATCTATTGATGAACAAACAACTGTGATTTTATGAGATTTGATGTGTGAATTTTGAAGAACCAGTATGTGAGATATTACGAACAGAATTTGAGATTAAACTTGATTTCGATGAAATTGTGATCAAATTCAGTTATGGATCGTCATCAGATTGATGTTTCGCTCTGATACCACTTGTTATAACACGATTTAAGCTCTGAATTCGATCTAACAATGGCGGTTTTCTAGTGTGTGTTCTTGGTGTGTGTGTGTGTGTTTTGAGAGAGAAAGGTCGAGATAACTGAAAGCTTGGAATTAATTGTGTAAGGAATGAAATGATTTTTCTGTTCTTGTTATGATTTCTAAGGTGTGAGGGCTATTTATAGTCTAACAATACAACTATGCTAATTATCACAATTAGCCCCTCAACCTTAGTAATCATCTATCTATGACTTAACAACAAGAATGTCTTCTAATCTTTATTACAATTTATCACTATTTTTGGATTTCTAACAGTTGCCTTCCTCTTCTTCGAAGGAGTAGCATCAGCAGCAACCTCCTTCCCAGTATCAACAACATCAGGCTCCAAAGTCTTCCCAGCAAGCAACTTTGCAGAAGTAACAGACAACTTGGGTTGACACTCCAACAATGGGCCCTTCACGAACTCAGCCAATGTAACCTCTGGAGAATAATAAACATATTAGAAAATATAAAAGGTGAGCAGTTAAAGGATACGCATACTAAAATACTCACCCTTTCCTCCAACAAGGATTCTGGAATCTACTCCTTCAGGCCACTGCTTCAAAACGCCAGCCTGATGCAACACAACATCGGGATAACGATCCAATTTGACAGGATCCTCAATAAGTCGCTGATACAGGGGCAGTTCAAGGACATAGGCAGGCGCCGGTTCCTTGAATTTGGTTGGTTACTCACCAACCAACAACGACGAGTACGCCTCAGGAATCACCGAACACTCAACAAAAACAAATTCATTCTTCCACCCCCTGACATCAGTGCTACCAGGCAAAAAGCAGTCAACTTTGGGTTTCTTCTGTATTGTCACCCAATCACCAGCATCACACAAATCAAAAAAGGCAGAAAACAAATCCACAGTCGCCTCACCACCATACGCGCGACAAAGGATTTCAAATCCAATGATACGAGCGACACCGTTTGGATGCATAAAGTAGAAAGGATAGTTATAATGGCTAAGTACATCAAGGAAAAGGGGGGAAAGAGGAAATCTCAAGTTGCCTCGGGTAACGTGGGCTATATATAGACCCACAAAACCCTTAGGAGGATTAGCAACGGTTTCCTCAAGGGACGGTAAGCGAACCGCCTTGTCCAGGGACGACAGGTAGGTAGAGCAAAACCACCCCAATCCCTCAGGTGTGACAACGGAAGAAAGATCGCTACGACCTACTTTAGCCATTTCTACAGATATTGAAGGAAGAAATTGAAGAAAAAATAACTGACCTGAAGAGGGAAAAAATTAGGGTAGAAGCGGTTGTAGAGATTGGGGAAATGATCGGATCAAAACTGACAGGTAAAATACGGTATTTTTCCCTTTTAAAAGATTTATTTACCTTTTAGTCCGTCGAGAATTTAAAGTCTAACAAGACAGCCCGTAACCGCCTATCTGCTTAGACTGGGGGGCTTGATGATATACCCTATACGGAGCTCTACCTCTGATATCAAAAGACCTCTGTATACCTGCTTGGCAGGAACGAAGCAATAACCTCCAAAGGATAAAACCTTCGTATTCGGAAATATCCCGAAGCTCTCAAAATTATTATCCTGAGCCTCGGAAATACACAAATACATCTTACGACTAAGATCCTCATAAAAAGGAAACACAATCAAATACCTCGGATACGAGATCACTATAAATCTTCTATAAAGATAAAAGATATCCTTAAGGAGGAAAAGATTAACCCTAACTCCTTTTTGTAAGTCCCCTGGTACAGGATCGTTAATAGCTTGCTCCAGTTATCTTGAGGTGCGGAATCCCTCACTATAACTTGGTGATCAACAATAAGCCCCTAGATCACCTGCTGCCTCGCAGATCTTCTTCGGGCTAGCGAAACAACCTTTGACGACTTAACCTGCACAAGTATGCTCGAAATTTCGACAAATGTTCAACCCTAATCTCTGTTAGGTTCGGTATTTATAGGAAACACCTGACATGGGCTTCAGCGAGTCGGCCTCGCAAATCATCCCAGCCCGTCACTAATGCGAAGTCGCATTCTGTGATTGGCCTCGTATTTGACCCTGAAAATACGGGGTCGTATTCCCTATGTGAAATGCGAGGTCGCATTTCACACTTAGCAATTTAGTATTCTATGCATAATACTAAGTTCATTAATGACAATGACATTACAAAGACATATAACAATATAAGCCCAAACAATCTAGACTGCTATTGACATAGATGTGCACTTACAGACTCCCCCTTGGCAATAGCTTCTAGACGTTAACATACCTATGTCTTCGTCTTGTCTTTGTCATTAATCTACTTCCTCTGCTTCTTCTGAATCATCTGCAGCCTTATAAAAATCACAGTCTGAGTGTAAGCCGATCTTCAAGCACAAACTCACTGTATTTCTATATCGCAACGCTGGACCCTGAAAATACGGGGTCGTATTCCCTATGTGAAATGCGAGGTCGCATTTCACACTTAGCAGATTTACTATACATTCAATACTTCAACTTAATCTAGTATTCTATGCATAATACTAAGTTCATTAATGACAATGACATTACAAAGACATATAACAATATAAGCCCAAACAATCTAGACTGCTATTGACATAGATGTGCACTTACAGACTCCCCCTTGGCAATAGCTTCTAGACGTTAACATACCTATGTCTTCGTCTTGTCTTTGTCATTAATCTACTTCCTCTGCTTCTTCTGAATCATCTGCAGCCTTATAAAAATCACAGTCTGAGTGTAAGCCGATCTTCAAGCACAAACTCACTGTATTTCTATATCGCAACGCTGGACCCTGAAAATATTTTGGAAACCAGTCAAATGCGAGGTCGCATTCTGTGATTGGCATCGTATTTGACCCTGCAAATACGGGGTCGTATTCCCTATGTGAAATGCGAGGTCGCATTCTGTGATTGGCCTCGTATTTGACCCTGCAAATACGGGGTCGTATTCCCTATGTGAAATGCGAGGTCGCATTCTGTGATTGGCCTCGTATTTGACCCTGAAAATACGGGGTCGTATTCCCTATGTGAAATGCGAGGTCGCATTTCACACTTAGCAGATTTATTACACATTCAATACTTCAACTTAATCTAGTATTCTATGCATAATACTAAGTTCATTAATGACAATGACATTACAAAGACATATAACAATATAAGCCCAAACAATCTAGACTGCTATTGACATAGATGTGCACTTACAGACTCCCCCTTGGCAATAGCTTCTAGACGTTAACATACCTATGTCTTCGTCTTGTCTTTGTCATTAATCTACTTCCTCTGCTTCTTCTGAATCATCTGCAGCCTTATAAAAATCACAGTCTGAGTGTAAGCCGATCTTCAAGCACAAACTCACTGTATTTCTATATCGCAACGCTGGACCCTGAAAATACGGGGTCGTATTCCCTATGTGAAATGCGAGGTCGCATTTCACACTTAGCAGATTTATTACACATTCAATACTTCAACTTAATCTAGTATTCTATGCATAATACTAAGTTCATTAATGACAATGACATTACAAAGACATATAACAATATAAGCCCAAACAATCTAGACTGCTATTGACATAGATGTGCACTTACAGACTCCCCCTTGGCAATAGCTTCTAGACGTTAACATACCTATGTCTTCGTCTTGTCTTTGTCATTAATCTACTTCCTCTGCTTCTTCTTATCAGCCTTCTTCTTCTTCTGAACTTCTTCTGAATCATCTGCAGCATTATAAAAATCACAGTCTGAGTGTAAGCCGATCTTCAAGCACAAACTCACTGTATTTCTATATCGCAACGCTGGACCCTGAAAATCTTTTGGAAACCAAATATTAACACTGTTCAGCTTTAGCAGATCTTTCTTGCAGAAGTTCACTAGATGCAAAGGCTCATAAATCCTCACAATCTCATAGTAATGATCACCATACATCACAACTTCATACGTCTTACTATCAAAGTACCAGCCTATCATATTATCTGTAAGTCCCCTGGTACGGATCGTCAATAGCTTGCTCCAGTTATCTTGAGGTGCGGAATCCCTCACAATAACTTGGTGATCAACAAAAAGCCCCTAGATCATCTGCGGCCTCGCAGATCTTCTTCGGGCTAGCGGAACAACCTTTGACGACTATAACCTGCAATACCTGCTTGATATTTCGACAAATGTTCAACCCTAAACTCTGTTAGGGTTCGGTTTATATAGGTAACACCTGACATGGGCTTCAGCGAGTCGGCCTCGCAAACCCAGCCCAGCCCGTCACTAATGCGAGGTCGCATTCTGTGATTGGCCTCGTATTTGACCCTGAAAATACGGGGTCGTATTCCCTATGTGAAATGCGAGGTCGCATTTCACACTTAGCAGATTTATTACACATTCAATACTTCAACTTAATCTAGTATTCTATGCATAATACTAAGTTCATTAATGACAATGACATTACAAAGACATATAACAATATAAGCCCAAACAATCTAGACTGCTATTGACATAGACGTGCACTTACAGACTCCCCCTTGGCAATAGCTTCTAGACGTTAACACACCTATGTCTTCGTCTTGTCTTTGTCATTAATCTACTTCCTCTGCTTTTTCTTCTTGCTCCTGCTCTGCTCCTTCTCAGTCTCAGTCTCAGTCTCAAAATCAGAATCTGACTCTGACTCTGAAGGAGTATGAGTTAACCCTAACCGTTCTTTCTCTTGATCCCTCAAAGATCCTGGATCATAATAATAATCCGCAATCTCTGCCCTAGCTCTCATATGAGCTTGTGGATCATATCCCAACCTCTTCTCCAGTCTATGCACAATAATTGGATGCAAATCTGACTCGGTAGAAGTATTATTGGTAGAATCGGTTTTGGTAGACTCACTATCCTGAGCACTAGCATCTTCAGTTTCAAGAGCAACAGCGTCAGATTGCCCTATCAAACCCTTATCCTTAATTAATCGATCAACATCAACATCTTCTGTAAGGGGTTTGGTTTGAGGTGCATCAGACTCAACTACCATCTTCAACCCTGTGACAACCATTTCTTGAGTCTGAGTAGCTTCTGAGGTAGCCTTGCCAGCGACATCAGCCTGGCTAGACTCTCCTTGAGTCTCTGCTCTGAACACATAACTCCCTCCTAGCTCTTGAGTAGCTCTGGCAGCATCTGGATCTTCATTCTGATCATCATCATGCCTTGCCTTAGCCAGCTCATCACCTATGCAACCTAAGCTATCTCTCTCAGCTCTAACTTTGAGATAGTTATCGATGAGATCATGCAGTTTTTCTTCGGAGATCTTGACTCCCTTCTTCAATGCATCTTCCATCCTGATAACCTTCTCATCTAGAGCCAAATACTTCTTATACATACTGGACACTACTACCTCAGCCTTGCCCAACTTATCTTCCAAAAACTTATTCTTGTCACTAACAACCTTAAACTCACCAGCTAAACGAGTGATCAAACCTCTCATCTCATTCATCTGTCTCTGCAGATCACCAAGATTAGTTTCTTCACTTGTTTGTCGCTGTGGTTGTGGCTGTGTAGTCTCAAGAACAATAGGCACACTTTGAGAACCACCAGTAGCAGCAAAAGTCTCTTGTTCCCTGACAAGTCTAGTTCTCTTTGGCATAGGCTGCTCTGGCACCCAATCTTCATCCGTTTCTCTCATTCTTCTTCCTTGAACTGCCTCAGTAGGTTTAGGAACCATCTTAGATCCAACTCTGATGAATGCATGAGATCTGTAAGGATCTTCATCACCATCACTGCTAGAATCATCATCAGAATGGATAGAAGGCTCTCTGTCTGCTTGAACATCAGCAACAGCCTTTCCTCTACCTTCAGCATTCACACCAGATCCACTAGCCTGACCCGCTCCTGACCCACTAGCTTCTTCAGTACCTGACCCACTAGCTCTAACTGCTTCAAAACCAACTGCAGCTTCAGCTACATAATCATCTATGTCCCGGTCAAGGTCCACATCTACTAGGTCATCAACATTAGCATTGTACCTTTGCACTTGAGCAATATCACCCTATGGATCAGCCATCTCTTCCAATAAATCATCTACAATCTCAGGATTAGCTCCAGGTTGGTTTATCACATCATCTGCAACCTGTACAACAACTTCAGGCTCTTCTGGTGCATCTTCCTGAACCACTACGTCATGTAACTGCTCAACATTCTCAGCAGCTTCACCATCCCCTGGCTGAGGCCCTTCATAAGCTGATATGACCCCATCAGTAGGTGCTATGTAGTTGGCATTGATGATGGCAACAAATAATGCAACATCTTGTGCATTTGGATCATTATGGTATCGAGACACAAACTCATCATAACCACGTCGGATGATCGAGCTCACTTGCTTCACTTCTCCTACAGCAGGTAGATTTGGAAGTCGAGCATTGATTATCATCATCACGAACCGAGGATACATCAAAAACCTCCTCTTTCCTGTGGCTGTGATCTGTTTCTGTAATTTATTAAGATAGTTTAACATAAATTATCCCTGTAATTTAGTTAAAATTAACATAAATTATCCCTGTAATTTACAACATAACATAAATTATCTCAGTAATTTAGTTATAGATAGTTTAACATAAATTATCCCTATAATTTAGTTATAGATAGTTTAACATAAATTATCCCTGTAATTTAGTTAAGATATTAACATAAATTATCCCTGTAATTTAGTTAAGATATTAACATAAATTATCCCTGTAATTTAGTTAAGATATTAACATAAATTATCCCTGTAATTTAGTTAAGATATTAACATAAATTATCCCTGTAATTTAGTTAAGATAGTTAACATAAATTATCCCTGTAATTTAGTTAACATATTAACATAAATTATCCCTGTAATTTAGTTATAGATAGTTTAACATAAATTATCCCTGTAATTTAGTTAAGATATTAACATAAATTATCCCTGTAATTTAGTTAAGATATTAACATAAATTATCCCTGTAATTTAGTTAAGATAGTTTAACATAAATTATCCCTGTAATTTAGTTAAGATATTAACATAAATTATCCCTGTAATTTAGTTAAGATATTAACATAAATTATCCCTGTAATTTAGTTAAGATATTAACATAAATTATCCCTGTAATTTAGTCAAAAACATAAATTATCCCTGTAATTTACAACATAACATAAATTATCTCAGTAATTTAGTTATAGATAGTTTAACATAAATTATCCCTATAATTTAGTTATAGATAGTTTAACATAAATTATCCCTGTAATTTAGTTAAATAGTTAACATAAATTATCCCTGTAATTTACAACATAACATAAATTATCCCTGTAATTTAGTTATAGATAGTTAACATAAATTATCCCTGTAATTTAGTTATAGATATTAACATAAATTATCCCTGTAATTTAGTTAAGATATTAACATAAATTATCCCTGTAATTTAGTTAAGATAGTTTAACATAAATTATCCCTGTAATTTAGTTAAGATATTAACATAAATTATCCCTGTAATTTAGTTATAGATAGTTTAACATAAATTATCCCTGTAATTTAGTTATAGATAGTTTAACATAAATTATCCTGTAATTTAGTTAAATATTAACATAAATTATCCCTGTAATTTACAACATAACATAAATTATCTCAGTAATTTAGTTATAGATAGTTTAACATAAATTATCCCTATAATTTAGTTAAGATATTAACATAAATTATCCCTGTAATTTAGTTATAGATAGTTTAACATAAATTATCCCTGTAATTTAGTTATAGATAGTTTAACATAAATTATCCTGTAATTTAGTTAAATATTAACATAAATTATCCCTGTAATTTACAACATAACATAAATTATCTCAGTAATTTAGTTATAGATAGTTTAACATAAATTATCCCTATAATTTAGTTAACATATTAACATAAATTATCCCTGTAATTTAGTTATAGATAGTTTAACATAAATTATCCCTGTAATTTAGTTAAGATATTAACATAAATTATCCCTGTAATTTAGTTATAGATATTAACATAAATTATCCCTGTAATTTAGTTAAGATAGTTTAACATAAATTATCCCTGTAATAAAGTTAATTAACATAAATTATCTCGGTAATTTAGTCAAAAGCATAAATTATCCCTGTAATTTACAACATAACATAAATTATCTCTGTAATTTAGTTATAGATAGTTTAACATAAATTATCCCTGTAATTTAGTTAAAGATACATTAACTCATTTTCAAATCTTTATTAAAATAAACTTTTGAAAATCTGTTAAATTAACTTAAATTATCCCTGTAATTAAGTTAAAGATAATTAACTCATTTTCAAATCTTTATTAAAATAAACTTTTGAAAATCTGTTAAGTCAAAAATACGAGGTCGTATCCCTGTACGAGGTCGTATTTCAAGGTCAAAATACGATCAACCAAACTCTAAAATACGAAGTCGTATTTTCCAATTTGGCCACGTATTTGATCAGGTCGTAAATCGGCATCATATTCCGAAAGTCAAACCAGTCAAAATAAATTGACATTTACGAGGTCGCAAATCTGGGCTAGCAAAACCCCAAATGCGAGTCCGTCGCACTGTTCGTCTTCCCCAACGCGATTTCGCGATTTACCCAACCAAAACTGGTAAAAATTGTTTCTTTATACTCGTATTCAAACGATAAAGATACCCCAACCCTTATTTTTACCCAGAAAACATCAAAATCGAAGAAAATATGGAAACCCAATTCGAAAATTTCGAAACCCTTTTTCTTGATTTTCTTGTTGCATGGATAACTATATTACGATTAGATAGTATACCTAGATTCAGAATTTCGAGATGAACACAAAAATATCAATCAAAAACTCTCGATCTAATTGTATCTATCAAATCAAAATCGGGGTAGCAAAGTAGTATTTTCGGGGTCGTAAAGCTCAATTTTGATAAAATAAAATGTGAGGTCGTGTTTGGCTAAAATGGGTTTATATACCCACTTGACCCGAATGAATCTGGGTCAACCCGGCCCAATTACGAGGTCGTATCTGCACAAAGCCCAATTAGACCAATTAAGAGGTCGTATTCTGCTTCTTGCAATTACGAGGTCGTAAATACCTCCTGCACACTTTAAAATCAAAGTTTCTGAATAATTGATCAACGATTACCACGAACTTCCTGGAAATATGAAAATTTAAAAGATCAAACCTGTAAGCATCAAATTTTCATCTTTTCCTCGATCTTCGTCTTAACCTGAAAAGTTAATAAACTTACACAAAATTCTTTAACTTTTCAACGATCAATCTTTCCAAAACTTTCTCGAATTTAGCTTTCCCGAATCTGTACCACTTGCAACAATTCATATTTCTAACCAGTTATAAAATTGATTCATATTCAAACAATATATCTATGTCTAAGGCATAAAATATTAACTATGTAGCCTTTCACATTCAAACATGACATTTCTATGTCTAAGGCATAAAATATTAACTATGTAGCCTTTCACATTCAAACATGACATTTCTATGTCTAAGGTTTCAATAACCTTCTACATTCACTTAATGTCTATGTCTAAGGTTTCACATAACCTTCTACATTCACTTAATGTCTATGTCTAAGGTTTCACATAACCTTCTACATTCACTTAATGTCTATGTCTAAGGTTTCACATAACCTTCTACATTCACTTAATGTCTATGTCTAAGGTTTCACATAACCTTCTACATTCACTTAATGTCTATGTCTAAGGTTTCACATAACCTTCTACATTCACTTAATGTCTATGTCTAAGGTTTCACATAACCTTCTACATTCACTTAATGTCTATGTCTAAGGTTTCACATAACCTTCTACATTCACTTAATGTCTATGTCTAAGGCATAAAATATTAACTATGTAGCCTTTCACATTCAAACATGACATTTCTATGTCTAAGGTTTCAATAACCTTCTACATTCACTTAATGTCTATGTCTAAGGTTTCACATAACCTTCTACATTCACTTAATGTCTATGTCTAAGGTTTCACATAACCTTCTACATTCACTTAATGTCTATGTCTAAGGTTTCACATAACCTTCTACATTCACTTAATGTCTATGTCTAAGGTTTCACATAACCTTCTACATTCACTTAATGTCTATGTCTAAGGTTTCACATAACCTTCTACATTCACTTAATGTCTATGTCTAAGGTTTCACATAACCTTCTACATTCACTTAATGTCTATGTCTAAGGTTTCACATAACCTTCTACATTCACTTAATGTCTATGTCTAAGGTTTCACATAACCTTCTACATTCACTTAATGTCTATGTCTAAGGTTTCACATAACCTTCTACATTCACTTAATGTCTATGTCTAAGGCATAAAATATTAACTATGTAGCCTTTCACATTCAAACATGACATTTCTATGTCTAAGGTTTCAATAACCTTCTACATTCACTTAATGTCTATGTCTAAGGTTTCACATAACCTTCTACATTTACACATGTCTATGTCTAAGGTTTCACATAACCTTCTATATTAAAACAATATATCTATGTCTAAGGCATAAAATATTAACTATGTAGCCTTTCACATTCAAACATGACATTTCTATGTCTAAGGCATAAAATATTAACTATGTAGCCTTTCACATTCAAACATGACATTTCTATGTCTAAGGCATAAAATATTAACTATGTAGCCTTTCACATTCAAACATGACATTTCTATGTCTAAGGCATTTCAATAACCTTCTACATTCACTTAATGTCTATGTCTAAGGTTTCACATAACCTTCTACATTCACTTAATGTCTATGTCTAAGATTTTAATAATCTTCTCATTCACATTAAGTCTATATCTAAGGATTTATTTAACCTTCTACATCCACATTAATGTCTATGTCTAAGGTTTCACATAACCTTCTACATTTACTTAATGTCTATGTCTAAAGTTTCACATGACCTTCTACATTCACTTAATGTCTATGTCTAAGGTTTCACATAACCTTCTACATTCACTTAATGTCTATGTCTAAGGTTTCACATAACCTTCTACATTCACATTAAGTCTATGTCTAAGATTTTCTTAATCTTCTACATTCACTTAATGTCTATGTCTAAGGTTTACTAACATAGTTGATAATCTTTCATATTAAAATAAAATTATTTCTATATCTAAGATCTTCAACTAATAATGACCTTGCTATCAACATCTGTAATAATATATTATAAAAACCTGATGTTCTTAGCATTGTCTTGAATACTTCAGTCTTTTGCTTAGAAACCCTTCTTTTAGATTGACTTCTCTGCAAATACACTGAAAAAGAATTTCGAGACAACAAAATTTTAATTGCTATACCCGAAACTCGATCTTCTGAAACTTCAGATTTGAAAGACAAACTTCAAACTCTCTGTATCGTCATAATAATCAACTAATGCACCATAGCTTGTTGTAGTTCTCCCCCTCAACGATAAATCCCTCCGTATTAAGCATATGCAATCTTCCTTCTTGGATCATTATAAATACTCCTATGATTGCCTCATCAAACTAGTATTCATCTTGGTTAAACAATTATAAATACTCCTATGATTGCCTCATCAAACTAGTATTCATCTTGGTTAAACAATTATAAATACTCCTATGATTGCCTCATCAAACTAGTATTCATCTTGGTTAAACAATTATAAATACTCCTATGATTGCCTCATCAAACTAGTATTCATCTTGGTTAAACAATTATAAATACTCCTATGATTGCCTCATCAAACTAGTATTCATCTTGGTTAAACAATTATAAATACTCCTATGATTGCCTCATCAAACTAGTATTCATCTTGGTTAAACAATTATAAATACTCCTATGATTGCCTCATCAAACTAGTATTCATCTTGGTTAAACAATTATAAATACTCCTATGATTGCCTCATCAAACTAGTATTCATCTTGGTTAAACAATTATAAATACTCCTATGATTGCCTCATCAAACTAGTATTCATCTTGGTTAAACAATTATAAATACTCCTATGATTGCCTCATCAAACTAGTATTTATCTTTGTTCCAGATATATTTGCATGATCCATATCTTGCTTCCATGGTGAGATCTTGCTCGACAACCTACAAAAACGAATATTTGTCCGCTGTCCTGCACATCTCAACACATACACATCAAATCTTCTCAAAGTAAAATCATACAATCTGAAGAATTGAATAAAGTAGCAAGATAAAAATGAATATACTTAGCAATCTATTATTAACCTAGGTCATTTTAAGGTCAAATAATTCACTGCAAGCACTTTCAAATTATGCACATAGTTTATCAAAATTATTTAGCAATCTATTATTAACCTAAGTCATTTTAAGGTCAAATAATTCACTGCAAGCACTTTCAAATTATGCACATAGTTTATCAAAATTATTTAGAAACTCTGTTCCAAATCTTTTTTATTCAAAAATCTTTCAAAGATCAAATTCAAAACTATGAACATCTCTGTGTTCATTCTTAAGAAAATCTTCTTTCTAAGAATTAAAACAAAATAATTATTAACTCAATATCTGTTTATTGAAATCAACAACTCTGTGTTCTTTTCCTTAAACCCATATTCTATTAATGTGACATACTTTCTTTTAGCTTTTGATCACAACACTATCACAACACACCACACACACACACACACACACACACACACACACACACACACACACACACACACACACACACACACACACACACACACACACACACACACACACACACACACACACACACACACACACACACACACACACACACACACACACACACACACACACACACACACACACACACACACACACACACACACACACACACACACACACACACACACACACACACACACACACACACACACACACACACACACACACACACACACACACACACACACACACACACACACACACACACACACACACACACACACACACACACACACACACACACACACACACACACACACACACACACACACACACACACACACACACACACACACACACACACACACACACACACACACACACACACACACACACACACACACACACACACACACACACACACACACACACACACACACACACACACACACACACACACACACACACACACACACACACACACACACACACACACACACACACACACACACACACACACACACACACACACACACACACACACACACACACACACACACACACACACACACACACACACACACACACACACACACACACACACACACACACACACACACACACACACACACACACACACACACACACACACACACACACACACACACACACACACACACACACACACACACACACACACACACACACACACACACACACACACACACACACACACACACACACACACACACACACACACACACACACACACACACACACACACACACACACACACACACACACACACACACACACACACACACACACACACACACACACACACACACACACACACACACACACACACACACACACACACACACACACACACACACACACACACACACACACACACACACACACACACACACACACACACACACACACACACACACACACACACACACACACACACACACACACACACACACACACACACACACACACACACACACACACACACACACACACACACACACACACACACACACACACACACACACACACACACACACACACACACACACACACACACACACACACACACACACACACACACACACACACACACACACACACACACACACACACACACTCAAAACACACACACACACACACGCACACACACAAAAACACAAACACACACACACACATACACTAAACATAAATGAATAACATAGTTACAAGAGCTAAAGTTACTGCTGATTAGATCAGATTAGCATGTTACATAAGCCTACTAGCGAGAAATAATTCTCTTATTATTAGTTATAAACAGTGATCCAAAAACGATTACCAATATGTTTCTCCTCTTAAACACTCGGTACTTCCAGTCTCCTTTTTGGTTTGTGACACTTTCGACATACCCTGGCCAAGGACAGTCACCATGCAACCCGAGTAGCCTAATATGTCACATAATCACGTTTGCGAACTTATGTGCCCCATATTCAGATACACTCTCACAATCGACACAAGCACTAAAATTAAGACATTTGGTGAGTAAAGTGAGAAAGTCTTTAAGAATCAAGTCAGCGGTGACAGGTCGGTGATTCCTCACGCGCAAAGCGACTTAACTTGACTCACGTACGGAAATATACTCAACATTGCATAATGCCAAGTACTTGCATATTTGTGACATTATTTTAAGCACTTATGAAAACCCGTGACTTTCGATGAGACCCGTGTAGCGAACTTTCTGATAACCTATCCCAAGTTGGAAGCTTTAGGTAGGCTAGGTATACAAAGACACCCCAAGGACTTACTTGTTCGAATCTCAAAGGCCACATTAGCTTCATTTTTTCAACAGTTTTATTAGATATTTGCATATCTTGTCACAAATATACATCCGAAAAAGCAATACATACACATATATGTACCCGAGACCTTCTTTATAAAGACCAAATATACCTAATTACAATGCAAGATCTTTCATAAGATTTAAAGGACTTGTCTATTTTAAGAACAAGCATTCTCAGCCATATATCTGAATACGTTTCCCATAAGAACATTGTATATATTAAGTTCAGATTATAAGGAAACCTTGGTACTTTGTGCCTATCGATACATCATATAATGGTATCACTGAACTGAGCATTTTAAAGTACAATTAAGTAGGCTTAAAAGCTAAAGTATCGTCACGTCTAATCGTCTTGATGCAGTGACCTTACTCTGTTTATTATTTTCTTTTTCTTTTCTGATTTTTCTCATTTTTATTTTGTTTTTCTGACACTATATGACACACATACATTACGACACAAACACTGACACATTTTACAAAGTTCCTTTTGAGAGATACTGTCACTATAGATTTCTCATTCCAATCAATTGGACTAACAACTCGAAACGAGTTCGGTCGAAAGCCTTAGTGAACAGATCAGCTAAATTAAAGTCACTCGACACCTTTTCTAGGACTATTAGTTTCTTTTCAGCACAATCACGAATAAAATGAAACCTTATGTCTATGTGCTTAGTCCTACTGTGCTTAACAGGATTATTGGTTATGGATATGGTGGATTTACAGTCTGTCTTTATGAGAGTACAAAAGAAAACCTAACCGTGATAGCCCGAGCCGGTGAATGAGTATTCACTTGCTGTTATGTAATCCGATCTCTCCCCTAAGACAAACATCCACTGATGTCTACTTCCTCAAGAACACCAATTTCTTCATCCCTGTGATTAAACTAGTGCACTTCTGGAAATGACATATAACATAACCAACAACAAAAATAAAGCATAAAATATGAGAATCTGTACTATAGATAATCATCTAAACATGATCTTCCATAGTACTTTATTTATTACAAAATAAATTTACAAAACAGACATAGGATCCTTTAACAGAAGTAAACTCTGTTTAATAATCCATTGTCCTCCATAATGTGTCTGGAGCATCCGCTATTGACAAACCATAAACCTGCGGTCTTCCTTAGCAGCTCCTGCACATTCAAAAACAATTAGTTTTTCAAAGGACCCCTAGCCCTGTTGGCTTTGGGTCTATCATTCTCTTCATCCGAAACTATGTCAGCCCAAGATTCACCAGTAGGCACCCAAACCTTAGTTGGTTTAACAGTTGAACTGTCAACAGGCCTTCTGCTAGGTGAAATTCGTGAAATTTTTCCAGCACTAAGCCTACGACTGGGGGAACCACTAGGCCTCCTTTCAGTAGGTAGCCTTTGGTTAAAACCCTTAGAATTCTTTTGAAATCTTGACATTTTCTCAGGAGATGATGAAGACATTCTCCTAGGACTATGTCACTGAAATAATGGATTAGAATTCGATTTAGCTTCAGCTATTAACCTTTCATAGTAAGCACTGTTGGGTTTATCTCTTAATTTACTAGACTGACTCGAACTACTAGAACCTTCTCGAGATGAGACACTTCTAGGTTTACTACCACTTGTCTGGGTTCTATTCTCAATCTCCCTTTGTAAGACACTTCTAGATTGTACAGACTTATCTCTAGGTGAGACACTTCTAGACTTCTCAGATCTGTCTTTTTCAAATTCTCTAAATCTTAAGTAATTCTTAACAGCTAGACTATCAGAATTTTTCTCAGCATATTCCTCATAATATTTATTCTTGTAATCTTTCATGGACATGCTGTGCACAGACCTACTGTTTTCACTAGAATCCTTACTACCTCTAGATTTTTCAGGTGACACCCTAGATTTATTCTTCTTATAAGGGCAACAGCTTGACACGTGACCTACCTCACGACACTTAAAGCATGACCTTTTAGAAGCCTTCTTTGATAAATCACCATGAATAATCTCAGGCACTGGAACCCCATGACCTCTTAATTCATCTATATGTTCAAGGGCTGCATAAGCCTCTTCCCAAGAAGTCGGTGCTTGTATGGGAGGTGCATACCGTTTCACAGTTTGAATCTTTGGATCAATGGATAACATTTCTTTAATTTTCCTTTCAGCAAATTGTTTAGGTGTTTCAGATTGAACACTCAAACCTTCTGCATTAATTGTAGAAGTTTGAACAAAACCTTTCTTGAAAACTGTATCTTTAAAGTTCTTGTTTTTAACAGGTTTTGGCAAATGTTCAGATTTTACGGGTTCATCAAGACTCCAGATCTGATCAATATTTTCAGGATATTTACCGTTTAAATCTGACTCCTTTGCTGAAAACACTTTATCATTACCTTTTAAAGTAAAGTAGATAATTGTTTCCATTTCAACTTCTTTTAGTTTGTTATCCACTGTCCGTTTGGCTTCACTTGGGTCTGAGTAAGCCTTAGATTCACTAGTCTTGTTCAGATCCCTCTGACTTAGACATCTCAGGGATAAGAACATCACTAGTTTTGGTCTCTGGAGGGGTAGTCTTGGGTACATTTTCAGGACTTGATTTTTCAGATTCTTCTAAAGTAAGCTTCTGAAAACTGTCATAATTGTGACTAAAAGGTGGCGGAACGACATTATATTTCTGGACAAAACTAGGTTGTTCACCTTTAACTTTTGCATCTCTAAGGTGACCCATCATAGTTCCTATGTCTCTCATTTTGTTTAGTTTGCCACTTAGTTCAACAATCTGTACCCTAGAATCTGCTAATTCTTTGTCCTTTTTAGCACTTTCTTTCACTACCCTTTCTAAATCCTCTTCTAGCATTTGTTTTCTGCCTTGTAACAGAGCATATTCTACCCTAAGTGACTCAAATCTATCTTCTTCAGATTTAATCCGATTAAGATATTCTTTGGCATGACCTTTAAATACCATAACATCAGTAGATAACTTACTTCTATCACTAGTGGCATCATTTAAAAGAGTCTTGGTAGAATCGAGTTCCTTTCTAAGGACAGTTACTTCGCTAAACAAACCTATGCTACTTTTACAAACAGAAATAAGTGAATGTAGAGAAAGACTTACCTGTTGTTCTGGTGCCTCAAGATTGGCCACGAAATTCACGAGCCCTTCTGTACTAAGATCATCAGGTATCTCAATCTTTACATCCTTATCCTTTTTCTCAGTTTTCACAATTTCAATGGCTTCAGTGAAAACCTCTTCATTCTCAGCTCTTACTGGTTCTGACGGTTCAGATTCCTCTTCTATCTTCTGATGAAAACTATCATGATCATCCGTGCTGGCATATAGTGTATAGTCGAATGAATTATCAACAAGATCATTCATTCCTCCATCAAAGTCGTGAATTTCTGCCAAGAATGCATGATTCTGATCATCGGTACTAGTCGAACCCCAATTATAAGTACCATCAGATTGAACAACTAACGCTCTTGAGTTGTCCGCTTCTCCTGAGCTTCGGTTCCCAGTATTAGCATATTGATGTCCGGAATTCTGACTCACTATAGAACCACTCTGATTGAAGTTCTGACGGCCTGTAGCTGAATTGTTGTCCCGTCTTGGCCTCTGACATTCTCTTGCAAAATGTCCAAAACCATCACAGTTATAACACTTCACCTTGGTCTTGTCAAACCCTACTTTGCCATTCACAACCTTCCTTCCGGTTCTATCTGTGAAACGCTGAACTCTCAATGTTAACATAGCTAATTGCCAGTTCAGATCCATTTCTTCCAAGTCATCTGGATCAACTTGCTTGTAATCCTCCCTAACCAAATTAGGATCAGTTAGTTTTCCTCCAATTAACTTTTCATGAGCAGACACAAATGAAGCGAGCATGCCCAATTGTCCCTCAGCAGATCTTATGCTCATCGGCATCCCTGTGTAACCCGAGCTTGGAGAACTACTACTCTGAACCCCATTATGCACTATCATGGCCGATTCTGGAGAAGTTACATACGTCAAGTTGCTATCAGAATCCGTTGACATCTTCATCTTGTCATCATGTCCACTATAGAAGGCAGTAATCCCTCCACTTGAAGATTTTGCAGAAGGAACGCTTGATTTGCTATGATAAAGTTCAGGACGCTGAACAAAATCACTGCTACCTGCTTCCCTCGACTTTCGTTTCATATCTTGACCTCTCAGCTTTCGAATGATCTGATCCAGAGTCCATGTGCTAAATTTGGGATTTTGTTGGATTGACGTGACAAACCCTTCCCACTTAACTGGAAGAGCTTCCAACAACTTCTCGATGACATCTTCTGGATCAGGTTTGTACCCAAAGTATGCAAGCTCAACCAGCAAATGACTGTAACGAATCAAGATCTCATCAAGAGGTTCATCTTTGAAGCTAGTAAAGACATAATATTGCTTCTTTAGCAAATCCTTCCTTCTCTTCTTGAGATCATCATCACCTTCACAATGCTCTTTGAGTGCATCCCATAAGCTTTTGCACTATCATACATTTCAAACAAGTGCAAGAATTCCCCTTGGAGAGCCGTCGGACACTTTGTGCTGACTCAAACTCTATTCTGGGTTGGGGTAGCCTAGTTTCATCTTCACCACCCTCTCCTACAGAAATTGCGAGGGTGGCTGCTTGCGGTTGTCCCATTTGACTTTCTCCAGGTTCCTGTTGGGAGGAAACTGGAGGGCTGGTCAGGTTTCTACTGTTAGTGGCAAGTGCTGACAAGGTCCTAATGTGACGTGTTCTTGTTGCCTTTGGAACTCCTGAAAGACCTGTTGGGAGGAAACTGGAGGGCTGGTCAGGTTTCTACTGTTAGTGGCAAGTGCTGACAAGGTCCTAATGCGACGTGTTCTTGTTGCCTTTGGAACTCCTGAAAGACCTGTTGGGAGGTCTCCAGGGAAAATGGTTATGGGGACAGACACGCTGGAGCTGGAGGGGTTAGACTGTTGCCCGGGCTCGGCAATGGTCACAATTCTAGCAGACGAACTGGTGGGTCCCTCATTATTTTGAGGCCCGCCCAGTTGTCTTTCTGACTCACCTTGGACTGGTGCATCGGTTTTTGCGAATGCCAGCCGCATTCTATCTGGAATCTCGACCTCTCCAGCTTCAGATACTAGAGAGTCAAGATTCCTCAACAAATCTGGGACAGTGTAAAGTGAATCTGTGCTTAAATAAGCTTCACTGCCCAGAATTTGTAGAAAACAAAGAGAGAGAAACCTGGAGAAGGGGATACATAGTCCCCTGGTGCCCTTCAGTTTTTGAACCAGGCTTCTGAAAAGATATCAGCAAAATCCACTCTCAATCCATTCCACAAGCAGTATGCCATCTCTGCCTGTGCGGAGTTAATCTGGTCAAGTCCACCAGAACTCCCACCCATACTTTCCACAAGGTGGATGAAAAAAGTACCTCCATGAAGGTGTAAGACCCTTCATGGTCATCGCACCTTTAGTTTTCAAAACCCCTTTCTCCAGGCACTCCTTATGTCCCATATCCAGTAGTTGAGGTGTAAAGCATCCCTCAACACATCTGCTGATAAGGTACACCGGACTGTTCCACCTTTTAATGTGAAAGTGATGAAGAACAATCGGAAGAAAGAGAAGCAGTGTACCAGAACTCACACAAGTAGTCGTGAAACATCTTGCGTGGGTTTAAAGAGAATGAGGGTCCAATTGGAGAATCCTTCAAAAAATCTTTGGATTCTCCCAATAAGGGTATTGGACCCTTGGGTTCCTTGTAAACTCGCCATCGGATTATTCGGATTTAATTTGATGAGCGTAGTGTTACCAGGAGCACCAGATGCCTGTTTGACATCTGGTGACGGAGCATATGGGACAGATAAGAGATTTACATCTCTTGAACGGGATGATTTAGGTGCCATTGGAAAATGAAATTGAAACTTTGGAATTAGGGTTCTTGATTTATGAAGCAGAGAGAGAAAAGAAGCAATTTTAGATGATTGGGAAGTAAATGAAAAGAATGTAAAGGGAAGTAAATGTGATCGGAGTAAATAAGGGTATTTATAAGGAATTCAAGATCCCAATGAAATACCAAAAATTATATTTTATTTAACAAAATCAATTTTGTAGATATTTTTACAAAATAAGTTTGAAATTTGAAATAAAAACATAATTTACCGTGTCAGCATTAAATGCTACGACGGCTTAACTTACCCACGCGCCCACTAACTTTCATTTTCCCAATAAAAACAGTTGTCATTTACCAAAATGTCTTTAAACACGTCAGATGATGATATCAAGTGGTTTAAAACACTCGAGTACCATCACGTGTCACAAATATTGACCAAGTATTTCTAACGTTATGAAAAATTAAGACAAGACTGAACCTGGTCACTGGAGGACTAGTCCAGCGCCAGTTTCCA
>CM067171.1:5510913-5523531 GCA_034093135.1 Erigeron breviscapus | reverse complement strand
CCCTACCAAAACACATAAACTCCACACACACCCAGGTCAGAACCATTGAACGATTCTTGGATCAAACAAATTGGCGCCATCCGTGGGACCGGAATAATAACCGAACCCGCCCCTGATCGAAAAAAGTTAGCTGGCCGACCTCAACCCTGGGACGAGGGAGACGAGGTGGTGGTTATGGACCATCCCGGAATCTCCCTGAAAAAGGGACTAAAAGAAAAGGCGTGGAAGATAGCACTATGGCGAAAGATATAATCTTCGACTCCATAGAGGTTGACACGTTCTCGGAAGACCCACTGGTAATACAAATCACCATCTGTGACATCCTGGTTCACAGGGTGTACATCGATGGAGGTAGCGAATGCGACGTTCTTTATGAACACTGCTTTCTGCAACTTCCCGATCAGATAAGGAGCCTGATGACCTCTGCTAAGACACCATTAATAGGATTTGCAGGGGAACGGATCTGGCCAATAGGGGAGATAAACCTGCCTGTCGAAATCGGACAACCGCCCACTGTCAGAACAGGGGAGCTCGATTTCGTCATAGTAAGGTCACCCTCCCCCTACAACGTACTATTAGGCAGACCAGCCATGAGGAAGCTGGGAATCGTCGCGTCAACAATCCATTCGATGGTCAAGTTCTTAACCTCGGAAGGGGTAGGGACGATAGAATCCAGACGTGATGCTGGGAGACATGTCCATGGCGTAAAAAGAGCCAAGGGAGAGACGAAGGTCACAATCCCAGCGATGGCGGAACAAGATAAGGAAGAAGAAATCGCGATAAACCCAACATTCCCGGATCAGTTGATTTCAATAGGGAAACAATTACCTAGTGAATTCAAATTGAGGCTCCGAAAGCTGCTAGAAGAGAACATGGACGTCTTCGCATGGGAATACTCCGATATGACAGGAGTCCTGCGAAAAATATCAATACAGGGCGAAGAGTTCATAACGGAGCACAGATTAAATGAACACAAACACCTGACCCAATCCACCAGAAGAAGAGATCCTTAGCGGCGGAAAGAGATCAGGCTGCGCTTAAAGAAGTAGACGAACTTTTGAAAGCAGGAATAATAAAAGAGTCGGTATACCCAACATGGGTAGCCAATCCGGTCATGGTAAAGAAAAGTGACGGGGGATGGCGAATGTGTGTAAACTTTACGAACATAAACAAAGCTACACCGAAAGACTGCTACCCCCTACCGGAGATCGACTGGAAGGTCGAATCTGTGGCGAACTTCAGATTAAAGTGCTTCCTGGACGCATACAAAGGATACATCAGATACAGATGGCCAAAGGCAATGAAGGAAAGACATCGTTCTACACTAGTAAAGGAATATACTGTTACACAAAGATGCCATTCAGGTTGAAGAATGCAGGAGCCACGTATCAGCGATTGGTTGATAATGCCTTCCAACACCAGTTAGGAAGAAACATGGAAGCCTATGTCGACGACATGGTCATCAAAAGTAAGAGTGAGGATGAGCTTTTGTCACACATACAAGAAACCTTTAACACGTTAAGAAGCATAAACATGAAGCTGAACCCAAAAAAATGCTCGTTCGGAGTAGAGGAAGGAAAGCTCCTCGGGTACTACATCACGAAGAAGGGGATACAAGCGAACCCATCCAAGGTAGACAAACTCTCACAAATTCTCCCACCAACCTCCATAAAAGAAGTGCAGAGCCTGAATGGGAAGTTGGCAGCGTTGAGCAGATTCTTGTCTAGAGGAGCGGAAAAGCAACTTCCGTTCTTCAAAACACTTAAAGGGTGTATCGATAAGAAGACCTTTAAATGGACTATCGAAGCTGACGAAGCTTTATATGTCGTTGTGACATTGCATATCTTTGTGATATTGCCGGAACATTCGTAGTGATATCATATTATTGATATTCCACGATGATCGAATGGAAATCCTACCAATGCTAACATCATTTTCCAACGTTGAACGTAGGTCTCACATTTTCATTGTATGAATTTGTTGAGTAAACGAGAAGTCTATGTGACCTCGGATTTATTTTCCAAAAGTCTTTGAGGATAGTAAGACATGGTTATTGAACGCCTTTGTGACACTGACCATGAATTACATTCTTTAAAGCAATCTATCGGTTGAAAAGCCATAGACCGAACCATTTAGAGATAAGCATTGTGCATTTCTCGATGATAATGGGAAGTCCTAAAATTAGTAATCGTATTTTTAGGCCACACCATAATCCTTTTGATTTTTGGTTGTGTTAACGGATCATTTTTATCCGGATTTCATTTCTCTTCACACAAACACAAAGAACACAAACACCATTATAAAATTTTTTTCCAACAACGCAACCTTACATTCTAGTTCACCAATAGGTTCATTGGGAATTGGGAATTGGGTTGGGTTAATTTGGTTGAATATTGTTTGTTGTGATCTACCGTTTATGCTATCAATCATTATTGTATGATGAACACGTTTCACATATTCATCATAAGGGGGAGAAATGATTAAATGATTGATAGATAGAATTCAAGGATATAGGTAGAATTTGATTGATAGAATTTGTTCGAGGATGATTGTTGTGTTTGGATGTTCAAAGGATCGTTAGTTTAGGTGAAGAGAGTGAATAATTATCGTGCCAAGTTGAGAGATTGTTTTGAGAAAGTTAAAGGATTGATTCGAGATCGAGTATATTCAAGATGATGTACATGGTCGATATTTGAAAGATTTATTGAATAATGACCATTTGTTTGATGATTAGAAAAGTTTGAGATTGAATGAAGATTGTTCTTTTGATAGATACTTGGATTGTTAAGATCCAAAGATTGTTCACTTGAGGGGGAGCAAGAGTAAACTCATGAGTCGTTAAATATGCTCCGAAATGATTGTTTGTTCGAAGGGGAGCAAGAGATTAAAGATTTGTTATTGAATAATTTGCTCCGAGATAGTTGTTTGATTGAGGGGGAGCAAATGTTAATTGATCAAAGAATCAAGTGCTCCAAGATGTTTATTGATTCAGAGACAAGTTAGACCAAGAATTGAAGTTTTAAAGACAAAATCAAATTTCCGCATTCCAAAACCAAGCTTCCGCAATGTCAAGAGATTTCAAAGATAACCAAGCTTCCGCATCCAAAAGAATTCAAGGAATTCAAAGTCAAAACCAAGCTTCCGCATGCTACTCAAAGATTCAAGTTACTTCTCCAAGCAACATCAAGTTGAAATCAATATTCAAAAGTTCAAGTTGAAGAAAGCTCAAAAGCTACAAAGATTTCAAAGATGCTTCCAAAGTATTCAAAGTTGTAAGAGAAGATCAAGTTTTAGAAAGTCATCGTCAAGAATATATGTTTGTTGAGAAGATTCAAAGTCAAGGTTGATACAAGACGTTGAAGACAATGAGAAAGCTTCAAAGTCCATTCAACATTGAAGATTTTCAACAAATGGGCTCATCATGTTTATTTAAAGACCGAAAGATGATGCAACATTTACAATTCAACACCAAGGGGGAGATTGTTAGAAATATAAAATGGTGTTAAATTGTAAATTAGTTATTGTGGAAGGGGTTTTAGTATAAATAGGTTTAAGTATATAAACTGTGAGTCCCTAATACGATGGTTAACCTAAAGTGTAAAATACAACAAGTCTAATAATCACTAGAATGGACTAGTATTACTTGTAAATAAATGCAAGAATATATAAACAAAGTAATACAAGACTTAAAGAAATAAACAAGTAAAATGGAACATTATGTATTTTTCAATGGTGTATTTTATTTATGATGTTAAATAAAATACAAGGTTGTGCGGAATCAAGATAATACAAATATGTATGTATCCTAACAACCTATGAATTACAAATGATCTATATTTGTCAAATAACTCTTTTGGATTGAGATACTTAAAGTTGTGAAGTATCCCAGTTTAAGATCGAGAGTATTTAAACAAATTCACTCTAATGCAAAATGTATGCTTAAAAGTATTTTTCAAAGAAATGACTTTGTATTTATAGGCAACAAAATTCACCAGTGAATTTTGTGCCGTACAAATATGGTTGCATGCATTTAATGATCGACAAGAACATTAAATGCATTGGTTAATTGTACAAGGATAAAGTCATATCGATATGATTTTATTCTTTTAACCAACCACCTTTACACGCATAAACTTTGGTAAAGAACAAGTGGATTGATCTTTGGAAAGTGTGTAAAGGCAAAAGTCAATTCCTCGATATCAGTGTTCAGACTTGTAAGGTCTAGAACACTAACAATCCTCTAGTGTACAGATCTGGTAAGACTTCCAGTGGACTCCGCCATTTGTCAGTCTTCTTTATTCTGACTTCAGTCTTTGACTTCAGTGAGAACGTCTTCAGTAGAGTAGATCTGGACTGGGGTGAAGTCCAGTGAGCTAATCTGGAGAATACTCCAGATTTCCTATACACGTATTTGCTCACTGGTCTTCCATTATTTCTGGACAAATCTTCAGAGGGACTCCAGATTCCAAGTCTGGAGTAGGTCCAGTAGAACACGTTTCTGGACAGATCTTCAGTAAGTCTCCAGTAGTCGAGTCTGGAGCGAGTCCAGTAAATCTGGACCTAACAAATTTCCCCTATTTGTTTAGAAATAATGCAAGTGTTTTCAAGCTTAATCTATACAATTTTGTATGCTTGAAAAACACAAGTTTTGATTTTAGTCTAAAAAATCTAAGTTACTGGAAAACACTTTATAGATCATGAGTGTTTTCAGTTTCATCTTTTAAGTTCTAACTTAGAATAAATCTGATCATTTACTTTTATGAATCAAAAATTGCAACTAATATTACATACATCAACTGATAAATAGTTACAATTTTCTTTAAACAATAAATTACAATAAGTAAATGATAAGAGTCAGGCCCTTTTCTTCGATGTCTGTCCTGGAGCATCTTCAGAAGCCTTTCTCTTTGGTGATGGAGAAGATGGTACTGATTCTGGCGATTTCATGCCCATTGCAACTTCCATCTGTTGCTTTCTTCTCCAAACCTTCTCAATTCTCTTCAGAAATGCTTTAACATCAGTCGACACATTTGTCTTCCCCCTGAACGTTAAAGCAATCTCTTTCAGTTCACTCCATCCAAACGCTTGGACTGAAGTACTCTTTCTTTCATCAGTAAAGTTACCTTCCCTGGTCAACTTTACTTCAAACTTGGACATACCTTCATGATTACCAGCAAGCTTGATTTCTGCACCAGTGATCCATCTAGCATCAGCCCTGAAATTTAACATTTCATTATACTTGTCTTTCAATTTGGCTGTCTGGATCAATGCTTCAGTTTCCTTTGACACTCTCTTTTGCTCAACAGCAGACTGGAGTTGTTGACGATTAATTTTCAAGAAGTGTCCAGGGGAATGAATCTGCTTACATCAGCATCTTTAATTGCTTTGATCTGTTTGGCAGTCAGTTTTGGTAAGCATCAGTTTCTTTCTGTACTCTAACTACAGAGCACTAGCATTCTTCCTTATCTTCCTCTGGAGCATCACCAGTTCCTCCTTCCTCTGCCTGATGAGTTCTGGTATACTAACGCCATAAATTATAGAATCATAAACCTTTCTTCTTCGGCGTAAAAGGAGCGTACATGAACATCATTCAATGCATTCAGACATTGATGAACTCTAGGGTCTTCCTTCATCTTTTTGTAAACAAATAACACAGAATTAAAAAAAAAATTAAAATTAAAAATAAAAAAAAAACAAAAAAAAAAAACAAAAAATAAAAAAAAAAAAAAAAAAAAAAAAAAAAAAAAAAAAAAAAAAACAAAAAAAAAAAAAAAAAAATAAAAAAAAAACAAAAAAAAAAAACAAAAAAAAAAAAAAAAAAAAAAAAAAAAAAAAAAAAAAAAAAAAAAAAAAACTTTTTAAAAATGACAAAATAAGAATAAACAAAAAAAACACATCAATATTAATGCCTAACCTGCCAGCATTGTAAGAGTCCAGAGTCCCCATAGTTGCCATCTCCCTTTGATGGGCCAGCAGTTCATCTTTTTGATTTCTCTTAAAGATCTCTATCATTATGCATTCTTGTTCTAGCTTCTTGGAGGTTTCATCATCAGCAGTAGGATACTCTGATGATTCTTCAGCAGTTTGTTCTTCTTTACCAGATACCAATTGTGCTTTTCCTTTAACAGACTTCAGTGTAGTTGGTATATCTGGGAAAAACTCAAACTGGGGCTCACTGGCTTCAGTACCAGCAGCTTCTTCAGACAGCATAGTGGCTTCAGTGCCAAATGCTCTTTGTGCCAAATGCTTCAGTGTCACTTGTTTTTGGTCACCAGACGACTTTTCCCCCTTGGAATGATCACCAGTTCTGGACTTGAGATCATTCCATAATTGTTCTAGCATATGTCTGTCCAGTGCACCAAAGGTTCTTCCTGCCACTGGAGTTGTATCAGTCACAACTTTCTTAAGTGCCTGCACTTCCTTTTTAACAGTTTCAACTTCTTTAGGCAAGTGCTTTGGCAATTTTTCTTCCATCAACCTCTCCACTTGGGGTAACAGCCCATCTTGAAGAGTTCGAAGAACAGTCTCAGAAATTTCTTCAGATAACTTTCTTTCAGCATACTGATTCTGAACTTCTTTGTACATTCATCACTAATCGTACTTACAACTGCATCCTGATCAAGTGTGGATCTACTCTCCAGAGAACTTATCCTGGTAACCAACTTTTGAACCTCTTCATTCAGACCTGCCAGTGGTTGAACAAGTTCACCTTTCACTGCAGTCTGAACAGAGTTCACCAGCCTTGTCTCCAATCCTGGACTGCCACTTTGAAATTTTCAGTATTGTTGTTTGTGGCCAGTACCAGTTCATCAAGCTTCTCATAAACAAGCTTCTCATTCCCAGCAAACACATTCATCTCAGATGTAAGGTTATTTGATAATAAAGATTTAAAGTCTGAAATAACCTGCGATGAAGTCTGGAGTGATCTCTCCAGGTCCGCCACCTTACTTAAAAGGCCTTGGACCTCGGCAGAAGATGAAGTGGAGAGACCACTAGGAGGTTCAATATTGGAAGGCAATCTGGTCATAAGAGGTACTTGTGCCCAGTCCTCTTCAGTTGCAGCTTCAGATGTTACAACTGTTGAGTCCAGCGCACGAGGTTCAGTTACGTTGACTGGAGTTTGAAGTGGTGGAGGTTGAGATTGTGAAGTTTGAGTGGTTGCAGGAGTGAAGTATTGAGTATTTCTTGGAATTGAAGGTGGTGGTGGGTGGTGGCATAGTGGATTCTGGTGGTGGTTCATTTGATTCTGGTGGTGGTGGTGCTATTTCAGCAGTTATAATTGGTTGGGTGACTGAAGCACTAGCAGATGTATCAATATTTTCTACTTCATCACCCAGGAAATTCATGTTTACATCAAAACCTTCAGACATTGGGGAATCTACATCATCCCAATTTGGAGCCATCCCAACTGTCTGATCACCAGTCTGTTCACCAGCCTGTTCATGAACTTGTTCACCAACCTCTATATTCAAGTCGATTTGAGCCTCCTGCTCACCAGATACATGTTCATCAGTCTGAACATCTGTTCGACTTGCTCAACAACCTGCTCAATAATCTGGGCTGCATTTTCTATCTGTTCATCAGTCACCTGCCCAACAACCTCTACATTCTCTTCAGGTTAAAAAATCGGAGACCCATCCAAATTCATTACATCACCAGGATGTCTTTCAGGATTCACCTGAACTCCAGCTCTCATCAGACGCCTGTTTGTTCTAGGTCGTCTGGAAGGTTCAACAATTTCTGGTCCTTGACCTTCAGGAGCAACTTGTCTAATGGATTGTACAGCTTCTATTATCTGTACATCTTGGTCACCAGAGGGTCCTTCACCAACTTGACCTCTACCTGGAGCCACTTCAGCTTCTTCTCTTTGAAAGGAGAGCATGGACTGAGGAATATCTACCTCATTCAGTGGAGATCTGAGGTTGGTCAGATCCCTCATATACTCACTCACAGAAAAGTGAGTAGTTTCAAAATCATACTGGTCTCCAAGAGCTCTTTTAAATATGAGTGAAAGAAAACGGATATAAGGAACAAAGGCTTTTCTACCTTTCACTCTAAGACGCTCTACCAGATCATCAAAAAGAATCTGAGCAAAATCCACTCTAAGTCCAAACCATAGGCAGTAGGCAATCTGGAGATGGGTTTGATTTATCTGGTCTAACCCTCCAGAACTGCCTCCCAGACATTCAACAATGTGGGTGAAGAAGTATCTCCATGAGTCTGATAGTTTGCTCATGTAGATAGTTCCCTTCCTGGATAGCTGGCCATGCTTATCCATTATATCTGTGTGCCCCATCAGTCTGCACACTTCCCTTGTATTGATACCAGAAGGAAGTTCGATGGGCAACTCATTCTGTTCAAAATAATTCAATTGAAGAACAGACCTGAGTAGACTAGCAGTGAAACCCAAGGATCTGGTACCTTGCTTCAGAGAGTAAGTAATTGATGAAGTTTCATCATCATATTGTGCAGTGTACCAGAATTCACAGAGGTAATCGTGGTACATCCTCCCTGGATTTAATGTCAACGCACCATATAGTGGGCATGAGAGAAAAAATGTGTTTATCTCCCAATAACAGATTGGGCATCATGAACACTGGAAAGTGAAAGTCTGGCCATCCATTGTTCATGTTTATTCTTATAGCTTTTGCCTCAAGAGTGATATGGGGTGCCTTAGTCAACATTTTCAGTTGGATCATATTTAGCAGCGAGCAGACTTTTAAGAGATTTAGATTGTCTAGGTGCCATTATATGAAGAATAGATGAAGATGAAATTGAGTATTTAGAGTTTAGATGAAGATTTGATGAAGGAATGAATGGAAATGGAGTAAATATGAGAGATGATGATGATTGGAAAATGAATATTAGAAGATCTGAAAGATGCAGGGTGATCGATCGATTCGAGATTCCTACGACTATGTAAGTGCGGAATCCAAACATAATCGTTATTGAGGTAATTGAATGAAACAAACACGAAATCAATAAGAACAGGAGATAAAAACAGAATTCCTTTATCATTAGTCGAATGATTACAATGAATAAATCCGTTTACAATACATCTACGATGATTACGGATTACAATCAACGAGAGGACTCTTGATAATCGAATAATATGGTGGACTTACGGACTGAGGTTTGCGCATCCCTCAGCCTGCCGTGAATGAAATCTGTTGCAACTAAAATCATTACCTAAAACCGAAACCTAAGAACACTATATATAGGCTAGAAATGGGCTGGGCTTCAAACTCGTGGGCTTCCAAACGCGTGTAAACAGTAACACGTGTTTGGTCTAAACACGTGACACTATTCACACGTGTTTAGTCTAAACCCGTGTCACTATTCACATGTAGCAAAACAGCCCATTAATTGAGATGCATCGGACACAAAATGTGCACCAGAACGTGCACTTACAGTCTCCCCCTTGACCGATGCACTCAATTCATTCACCGATAATCATTAGCAATCGAACCTGCAAAAGCAAACTCCCCCTTAACTAATGATACCGGGTCTTCTTTTGTTGAGACTCGATCTTCTGATACAACACTCTGATCTTCAAACTCCAAAATCTCTGTATCTCTGTGACAACCAACTAACCTAACACATCTCATTGTAGTTCTCCCCCTCAACAGTAGCCATCTCCGAATTAAACATATGCAATCTTCTTCCTGCTTGGAACTTTGCTCGAGACATTTCTCGACTTGCTTAACCGGCATATAATAGAGAAGTTGAATTTCCAACAATCAGCATCAAATCAATCAGCTCTCACAAAAATAAGAAACTCTGTAGCTTGAATCACAAACTGCAGTACCATAAATCCTGTCTCAACTAGCAGCATCTGACTTTGTCTTGTACCTTCACAATTCCACCAACCCCCCGAAGTCTTTCCTATCAGATCTCCCCTTCAGTTGTATACACCACCAAATATAAAGATCTTTAATCTCGCAATCACAATAAATGATTGCCTGATAATCATCTCTATTCTTGGAATATAAATAGGTTCAATCTTCAATTACTTAACAACAGATGACCAACTTCGTTGCTCTTAATATTTCGACAAAGTTTCCACAACTGCCATCTATTTGATACTTGAGCATATTTCACATTAAGCACACCATCATCTAAACACAGATCTTGGTTTGTCTCTCAAGTAGCACAGAATTTTACTCAGAAATCTGAAATTTTTTATCTCCCCCTTTTCTCTGCAAAATTCTGAAATCTAGCCCATCTTAGGTTTTAAATATCTCCCATTCTGGAGGTTCTTCAAAAAGCTTAGAGCTCACGACGGTTAAAACTCTTCGCCAAACAGGGTATATTCGTTTTCCCTCCAAATTTCCGAGGAAAAACACATTTACGTGAAACATTGGTATTCACGTAAATTTTTATTTCTAAGGCCGTGGGCAAATTTAATTTCCCTATTTTTTTTTTTTTTTTTTTTTTTTTTTTAGCTTTTCTACAACCCTGTCTTCTATGCTTCAATGTATCAGACGATCTGCAGTGATCCTTCCACACCGAAACATACTTGAACCTCGATTCCATTTCGACAACTCAAACACGTTCTTCTATGCACGTGCTTGGACATAAAACGCGTGCTAGTGTTACAGTAACACGTGCTTGAACTCAAACGCGTGTTACACTAATCTCAAACACGTTCTCCAAACCAAACGCGTGCTACAGTGACGCAGTTTTAAACCAAACGGTGGGTCTGTGAAAGTTCCTGTGATCGATCGATTCGTGATTCCAACGACTATGTAAGTGCGGAATCCAAACATAATCGTGATTGAGGTAATTGAATGAAACAAACATATAAACACGAAATCAATTATGAACAGGAGATAAATCTAATTCCTTTATCATTAGTCGAATGATTACAATGAATAAATCCGTTTACAATACATCTACGATGATTACGGATTACAATCAACGAGACAACTCTTGATAATCGAATAATATGGGCGGCATCTCGAGGTATAGATCTCTACCTCGAGAACCTAGTGAATGACATCTGTTGCAACTAAAATCATTAACCTAAAACCGAAACCTAAGATCTCTATTTATAGGCTACAAAACGGGCTGGGCTTCAAACTCGTGGGCTTCCAAACACGTGCTACAGTAACACGTGTTTAGTCAAACTCGTGTTACTGTTCACACGAGTTTGTCCAAACTCGTGTTACTGTTCACACGAGTTTGTCATGTTGTCTGGATAATCTCTGTAAAGTACAGCCCTTTAATTGAGATGCATCGGACACAAATTGTGCACCAGAACCAACACGCGCTCCGTCAAACACGTGGTCTAGCATCAAACACGTGGTCCAAAGCCAAACGCGTGGTCTAAATCCAAACGCGTGTTACCAGTACCACGTACTTTTCCAAGTGCGTGTGATCTCATCTGCACAGAACAGATCTGATCGATGTTCTTCATCCAAAAACCCTAAAAACGAACCACGAATCAGAGACATAAAGCCTCTCCTTCTCTGATACCAATTGAAAGTGCAGGGTGATCGATCGATTCGAGATTCCTACGACTATGTAAGTGCGGAATCCAAACATAATCGTTATTGAGGTAATTGAATGAAACAAACACGAAATCAATAAAAACAGGAGATAAAAACAGAATTCCTTTATCATTAGTCGAATGATTACAATGAATAAATCCGTTTACAATACATCTACGATGATTACGGATTACAATCAACGAGACGACTCTTGATAATCGAATAATATGGTGGACTTACGGACTGAGGTTTGCGCATACCTCAGCCTGCCGTGAATGAAATCTGTTGCAACTAAAATCATCCTAAAACCGAAACCTAAGAACACTATATATAGGCTAGAAATGGGTTGGGCTTCAAACTCGTGGGCTTCCAAACGCGTGTAAACAGTAACACGTGTTTGGTCTAAACACGTGACACTATTCACACGTGTTTAGTCTAAACCCGTGTCACTATTCACATGTAGCAAAACAGCCCATTAATTGAGATGCATCGGACACAAAATGTGCACCAAAATGAATTAAGAAATAAATGAAGGAATTTGAAAGATTTGGGAGTAAATATGTTCGAAGTAAATGTAAATGAAATTGAAAGTGGGTATATATAGGAGAGAGAATGTGGAACTCAAACGTTTAATTTGAAATTATCAAATAAAATTTTGATCGGGTTCTGAGATCCGCATTAATTACATCACATCACACATAAATGTGTGACGGTTTACAGCCCACAAACAGTTAACAAGTTGCTCTTTTTGACTTCCCAAGGTAAAAATATCATTACGTTGAAAAATTTACATGCCACGTAGGATTATAAGATAAATATCTTTAAAAAGTTTGCTTACGTGGCACGCACAATGACCAAGTATTAAAAAAAATATTATGACTTATTTCAGTGCATCTGGAGGTTGACTGGACACTCCAGTATCACTGGTGGATTAGTCCAGTGAAGTATGCACTGATGGTACACTGGAGGGACACTCCAGTAAAGTACCAGTGAAAACCATTTTGAAAGACTGGTAACCGTGCACGTCAACTAATACAGACAAATGAGAGGGACACATTTACAAGGAGACAAATCACCTCAAACACGCACTTCAATATATCCAATTACCAGTAGAGAGACATATTCA
>CM067171.1:5495924-5509913 GCA_034093135.1 Erigeron breviscapus | reverse complement strand
ATCAAAAGAAAGACTACGAAGCAGAAAGTAAAGCTTTAGGATCACTCCGAATGGCTCTCCAAGGGGAATTCTTGCACTTGTTTGAAATGTATGACAGTGCAAAAGGCTTATGGGATGCACTCAAAGAGCATTGTGAAGGTGATGATGATCTCAAGAAAAGAAGGAAGGATTTGCTAAAGAAGCAGTATTATGTCTTTACTAGCTTCAAAGATGAACCTCTTGATGAGATCTTGATTCGTTACAATCATCTGCTGGTTGAGCTTGCATACTTTGGGTACAAACCTGATCCAGAAGATGTCATCGAGAAGTTGTTGGAAAGCTCTTCCAGTTAAGTGGGAAGGGTTTGTAACTTCAATCCAACAAAATCCCGAATTTAGCACATGGACTCTGGATCAGATCATTCGAAAGCTGAGAGGTCAAGATATGAAACGAAAGTCGAAGGAAGCAGGTAGCAGTGATTTTGTTCAACGTCCTGAACTTTATCATAGCAAATCAAGCGTTCCTTCTGCAAAATCTTCAAGTGGAGGGATTACTGCCTTCTATAGTGGAGATGATGACAAGATGAAGATGTCAACGGATTCTGATAGCAACTTGAAGTATGTAACTTCTCCAGAATCGGCCATGGTAGTGCATAATGGGATTCAGAATGGTAGTTCTCCAAGATCGGGTTACACAGGGATGCCGATGAGCATAAGATCTGCTGAGGGACATTTGGGCATGCTCGCTTCATTTGTGTCTGCTAATGAGATGTTAATACTGGGAACCGAAGCTCAGGAGATGGTACTTATAATTGGGGTTCGACTAGTACCGATGATCAGAATCATGCATTCATGGCAATAATTCAAGACCTTGATGAAGAAATGAATGATCTTGCAGATAATTCATTTGATCCTATGGTATGTGCCAATGATCATGGTAGTGTTCATCAGAGGGTAGAAGAGGAACCTGAATCATCAGAACCAGTAAGAGCTGAGATCGAAGATGTCGCCGAAGCTGAGACGAGCTTGATGGCACATCTTGAGGTTGTTGAACATAAGGAGCCACTAAGGAGAACTAAAGGGTTATGGTTTGTCGATAGTGGATGTTCAAGACATATGACTGGTGACAAGAGACTGTTAACGGAGTTTACACCTGTTAAAGGGTCTTATGTTAGTTTTGCTGGTCCCAAGGGCGGAAGTATTTCTGGTATTGGAAAAGTCGTCAATGGGAAGATTAAAATGGATAATGTGAACTTTGTTGAGCAGCTGGAGCATAATCTGATGAGCGTATCTCAAATATGCGACAAAGGGAATCCAGTTCACTTTACAGAAAGGGAAGCTCTTATCTTGAAACCAGGTTATGTTATTCCAGAGGAATGGATATTACTGAAGGCTCCAAGAAAGAAGGACATCTATGGTCTTGAATTAGGTGTAATTGATTCAGTGGAGCCAGTTTGTCTGCTCTCCAAAGCTTCTGAAGATGAGTCTCTGCTATGGCATAGAAGGATGGGTCATATCCATTTCAGAAAAATGAATTATATTACAAGCAATGGATTGGTTCTCGGTGTTCCAAATAAGAGATTTATGGTAGAGGATAAATGTGTGTCGTGCTTAAAAGGAAAACAGACTAAAAAGCCACACAAGCCGAAGACTCAGAATTCAATTGCCGCTCTATTTCAGCTACTACACATGGATTTATTACAAGCAATGGATTATATTACAAGCAATGGATTGGTTCTCGGTGTTCCAAATAAGAGATTTATGGTAGAGGATAAATGTGTGTCGTGCTTAAAAGGAAAACAGACTAAAAAGCCACACAAGCCGAAGACTCAGAATTCTATTGCCGCTCCATTTCAGCTACTACACATGGATTTATTTGGACCAGTAAATGTTCGAAGCATAGGGTTTATGTACTACTGTCTAGTAGTTACTGATGATTATTCTAGATTCTCGTGGGTATTTTTCTTGAAGACCAAGGATGAGACTGCTCAAATCCTCATGGAGTTCTTGGAAAGAGTTGAAAATCAGTACAACACAAGAGTGAAGAGAATCAGAAGTGATAACGGGACAGAGTTCAAGAATCAGATTATGGAAGTATATTGTCTGAGCAAAGGAATTGAGCATCAATTCAGTGCACCCTATGAGCCTCAACAGAATGGAGTAGCAGAGAGGAAAAACAGGACATTGATAGAGACCGCCAGGACTATGCTAGCTGATTCAAGGCTTCCTACTATGTTTTGGGGGGAAGCAGTTAACACTGCTTGTCACGTGTTAAATAGGGTTTTAATTGTTAAAAGATTTATAAGACACCTTACGAGCTTTTAAACAATAGAAAACCAAATTTAACTGGGTTGGAACCTTTTGGAGTCCCATGCACATTTTTAAAAGTTCGTGACCAACCCAAATTTGCCGAGAAGGCTGAAGAGGGAATTTTTCTTGGTTACATTCCGGGATCTCCAAATAGGAGGGTGTACAACATTAAGGACTGAAATAGTTGATGTTGGTTACAATGTCGTTATTTCTAGCTATAATCCCCCTGTGCATCAAGGGTCTACTATCTTGTTTAATTATGATGATGTGTTTACCTCCTTTAATGGTCCTATTTCTTTTGGTGTAGGTAGTTCAGAGGTGGATGATGTAGTATTGCTACGTGATCAGAATATCAGAGCAAGGTCTACTACTCCTTCAGAATCCGCGACTGCTACAGCATCAAAGAATAATGAGGAATCAAGAAAAGATCAAGATACAGAGCTTGTGTCAACTTCACACAACATCAATGCAGATGGTTCATCAAAGGATACTGAAGATATAAGTGCACAAGAATCGGAACCAGTTTGTAACATCCCAAAAACTTAATCGTTTCTGTTGACTAACGTCGTTAGGTCAAATTATAAGTCCGTGATATGTTATGTGGTAAAATGTGTGTTTATATGTTTATGTGCCCTATATGTGAGATTTAATTATCTTTAATGGGTGACAATAAAGTGGACTAAATGATGTGTAAAAGGCCTTTGTAGTGTGCGAAAGTGCTTTGGTGTGTTATATGTATCCCCAATAGGTGTTTTAAAGTGAAATAAAGTCAATATGAAGTCCAGGGACTAGTTTTGCCAATGGTGAAAAGTTAAAAACGGGTTAAGAAAGGGATTAGCCTAATCTAGGTTAATTTGGCAGCCTCTAAACTTAATTAGAACACATTCATCAGCCTCTCTAATTCTCTTTTGATTTCTAAAGCAAGATCTCCAAGTTTTGGTTAATCAAATCAAGTGTTTTTGTATTGAATCGAATTGGCTATCGTTTCTACAGGTAATCAATGTTTTATTGGCTATATTTTCAGATCTAAAGATGTTTTATAACGAATCAAATCTGATTTTAAAAAAGGGTTTTGAAAGAATTAGGGTTTATTATGTGTTTTGATTAATTAAGGTTCAAAATGGTGTTAAATAAGTTTGTAATCGATCTGGATGATCAATGGATGTTTCATAATGTCAAAAACGTGTTTTGGGGTCAGCCTAAGTCGATTGATTTTTGGAAAATTGAAGAACAAAGTCGTTTTATGAATTCTGGACAAAGTTAAGTTTCTGAAGCTAAATTCGTTCCTGGAATGCTAAATTCGTTTGTAAAAACGAAGTTTAACTTCGTTTTAAAGCTAAATTCGTTTGTCAAAATGAAGCTTAATTTCGTTTGCTCAGAAAGCAGCTAAATTCGTTTTGCCTAAAGAAGTCTAAATTCGTTCAGTGAAGTCTAAATTCGTTTTTAATGAGCTAAGTTCATTTTCAAGTCCATTTAAGGTCCCAAATGACTTATATTTTATATGTTAATGAACGATAGGTGTCGGGGATTACTATTAAGCACTGTTAGCTTTTGTTTGCGCGCACATACTACTATCAGGTAAGATACACTACTTTTGTCACGCTGAGGGTGCAACAAAAATGGTTTCATAAACTATAACCTCCAAAACGGTAATGTATAACCTATATTGTGGTTGGGTTGATATGGGAGGTATTCGGGGATTAAAGATGACGATGCCTATGTCTAAAATGCTTTCCCGTAAATACGTTTATGATATGATATGTGATGATATGTTTAACGATATGATATGTTATGATGAATGGTGGTTAATGATATGATGATGATATGTGCATGTATATGTGGCTTGTTCATCTAGAACACTAGACCTTTTTAGGTTGCCATGACACGTGCACGTTTTAAGGGCCCTAACGTGAAAAGATGATAGATGTGGATTAGTTTAGGATTAATGTGGGAACCTAAACTAAACGTGGTAAATGCTCGAGCTAATTAGATGATGAGTGTTATGCATAACCCGTGCCTGGCTGTGGTAATAGGTACGTATAAACCGTGCTCGTATGTGGGAGAGTACGTCGTGCTCGCATGTGGTAGAGTACGTAGTGCCCGTATGTGGGAGGGTACGTTAAAATGGTTGCTCGGGTGGCTCCTTGCAACCAGTCATATATGGCGAGTAGTTCGGGTGGCCTGATGACCCACCTAATGTTATGAACATAACGTGCTACTCATGGATCGACATTGTCTTTCCTTAACGGTAACTTCGGTTACAACTTAACGGTGACCTAGTCACAACTTAATGAGATGAGATGAAATGACGAAATTGATTAGGCACACTTAGGGTCATGGACTCTATGCTTATATGTGATATGGATACGTTATGTGGTGATATAAATGCCTAAATCAAATGACGTAATGTTTTAAAGTAACGTGTTTAATGGATGAAATGTTTTGCTTAAACCTGGTGTTATCTTACTTAGCTTTATAGCTAACACTTGTTTCTTCTTATGTGTTGACACCCCTCAAGTTAAGCAGTGAGATGTCGTGTGAAGCTTTGGCGAGAGATGGGTAGATGATCAAGATGGCTTTAGTTTACCCAATAACTTCGCATAGACTTAATGTTAATGATTTCCTTTATGGAACTATTGTAATGACTATGTTATGGTGCTTTATGTTGGGCAATCTTATGGATTTCTTTTATTACTGATTTGATGCTATTAGTAACACCACTTATGTTTCTCAACTGTTTTCATTGGTTGAGGTTTTTAATAAACTGTTTCCGCTTTATTGACGCGTTAGGCGAAAATTTTTGGAAATCCATATTTTTACGAAACGGGTGTTACAAGTTGGTATCAAAGCAGTAGTTTAAGTGAACCAAGGCCTATTGACCATAGGGTTTGGACTTAAACTTAAGATGTGCATGCTAGGTGCTTGTAGGATGCCTTAGCTAGTGATGACATGTGATGTAGGATGGGTTGGGATGAGTGCGAGTGTGATAGGGCTTACGAGATGTTTACGTTACGATGATATGTTTTAGCCTTATCTCAACGAGCTTTTTGTTTTATTTGCGCTTATCGACTCCACCATTTTATTGAAGGAAAATGGTTAACACTCGCAACCGCAACATCCAACGCGACGGAGCTACTGCTAGCGTTACTCCACCTGTCCATCCGGGTGCAGGTGCTTCTAATGCTGCTAATGCTGCTGCTAATGCTAATGTAAATCGTGTGAACCCCCGCCGTGTAAATCAACCAGGCTCATTGGGTCCGATGCCTCCACCACCTGGCAATCCTCCGAGAGTTAACGATGTAGTGATGGATCAGATTCCCAATCAGGCGGAGATGTATAATCTTGTGCTAACTCTTCAGGCCCAGTTGGCCCAAACGCAAGAACAGTTGAATCAGGCGTTGGCAGCTAACGCAGAAGGAACTGGTAACAGTCACTCTGTGCCTTCTCACCACACTGAGCCACCGGTCGATGATGTCGTTATTCCCCATGCTAATGTTAATGTGGTTCCTCCTAATGATGTTAAGTGTGGAGCTCAGAAATTCTATGGAACACTTAATGCAGTAGGTTGCATGGAATGGCTTGATGATACTGAGATGGTTTTTGAAGCTTGTGATGTCCCGAGGATAAGAAAGTGTTGTGTGCTAGTAGGATGTTGAAGAAGGTGCTCGGGACTGGTGGAAGAGCATTACCATTTCGATGACTCCAGCTATGGTATCTGCTATTACGTGGGCTAACTTCAGACAGAAATTTATTGAAGAGTATATTGGAGTTCATGAGCAGCGCAAGATGGAAAAAGAGTTTCGTGCCTTGACGGCTGAAGTGGGTAAAATCAATGATTATGCTCGTTCCTTTATGGAGAAGATGAAGTTCGTGGGTCATTTATTCCGAACTGATGCAGATCAAGTTGCTTGCTATGTTGATGGTTTGCCTCCGAGTTATCGAGGTATATGCAGGCAGCATAAGACTCTAACTGAAGCTATCAAAGAGTCTAAGAAGCTGATGATGATTTTGCTGCGGATAAGAAAGTGGAAAAGAAAGAGGATGAGAAGAAGTCTGGCAATAAGAGGAGGTTTGGTGGGTCAAATCGTTTTGGTAAGAAGTTCAAGGGATCTTCATCCTCCGACAAGGGAAAGACAGACAAGGATGGAAAATGGTGTTCTAGCTGCAAGGCTTTTCATTCTGGTCAGTGTTCTGCTAAGACCCGCAGGTGCAATAGGTGTGGAGCACAGGGTCATACTTTTGATGAATGCACTGATAAAGCAAGATGTTATAAATGTGGAGATACAAAGCACCGTATCGCCGATTGTCCCCAAATGAAGAAAGATGAGGGAAAGAAAGCGGAAGCTTCCAAAGCCAAAGCCCGTGCTTTCCAGATGACGGCCGAAGGAGGCAAAAGACGACGATCAGGTAGTTACTGCTACCCTTATTGTTAACTCAAAACCCGCTAATGTGTTATTTGATTCTGGTGCGAACAAATCTTTTGTGTCTACTCTGTTTGCTCCTAAATTAGACATGATTACTAGTTCCTTACGGTGTCCTATAGAAGTAGAAGTGGCTAACGGTACAACGACTATTATACGAGAGGGTTATTCTGATTGTCCGTTAGAGATAGAGGGTCGGTCGTTTACTGCTAATTTGTTACCAACTACCATTCCTAGTTTTGATGTTGTTCTCGGTATGGACTGGATGTCTAAAAATGATGCTGTCGTCTTATGTTCGAAGAAGATAGTCCGTATCGCTACTCCTGACGGTAAAGGTGTTTGTGTTTATGGTGACAAGAAGCCGGGAATTGTTAAGGTGATCTCTATGATGAAAGCTCTTCGTTGTATACGGCAAACTAAGTCACATTTCTTAGCTTATGTAATTGATTCTCGTATCGCGAAGCCTACAGTTTCTGATGTTGAAGTTGTTTCCGAGTTTCCAGATGTTTTCCCTGAAGATCTTCCAGGTCTTCCTCCTGACCGTGAGGTTGAGTTTTCTATCGACCTTATTCCTGGTGCTACTCCTGTAGCCAAAGCTCCGTATCGATTAGCTCCGACAGAGATGAAGGAGCTGATGACTCAAATTCAGGAACTTTTAGATAAAGGTTTCATTCGTCCGAGTTCCTCTCCATGGGGTGCTCCTATCCTTTTCGTAAAGAAGAAAGACGGGTCCATGCGCATGTGTATCGATTATCGTGAGCTGAATAAAAGAACGTGAAGAATAAGTATCCACTCCCTCGCATTGATGATTTGTTCGATCAACTTCAAGGTGCTTCCTATTTTTCGAAGATCGACTTACGATCTGGCTATCATCAACTGAAGGTTGAAGAGGAAAGTGTAGCCAAAACAGCGTTCCGAACTCGTTATGGTCATTACGAGTTCCTTGTCATGCCATTCGGTTTGACAAATGCTCAGCGAAGTTTATGGATTTGATGAACCGTGTCTGTCGACCGTTTTTGGATCATTTCGTTATCGTTTTCATCGACGACATTCTTGTGTATTCAAAGTCGGAAGAGGAACATAGAGAGCATTTGAGGGCTGTCTTACAAGTCCTCAGGGAGAAAAAGCTATATGCTAAATTTTCCAAATGCGAGTTCTGGCTAAAGGAAGTTCATTTCCTCGGCCATGTCGTCTCCTCGGATGGTATAAAAGTGGATCCTGCAAAGATAGAAGCGGTGTCAAAGTGGGAGCAGCCTAAGTCTCCTACAGAAATAAAGAGTTTTCTCGGTTTGGCTGGTTATTATCGACGTTTCATTCAGGATTTCTCGCGCATTGCCAAACCAATGACTGAATTAACGAAGAAAGGTGTGAAATTTGTATGGACTGATGCTCAAGAGAAAGCCTTCACAACGTTGAAAAAGAAGTTGTGTGAAGCTCCAGTCTTAGCCTTACCCGAAGGAACAGATGAATTAGTGGTTTATAGTGACGCATCCATCACGGGGTTAGGGTGTGTACTAATGCAACGAGACAAAGTTATCGCTTACGCCTCTCGACAGCTGAAGCCTCATGAGCGGAACTATCCTACTCATGACCTTGAGCTGGCTGCTGTTGTTTTTGCTCTGAAATTGTGGCGACATTATCTGTATGGTACAAAGTGTACCCTATACACGGATCATAAGAGCTTACAGTACGTGTTTACTCAGAAGGATATGAATGTTAGACAACGACGGTGGATGGAGTTATTAAAGGATTATGATTGTGAGATTAAATATCACCCAGGCAAAGCTAATGTGGTTGCTGATGCCTTGAGCCGCAAAGGATATGCGAAGAGTAGGTTATATGCAATGATTACGAAGGTTGAGTCGAACTTAATGGAACCTATTCGATTAGCTCAATTGAAGCGTTGAAGGAGGAGAATGTGAAAGAGGAGTCTATTGGGAAAAAGAAGAAAAATAGACTTGAAATGGAAGAAAATGGTCGCGGTCTTCGAACTTACAAAGGTAGAATATGGGTTCCTCTATATGGAGGCAATCGTGAGTTAGTGATGGACGAAGCTCATAAGACTAAATATTCTGTACACCCTGGTGCCACAAAGATGCATGCGGACTTGAAGCCGATTTATTGGTGGCCCAGTATTAAGAACGATGTGATGATGTATGTGCAGAAATGTTTGACGTGTGCTAAAGTGAAAGCTGAACATCAAAAGCCTTACTGGAAATTTCAGCAACTTGAGATCCCTGAGTGGAAATGGGATCACATTACGATGGATTTTGTGACCAAACTTCCGAGGACGCCTCGTGGTCACGATATGATATGGGTTATTGTCGATCGATTAACGAAAAGTGCTCACTTCCTCCCAGTTCGTGAGACTGCCCCTATGGAAAACTTCGCTACGATGTATATTGATGAAGTGGTTACTAAACATGGTGTTCCGTTATCGATTGTGTCCGATCGTGATGCTCACTTTGTTTCCAAATTTTGGAAGAGTTTTCAACGGGAATTTGGTACTCAAGTTCGTTTGAGCACAGCCTATCACCCGCAGACCGATGGGCAAAGTGAAAGGACTATTCAAACGCTCGAAGATATGCTCAGGGCTTGTGTGATGGATTATGGTGGCTCGTGGGATAAACACCTACCTCTTGTTGAGTTTGCGTATAACAATAGTTATCATGCAAGTATAGGAATGCCACCTTATGAGATGCTATATGGTAGAAAGTGTAGGACTCCTAGTTGTTGGTTGGAGCCCGGGGAAAAGCAGTTGGCTGGACCTGAAGTAGTACAAATTACGGCCGATAAAGTTAATGTTGCAAAGAAAGCCCTGCGTATTGCTCGCGAAAGGCAAAAGTCATATGCCGATAAGAAAAGGAGGCCGTTTGATTTTAAAGAAGGTGAAATGGTTTTACTCAGGGTGTCGCCTTGGAAAGGTGTATTACGATTTGGCAAACGAGGAAAGCTAAGCCCTAGATTCATTGGACCTTTTAAGATCATTAAGAAGGTTAATGAACAGGCATTTCAACTGGAATTACCTCCAGAACTTCATGGAATTCACAACACATTTCATGTGTGTTATCTACGTAAATGCTATGCAAATGAAGCGGATGTCATTTCACTCGAGGACGTAAGTATTGATCCAAACAAGCAGATTGTTGATGAACCTGTTGCTATAATGGGAAGGAACAAAAGAAGTTACGACGAAAGACTATCGATCTAGTTCTCATTAAGTGGAAACACAATCACGGCGAAAGTATGACTTGGGAGACCGAGTCTGTAATGCGGGAGACCTATCCCCACCTTTTTGATGATGAAGTGATTCCGGGGACGGAATCCTCTTAAGGGGGAGGTAATTGTAACATCCCAAAAACTTAATCGTTTCTGTTGACTAACGTCGTTAGGTCAAATTATAAGTCCGTGATATGTTATGTGGTAAAATGTGTGTTTATATGTTATGTGGTAAAATGTGTGTTTATATGTTTATGTGCCCTATATGTGAGATTTAATTATCTTTAATGGGTGACAATAAAGTGGACTAAATGATGTGTAAAAGGCCTTTGTAGTGTGCGAAAGTGCTTTGGTGTGTTATATGTATCCCCAATAGGTGTTTAAAGTGAAATAAAGTCAATATGAAGTCCAGGGACTAGTTTTGCCAATGGTGAAAAGTTAAAAACGGGTTAAGAAAGGGATTAGCCTAATCTAGGTTAATTTGGCAGCCTCAAAACTTAATTAGAACACATTCATCAGCCTCTCTAATTCTCTTTTGATTTCTCAAGCAAGATCTCCAAGTTTTGGTTAATCAAATCAAGTGTTTTTGTATTGAATCGAATTGGCTATCGTTTCTATAGGTAATCAATGTTTTATTGGCTATATTTTCAGATCTAAAGATGTTTTATAACGAATCAAATCTGATTTTAAAAAAGGGTTTTGAAAGAATTAGGGTTTATTATGTGTTTTGATTAATTAAGGTTCAAAATGGTTAAATAAGTTTGTAATCGATCTGGATGATCAATGGATGTTTCATAATGTCAAAAACGTGTTTTGGGGTCAGCCTAAGTCGATTGATTTTTGGAAAATTGAAGAACAAAGTCGTTTTATGAATTCTGGACGAAGTTAAGTTTCTGAAGCTAAATTCGTTCCTGGAATGCTAAATTCGTTTGTAAAAACGAAGTTTAACTTCGTTTTAAAGCTAAATTCGTTTGTCAAAATGAAGCTTAATTTCGTTTGCTCAGAAAGCAGCTAAATTCGTTTTGCCTAAAGAAGTCTAAATTCGTTCAGTGAAGTCTAAATTCGTTTGTTATGAAGCTAATTTCGTTTGCTAAGAAAGCAGCTAAATTCGTTTTGCCTAAAGAAGTCTAAATTCGTTCAGTGAAGTCTAAATTCGTTTTTAATGAGCTAAGTTCGTTTTCAAGTCCATTTAAGGTCCCAAATGACTTATATTTTATATGTTAATGAACGATAGGTGTCGGGGATTACTATTAAGCACTGTTAGCTTTTGTTTGCGCGCACATACTACTATCAGGTAAGATACACTACTTTTGTCACGCTGAGGGTGCAACAAAAATGGTTTCATAAACTATAACCTCCAAAACGGTAATGTATAACCTATATTGTGGTTGGGTTGATATGGGAGGTATTCGGGGATTAAAGATGACGATGCCTATGTCTAAAATGCTTTCCCGTAAATACGTTTATGATATGATATGTGATGATATGTTTAACGATATGATATGTTATGATGAATGGTGGTTAATGATATGATGATGATATGTGCATGTATATGTGGCTTGTTCATCTAGAACACTAGACCTTTTTAGGTTGCCATGACACGTGCACGTTTTAAGGGCCCTAACGTGAAAAGATGATAGATGTGGATTAGTTTAGGATTAATGTGGGAACCTAAACTAAACGTGGTAAATGCTCGAGCTAATTAGATGATGAGTGTTATGCATAACCCGTGCCTGACGGTGGTAATAGGTACGTATAAACCGTGCTCGTATGTGGGAGAGTACGTCGTGCTCGCATGTGGGAGAGTACGTAGTGCCCGTATGTGGGAGGGTACGTTATAATGGTTGCTCGGGTGGCTCCTTGCAACCAGTCATATGTGGCGAGTAGTTCGGGTGGCCTGATGACCCATCTAATGTTATGAACATAACGTGCTACTCATGGATCGACATTGTCTTTCCTTAACGGTAACTTCGGTTACAACTTAACGGTGACCTAGTCACAACTTAATGAGATGAGATGAAATGACGAAATTGATTAGGCACACTTAGGGTCATGGACTCTATGCTTATATGTGATATGGATACGTTATGTGGTGATATAAATGCCTAAATCAAATGACGTAATGTTTTAAAGTGACGTGTTTAATGGATGAAATGTTTTGCTTAAATCTGGTGTTATCTTACTTAGCTTTATAGCTAACACTTGTTTCTTCTTATGTGTTGACACCCCTCAGGTTAAGCAGTGAGATGTCGTGTGAAGCTTTGGCGAGCGATGGGTAGATGATCAAGATGGCTTTAGTTTACCCAATAACTTCGCATAGACTTAATGTTAATGATTTCCTTTATGGAACTATTGTAATGACTATGTTATGGTTGCTTCATGTTGGGCAATCTTATGGATTTCTTTTATTACTGATTTGATGCTATTAGTAACACCACTTATGTTTCTCAACTGTTTTCATTGGTTGAGGTTTTAATAAACTGTTTCCGCTTTATTGACGCCGTTAGGCGAAAATTTTTGGAAATCCATATTTTTACGAAACGGGTGTTACACAGTTACTCCACTTCCTCATGGAGAAATAGGTTCAAATTTGGGTGTAAATCTTCAAGTTGATAAAGCTATACAGCATAGAGTCAACAAGTATCATCCAGTTGAGGACATTATTGGTGAACCAAGTGCAAGGATTAAGACAAGAGCTCAAATTAATAAGCTGTCTGGTTTATTCGCAGAGATGAAAGAAACCGGTATAGTTGATGAATGTAAGTTCAGCTGCTTTGTATCTCAAGAAGAGCCAAGTAATATTCAAATGGCTTTAAAAGATCCATCTTGGGTTGAAGCAATGCAGCAAGAACTACTTCAGTTTGATAAACTCCAGGTCTGGGAGCTTGTTGATCTACCTCCGGGAGAGTATCCTTTCGGCACCAAATGGGTTTTTAGGTGCAAAAAGGATGAAAAAGGCATTGTGACACGTAATAAGGCTCGGCTAGTTGTTCAAGGTTTTGCTCAACAGGATGGGTTAGACTACACTGAGGTGTTTGCACCGGTTGCTAGGCTAGAAGCTATTCGCTTATTTCTAGCATTTGCTGCTTTCAAGGACATTAATGTATATCAGTTGGATGTCAAGAGCGCGTTCTTATACGGTACTGTCCAGGAATTAGTGTATGTTACTCAACCGCCAGGGTTTGAAGATCCAGATCATCCTGATAGAGTCTATCGACTAAATAAGGCTTTGTATGGATTACATCAAGCTCCAAGGGCATGGTATGACAAACTGTCGAAGCATCTTCTCGAGAATGGTTTTGAAAGAGGATTGATCGATAGTACGTTGTTTACAAAATGGAAGGAAGAGGATTTCCTACTTGTACAAGTTTACGTGGATGATATTATTTTCGGGTCATCTGACGAAAAAATGTGCAAGGAATTTGAGCTGATTATGAAAGGGACTTTTGAGATGAGCGCTATGGGAGAGATGAACTTCTTTTTAGGTTTGCAAGTTGAACAGAAAAAGGACGGATTCTTCATTCATCAGACGAAGTATGCACAAGATATCTTGAAACGATTTGGCATGGAAGATACTTCACCTATGGATACTCCTATACAAAAGAACCATCAACTTGGGATGTTTTCTTTCAATGATCCAAAAGTTGATCCTACTCGTTATAGGGCCATGATAGGTTCATTGATGTATCTTACAGCATCAAGACCAGATATCATGTTTGCGGTTTGTTTGTGTGCTCGTTTTCAGTCATGTCCCAGGGAAAGTCACATGAAAGCTGTTAAGCGAATTCTTCGCTACCTCAAAGGGCAACCAGTACTAGGTCTCTGGTATTCAATTGGGGGAGAATTTGAGTTCGTGGCTTATACAGATGCTGACTGTTAGGACCAGTTTCAGTGAAACTGGCCAGTCTCCAGTTGCACCTGGAGACCAAGAAGATTTGTCCAGAAATATATTGAAGTCCAGTTGCATCGTACAGTCAACGCAACTAAAGACTTCCTCCAGTTGAGAACTGACCAGTTGAAGAATCCTTCCAGTTGGAGTCGAAGACAACAAGTGGAAGATA
>CM067171.1:5463385-5494924 GCA_034093135.1 Erigeron breviscapus | reverse complement strand
TCTTTAGTGCTACCACCACCAAGGTAGAATTGAAGACCGTTCCTATTGTTTGTGATTTCCCCGATGTTTTTCCGGATGACTTACCGGGATTACCTCCAACTCGTGCGCTTGATTTTCGTATTAGTCTTATTCCCGAAGCCGCGCCCGTAGCAAAAGCTCCTTATAGACTAGCTCTAACCGAAATGCAAGAGCTACAAACTCAACTCAAGGAACTCCAAGAGAAGGGTTTCATTCGCCCTAGTCAATCTCCTTGGGGTGCTCCTGTTTTCTTCGTCCAAAAGAAAGACGGATCCTTCAGAATGTGTATTGATTACCGGGAATTAAACAAGCTCACTGTGAAGAACCGGTATCCCCTCCCTAGAATCGATGACTTATTTGATCAACTTTCAAGGTGCTAAGCACTTCTTAAAAATCGATCTTCGCTCGGGTTATCATCAACTCCGGTACATGAAGATGATATCCCCAAGACGGCTTTTCGCACAAGGTATGGTCATTTTGAATTCACCGTGATGCCTTTTGGGTTGACAAATGCACCGGCGGTGTTCATGGACTTGATGAACCGGGTGTGCCAACCATACTTAGACAAGTCTGTCATTGTGTTCATTGATGACATACTTGTATACTCAAAGACAAAGGAAGAGCATGTTGAGCACTTGCGCGAGGTGCTTGAACTACTAAGGAAGGAGAAGTTGTATGCTAAATTCTCCAAGTGTGAGTTTTGGTTGGAAGAGGTCCACTTTCTTGGTCACGTAGTGAGCAAGGATGGTATTCACGTGGACCCAAGCAAGATTGAAGCGGTCAAGAATTGGAGAAGCCCCGAAACGCCATCCGAGATCCGCCAATTCCTTGGATTGGCGGGTTACTATAGAAGATTTATTGAAAATTTCTCCCGTATTGCACAACCACTCACTCTCTTGACTCAAAAGGAGAGAAATTTTGAATGGGGCGAAAGACAAGAAAACGCCTTCCAAACTCTTAAAGATATGCTATGTGACGCTCCTATTTGACGCTACCGGATGGAATTGAAGATTTTGTTGTGTATTGTGATGCCTCGGGACAAGGTTTGGGTGGTGTTCTTATGCAAAGGGGTAAAGTCATTGCTTATGCCTCTCGTCAATTGAAGGTGCATGAGAAGAACTACCCGACACATGACTTGGAATTGGGAGCGGTTGTGTTTGCTTTGAAGTGTTGGAGACATTATCTCTATGGCACCAAATGTGTGATTTATACCGACCACAAAAGTCTTCAACACATCTTTAACCAAAGTGAATTGAATATGAGGCAAAGGCGTTGGCTTAAACTATTTAGTGATTATGATTGTGACATCCGTTATCACCCGGGCAAGGCAAATGTAGTAGCCGATGCCTTGAGAAAGGAGAGAGTGAAGCCAAGACGGGCTAGAGCTATAAGCCTCACGGTGGGGCCAAATATTCGTGACCGGATCATTGAAGCCCAAATTCAATCCACCCTACCGGAAAACTTTGGAAACGAAAACCTAGATGGCATGGAACAACAATTTGACCGAAAGAATGATAATGGGCTATACATGGTTGAAAGACTTTGGGTTCCTATTTTCGGTAACTTAAGAACGCTTATTATGAATGAAGCTCATCAATCGCCTTATTCGGTCCATCCCGGGTCGGATAAGATGTACTTTGATTTGAAAAACTTGTATTGGTGGCCGGGCATGAAGCGTGATGTGGCTAGGTATGTGAGTGAGTGTCTTACTTGCTTACAAGTCAAAGCCGATCACAAGAAGCCACCCGGATTGTTGGTACAACCGGTGATGCCCGAATGGAAGTGGGAACATATTTCAATGGACTTCATTACTAAACTACCGAAGACGAGAAGCGGTCGTGACACGATTTGGGTGATAGTAGATCGGTTAACGATGTCGGCTCACTTTTTAGCCATTCGTGAAACCGATAAATTTGACACTTTGGCTCGTTTGTACATCAAGGAAGTAATATCTAAGCATGGAGTGCCGTTCCGGATGTGTATAGACTATCGTGAGTTAAACAAGCTTACTATAAAGAACCGATATCCCCTACCTAGGATCGATGACTTGTTTGATCAATTCAAGGTGCTAAGCACTTTTCTAAAATCGATCTTCGCTCGGGTTATCATCAACTCCGGGTACATGAAGATGATATCCCCAAGACGGCTTTTCGCACAAGGTATGGTCATTTTGAATTCACCGTGATGCCTTTTGGGTTGACTAATGCACCGGCGGTGTTCATGGACTTGATGAACCGGGTGTGTCAACCATACTTAGACAAGTCTGTCATTGTGTTAATTGATGACATACTTGTATACTCAAAGACAAAGGAAGAGCATGTTGAGCACTTGCGCGAGGTGCTTGAATTACTAAGGAAGGAGAAATTGTATGCAAAATTCTCCAAGTGTGAGTTTTGGTTGGAAGAGGTCCACTTTCTTGGTCACGTAGTGAGCAAGGATGGTATTCACGTGGACCCAAGCAAGATTGAAAGCGGTCAAGAATTGGAGAAGACCCGAAACGCCATCCGAGATCGTCAATTCCTTGGATTGGCGGGTTACTATAGAAGATTTATTGAAAATTTCTCCCGTATTGCACAACCACTCACTCTCTTGACTCAAAAGGAGAGAAACTTTGAATGGGGCGAAAGACAAGAAAACGCCTTCCAAACTCTTAAAGATATGCTATGTGACGCTCCTATTTTGACGCTACCAGATGGAATTGAAGATTTTGTTGTTTATTGTGATGCCTCGGGACAAGGTTTGGGTTGTGTTCTTATGAAAAGGGGTAAAGTCATTGCTTATGCCTCTCGTCAATTGAAGGTGCATGAGAAGAACTACCCGACCCATGATTTGGAATTGGGAGCGGTTGTGTTTGCTTTGAAGTGTTGGAGACATTATCTCTATGACACCAAATGTGTGATTTATACCGACCACAAAAGTCTTCAACACATCTTTAACCAAAGTGAATTGAATATGAGGCAAAGGCGTTGGCTTGAACTATTTAGTGATTATGATTGTGACATCCGTTATTATCCGGGCAAGGCAAATGTTGTAGCCGATGCCTTGAGTAGAAAGGAGAGAGTAAAGCCGAGGCGGGCTAGAGCTATGAGCCTCACGGTGGGGCCAAATATTCGTGACCGGATCATTGAAGCCCAAATTCAAGCCACCCTACCGGAAAACTTTGGAAACGAGAACCTAGATGGCATGGAACAACAATTTGACCGAAAGAATGATAATGGGCTATACTTGGTTGAAAGACTTTGGGTTCCTATTTTCGGTAACTTAAGAACACTTATTATGAATGAAGCTCATCAATCGCCTTATTTCGGTCCATCCCGGGTCGGATAAGATGTACTTTGATTTGAAAAACTTGTATTGGTGGCCGGGCATGAAGCGTGATGTGGCTAAGTATGTGAGTGAGTGTCTTACTTGCTTACAAGTCAAAGCCGATCACAAGAAGCCACCCGGATTGTTGGTACAACCGGTGATGCCCTGAATGGAAGTGGGAACATATTTCAATGGACTTCATTACTAAACTACCGAAGACGAGAAGCGGCTGTGACACGATTTGGGTGATAGTAGATCGGTTAACGAAGTCGGCTCACTTTTTAGCCATTCGTGAGACCGATAAATTTGACACTTTGGCTCGTTTGTACATCAAGGAAGTAATATCTAAGCATGGAGTGCCGATTTCTATCATTTCTGATAGAGATGCCCGTTTCAAATCAAACTTTTGGGAAGCTTTTTCAAAAAGCAATGGGTACTCGACTCGACATGAGCACGGCGTTTCATCCTCAAACGGATGGACAAACCGAGAGAACCATTCAAATACTTGAAGACATGTTGAGGGCTTGTGCAATTGATTTTGGTGGAAGTGGGAAGACCATTTGCCGCTAGTTGAGTTTTCATACAACAATAGTTATCATGCTACCATCAAATGGCGCCCTTTAGAGCATTGTATGGTAGGATATGTCGTTCTCCTCTAGCTTGGACGGAAATTGGTGAGAGTCAACTTATCGGGCCGGAAATTGTAGTTGAAACGACAAAAGTGATTTCTCAAATTAAGGAGAAGTTACAATTGGCCCGTGAACGTCAAAAAAAGTATGCCGATGTGAGGCGGAGACCGTTAGAGTTTGAAATTGGTGATTATGTACTTTTGAAAGTGTCACCTTGGAAAGGTGTTGTATGTTTTGTGAAGCGGGGAAAACTTGCGCCAAGGTATATTGGTCCTTTCAAGATTCTTGAACGGGTTGGAAAGGTTGCCTACCGATTAGAATTACCACAAGAGCTTAGTGGGGTACATGATGTGTTTCATATTTGTAACCTACGCAAGTGTTTGGCGGACCCTACACATCATGTGCCCATGGACGAGATTAGGGTGGATTCGAACCTAAATTTTGTTGAAGAGCCGGTAGAGATCTTGGATCGTCAAGAAAAGAAACTCAAGAATAAATGCTACACGATTGTTAAGGTTAGATGGAATGCTAGACGTGGAGCCGAGTTCACTTGGGAGCGAGAGGATCATATGAAGTCTAAGTATCCGCATTTATTTAGTAATTAGTGTTTTGTTGAATTTCGGGACGAAATTCTTTCAACGGGGGAATAATGTAACATCCGTAAATTTTGACCCGTTGACTTTTTGTGTAATTTGACTAACAAACTTGTTGAATGAAATATTTGGGCTCTTTTGTGGTTAAATTGACAATGTGGGATGTTAGTCGGGTCGATAGTGTGATTAATCGGTGTTTAAATGTATAACGACGTGTATTTTGGCTTGAGAAGGAAACGGGTCGGCCCGTGGGTCATCCACGACCCACCAGCCCTTTATGACCCATCTCCTTTCCCTTATCTCATTCTCTACCACACAACTCTTTCTTTCTTCTATCTTTCTCTCTAAGTAAAAGCAAGACCATCCAACCCATCTCATATCTCTCATTCTCTTGCATCCATTTGGTGTTTTGGGTTTAGATTAACTCGAGAATCATTGTCATCTTCATCTCATTATCGTCTAAGCAAAGGATTTCATTCTTAGTTCAAGGTTTTACCCATTTTGACCCAATTCGGGTTCTAGCTCGAGAAGGAAGTTTTGGTAAGTCTAATTCATCCCATTTGCATCTATTTATGTTTGTTTATGCATTTCTAGCCTTTTCAAGAAGTTACAGGTCTTAGAAAGACTTAAAACGAGATTTGGGTCAATTTAGGGTTTTAGTTTGGTTTGAACGATTTGGTTGTTTTGATGATGTTATGGATGGAAATATGGGTTTGGGTAAGTGTATTTGCTTTAGAATGTCTAATTGCTTCAAAACGAGTCCCACAACTTCTTGTATCGATTTAGGGTTTTAGTTTAAGTGAAAATAAGTTTTTGGGTTGCATTTTCTGCATAAACTGTTGCTGCTGGTGCAACCTTGGCCTGACTGCGGCGCAGTGGCAAGGCATAGCCTTGACTGCGGCGCAGTGGATAACCTCTGGAACAAGGCCTTGCACTTGACTGCGGCGCAGTGGCAAGGCATGGCCTTGACTGCGGCGCAGTGGTTAATCTCTGGTCCTAATGATTCGTTTTCGTTTCCTAACTTCAAACACTTATAACTTTTGATCCGTAAGTCCAAATAAGTCATATGACCTATCGTTGGAATCGTGAGAGAGCCTAGTTTCTTGTAGTAACATTCATTTTGTATGAGACTTTCCCCATTTCTAAAAATGTTGAGTCAAAGTATCTTGTTTCCTTACTCGGTAAAGTTGTAGAAGTGTCTATGAGTTTGTGACTCGACTTAAACTTCCTGAACCAACTTGTTTAAGATGTAGAGTGACATTTATGGTATTATGATATACATTGATAGGTTGTGGACGCGTGGAGCCCAATACTCGCTTATAATCTTATATTATCAATACTAGCTTCTTTTGCCGAACAAGGTGAGTTCCGTAGCTCCCTACTCCTTTGAGATTCGGGCTGAAAAGTGTAAAACTTGCGTGTTTACTTACTTGTTGATTGATTGATTGATTTGGTTTAAATGTTGGATTGATGAGACGGTTTATCACGTTTGAATGACTTGGTTTATGCTTTGTTAAGTATTTCATTAATACTAGGATAGACGTACCTACATGGAAGTCGGTTATTCCTTCATTGGGTTTTAGATGTGGTGGGAAGGCTGCGGGTGACCCTATATATAAGCATCTGGACTCGAAGAATGGATAATCCTCTTAAGTGTATGTACGTATAGTTGGTTTGAATTGTGATTATTGGTTTATGATTGACGAATATTGATTGTTGGTTTATGACAGACGATTTGTGATTGATGCATATATGATTGATTGTAAGCATACATGCGTAGCTACATAATCCCCTCGGTTGAGGACTCAAACATCCAAGTGTATAGATGTATACACTTAATCTATGAGATGTTGGTGACATGACTCCGAGTATATAGACATATATATCTCGATGATTTTGAGATACAGCCTTGTTCATTGTGATGACAGGCGGGTATCGTTGCATAGGTGACTTGAGTTCACGCATAAGATAGGCATGTTGGCTTATTTATGCATTTGGCACTTGCATTGATACTTATATCATTTGTGCACTCATTACACCTTACTTGCCTTGTGTAATCTTGTTGTTGGACGTTATTGTGTTACTTAGAGGCTCGCTGTAAGTCATGTCTAGCCTCTACTCGTACATTGTGATTATTGATGATGGTTCCTTATGGACCATTACTACGAACTCACCAACCTTGTGTTGACTATGCTTAGTACACTTTTCAGGTAATCAGGTTATCCCCGGACGTGGAGTTTAGTTGCTTGCTTGCTGTTAAACCCGGGCATTGGACCTTATGAATCAAGGATTCATCGACCTTCTCTTTTGCATTATACTTAGGATCGATTTGCCATCTTCTGGATGTTTTTTGTAAACTTTGATGGTTATTTGCTCCTTATGTATTTTGGTACTTGTTTCGTATTGTAATGGATTCACTGAATCTTTATTTGCATTTAGTTCTTGTTCTATTGTAATTCCACCTTGTGCTATATGATTTCTGTAATATTTCGAGCCTTGGCTTGGGGTGTTACACCAAACGTAATGAAGGTAATGTGTGAAATGTTTAGGTTGTGTGATGCCTAAATTATAATGTGTGGAATTGTTTAGGTTGTGTGATGCCTAAACTAATAATGTGTGAAACCGAGCTCGTAAATTATATGCAGGGAAGTGTTAAGCTTAACCCGTACTTGCCCTAGCCCGGCGAGTGCGTGAACGTAGGTTGCTTGGGTGGCTCCTTGCAACATGGTCATTTAAACGCAGGGCGAGTAATACGAGGGGTCTGACCCACCTCCATATACGGATTACTCTGGATTGGCTTGCCATTCCTTAACGACGTATGATGAGTAGCCTTTTGGTTGATCATCTAGTCGGGTGTGATGCAGGGCACACTTATATGCAGATAACGAAGATACGTGTGATTATGTGTGTAATAAAAGAAGGATAGGCACAATTAGGGTGATTCATCCTAAGTTGATATGCAGGTTGTATGTGTGTGTGTTATGTGGGTTGTGCCTTAATGTTTTGTCAACAAAGTAGAAATGTTTTAATTGGACAACGCTTTATAACTTTAGTGTTATCTTACTTAGCTAATTCGTTAGCTAACACTTGTCTTTTGAATGTGTGTTGCTCCCTCAGGTTTAGCAAAGCCGAGGAAGACGTAGAATGAAAAGTGAGGAATTTGGTAGAATGCTTGATGAAGACTTTAGCTACCCATAGATCCTACACCTCATTAGACTTTATTCGTTTGATATTATGCATTTGATATGACTTGTATACGGTTGTGTTATGCTGGGCAACCGTAGGATTTCCATTTATACTATTTTGATGATGTGACGAGTAACACCTTCTATTTTACGAACAAACCAAACTGGATTTTATGGTTTGGACTTTTAAAACGTTATTCCGCATTCTTTAACACCGTTAGGTGAAAAGTTTTTGGAAATCCGTATTTTTAAACGACGGGTGTTACAAGTTGGTATCAGAGCAATGGTTTAAGTGAACCAATGACTATAGGTATGCCATAGGAATTGGACTTAAACCGATAGAGGAAGTTAGGCTTAAGTAGGTATGCTTAGCCTTTGAGATGAAATGCCTTAGGACGGGTTGGGATGAGTGAGAGTGTAGAATAAGGCTATATGATGATTGTTTATTGATATGTGAATATGTGTTTTAGCCTTTATTCTTCCGTTTCTCGCTTCTCCGTCGCTAAGTTATCCTATTGCTACGATAGACGGTCCTCGAGGTGATCTTCTATTCCTCAAACTGAATTTGATAAACTTGTGCTTTATATTATGTGAGAAGTTGTTGAGATGGACAAAAGTTGGAGGATTAGATGAATGGAATTGGTGAAAAGAAGGTGATACACAATGGTGGTAACGAACACGCATGTGAAAGGATACAATTACAATTATGGTCCGGAACATAATTGCAAGCGTATCATGACGCGAGTGTGTTTGTATAGCCATACTTGTGTTGACCGGTGTGCAAAGTAATGAAGTTGGAGAGGTTTCTATGTAGTGAACCTTTATGTGTCGAGAGTAAACATCGTGTAACAACTTTAATGACGTTGATGTCTCGTGTGTGTGGAAATGTGTGAAGATCATGAAAAGTTATAGCCGGTTAAATGGGCATGATGATTATAATGCACATGAAGTTAAATGAAGTCTAAAGGTACGTGAGGAATGAAGTGATTGGTAGACATTGTTGTTGAGTCTATTAGTTCAAAGGATATGGACTTGAAGTTGACGAGTAGAGCTAATGCTGGATATTTGAAGGTGATAATTAGGTGATGCACAGAAGGGTTACCGGGTACACGTATGGAAGGATACAGTTACAATTCCGGCGCGAACGTAATTGTAAATGTATCACGACATGTGTGTGTTTGTGAGACTGTGTCTGTGTTGATCCGAATGAAGAAGAATTGGCTTGAGTAAGGGCCGAAAGTGATGCTGAAATGAGAAGCTAACTTGCGTCGGGATGAGCAAACCGATGAGAATAACTCTAAATCCATTTAATGAAGCTGAGCCATCTAATGTGAGGTCGCAAGTTGCTCCTGAAAATGTTGTTGCAGGGGTGAATGGTGGAGGTAACGTGGTGGAGCCTCGTGTAGTGGTTGCTCCTTGTACTACTAACTTCAAAGACGAGAGTTTTCAGAAATGTGGTGCTAAGGACTGTGACGGTACACAAGATGCAGTTGGTGCAATGGAGTGGATAGCGGACTTTGAGGTGGTCTTTGCTTCATGTTATTGTCCTGATGACATGAAGGTTTTGTGTGCAACTCGAATGCTGTAGAAGACGGGGTCACCTAGTCATTATCCCAGTCTGAGCGAACTGACCTACTCGTTCTACAGGATTCATTCGTCTTCTAAACCAACCGCCATAATAAGCGCCGCCGTACGCCACTTATATTTCCAGCTACATATACTACCTTTTCATTCACTGGGAAAACGAGGTTGTTTTGAGATCTGATTCGCAAACCAGAAACGGTGATGATAGTCAGGTAATGGTGGACGGTGATGATAGTCAGAGTGGTGGTGAGACGACGATGGTGATGATGACAGGGGTGGTTGTTTCAGATCTGGTGGTTTTTCAAATCAAGATCTAACCTCTTTTCTTCTTTCATTTCAATATCTTTTTGATATAATGAACATAGAGATATATACTACTTGTGGTTGGTAGGCGTATGTGACCAAAAGCCAAAAATATGACACACTTTCTTTAATTTATTTTTGGGGATTTGTTAAAAAGAATGTAGTAGCAGCGACTAGTAGAAGGGAAAAAAGAATAAATTTTTTGTGTTCAATTCAATCATATAGGTGTGAAATTATATTACTGGGATTTGACCGAGAGCAAATATGTTCATTTTTTCATTTTATTTTGAATAATTACATAAATCATACCTGAAGTTTGTTTAAAATTGTGTGAAAAAGAAGGGAGGTTAAATATGGGTGTGAAAAGACTGTTATACCCCCTCACGTACGTGACATGTGACCAATTTTAACGATCCGTTTGTCTCCGTTAGGCGGAGGTATGGTGAGTGTGCAAATTTGACAACTCTGGGTATGACTCGCGTAATTAAATTCTTTGAGGTACGAAAAGTGAAATTTTGACACCTACTCAGGTACCATTTGTGTAATTTACCCTATGTGAAATAGCATATGAATCTAAAAATCTTATCTTAGTACTAGAGGTAGAATGGTACCCGCGCAATGCATCGTTTGTGGGTGGTGGTGGCGGTGACGGGGGCAGTTGTAACAACCGTCTTAGAAATGTCCTAAATGAGTTCTTTAGAAAGTACCTTCGCCATTTGAACGGCTAGACAATTCAATTTAAGTTCTTGACATACCTTAGACCTAAAATTATGTGCTTATATGGAGGTCGATTTGATCTTAATTCATGATTTATATGACAAATTTATGATTAAATACGTTGGAATAGCAAAGTTCGGTTCATAATCGTTCGTGCTTGTAAAAGTTCTAGTTCAAAAGTTCGCAAATAGTCCTTGCACTTAAGGAGTTCATTTGATATGGGAAGGGTATAAATAGGAAGGTTGGAAACCCTTGAGAGAGAAACACTATTCATTCTCTTCTCCATCTCTCCACTCTCTCACTAAAACACACACTGGCAACCACATTTTCACACACAAAATTCATCCTTTGATTTTGGGTTGTTAAACCAAAATCATTTGTACTTTTAGCATCCTTGTGATAATCAAAACATATTTCTGGAATCAAATCTCAGGTAACAACAACGAATTATGAGTTTTTGATCAAATTAAAAGTGTACTTTTTCAAGTTTATGTTCTTGATGATTTGGTCCAGTTCTTGAACGAAAATCATGTTCAATGTTAATGGGTTGTGTCTATATGTGTTTAACAACATTTGTGTGAACAAATTCGGGTCATAACATGCTTTAATCTCAAAACCCGTTTTTGAAAGTAAAGGTACAAACTAGTTCTTGAAGTTATGACTGGTTCATGTATTATTTGATCTTGAAAAACATTAAAAGTGTTATGGGTTAATGTTATTGTGTATATATGTACTAGTCCTATGATCTAACAAGTTCCGGAATCGATCTAGAGCCTCGAATTGTGTTCAGCCCTTGTTCAGCTCATTCGAGACATTGGGACGGTCTTGGAGGGACGATCTTGGTCCCCAAGATCGTCCTAGGCAGCTTAATGTCTTATGGTATTTGTTCGTTCGATTTTGTGTGGTGCTGTGGTGTTGTTGGTACGTTTATTGGGTAACTAATCCTTTGGATCGGTTTTGCTCAAAACACTTGATTCTTGAACTAGAATCGATCATGTTCTTGTTCTAATTTATACCTTAAAACGATCCTGAACTTAAAACGATCTTGTACCTTGTCCAGACGATCTTGTGCTTTGAACACTAAAACGATCTTGGCAGATTAAACATTAAAACGATCTTGATTCCTTGAATAACTAAGACGATCTTGAGTTGAGTACAAATGAGACGATCTTGAACCTTGACCTGTGAAACGATCTTGAACTAGGAATTGTAAGACGATCTTGTGCTAACCTAGGACGATCCTGACCTGGTACAACTCTAAAACGATCTTGACCCTAGCTTGACCCTAAAACGATCTTGGCTTAAGACAAACTAGGACGATCCTGAGCAGTAAAACCTGAAACGATCCTGATCAACAGTGGGACGATCTTGAAGTCCAATACCCTAGACGATCTTGTACTCTTTAGAAAACAACATGAACTTGTTCTATAACATACCACACTTGATCATTAAACACCTAAGCAGTTCCTAACATCATTATCATTAGATTAAACACATCAAAGGCTACGTACTAACACCAAAACTAGTTCATGATTCGCTCTAAGACCACGTACAAAGTGCAAACCCTAATTAAGTACATTTAAGACATGTTCTATCTTGACTATCAAAGTACGAGTTCTACGAACAATTAAATCAATTCTAAAGGCTGAAGTTCATTATTAAAGACTCATTTAACTCATTAATACGATAAACACGTATGTGTGAGTTCAAAGACGTTCGGTTCGAGTCCAGTTCATGTACTTAAAGTTCATTCAAACACCTTTGAGTCAAAACGTTCAAAGATCTTCAAAGGGACCAAATCATCAGTTCATCAAGGACATTTCAGTAATTAATTAGTCATTTGAACTAATATGTGTGCATATCTATGAACAATAACTTGTACTTAGGCATCCATCAAGACGTACTTGGAATCTGATAGATATAACTTATCTATTTCTGTGCTTGTTCTACTGTGCTTGTACAGATCACTGTGAGTTCACTAATCCCCTTTGTACATTTTGTTCAAGTTCTTTTATCGGGGACTGAAAAGCATGAAAACTACTCTGTACTTGTACATATGTTCTTGAACTACTTTACGTACTATATTATAATCTTGAACTATTCCACGTACTATTTTATGATCTTACGAGGTACTTATGATATGATTCCTAATTATTTAAAAGAGTATTTAAGTCTTGAATGGGCAGGATCTTAAATACATCTATACTGTTTAAAGGAGTATTTAAGTCTTGAATGGGCAGGATCTTAAATACCTCCTTACTACTATATTGATCTTTAACATGTTCTAGTTCGTACTTGTACTCGTTCAGTTCTTATTCACTGCTATCAATTCATATCCCACAGTTCAGGGATTGAACCGTAGATAATTATGGACAGCGCTGTTTAGGGTAGGCCCACCCTCATTCTCCGCAGTTCTGGAGGATGCATATTATTTGTTCTTGTTCTGATTTAGATCTTCGTGAAGTACTTGATTATTATGTGCTTAAGTTCATTACAGTTCAGTTCTGGCCAATCGGGTTAGCAGTGACAACTCATTTAAAGTTCATTATATGTCTTGTACTGTTCTTACGGTCATAAAGCACTTTGGTTAAACGTACAGATCTTATGACTTGTTCTTACTCTACATATTATTATATGTATACGTACTAGTACTTTATGTGAATCTCACCAACTACTTTTGTAGTTGACCTTTGAACTTACATGCTTTTCAGGCTAGGCTAGTAGATCTCTTAGCATAGGAGTCTTCCTCTTTAAAGCTCATCCCTTTTGGCGATTGATTCGTACGTTCAAGACCGGAAGCTGTGAAGATCTCCCTTTGCTTATTCAGTTCAGACTCCAGTACTTCAAGACAATTGTTCTGTCTTTTGTTTATTAATTATTCTGGGTATATCCCAAATGCTGTAATAACTTTTATACTTCTTTTCTTTTATGTTATTGGCTGTGTTGGAACTTGTACTGTGTGCTTTTGTGCTTGTCTGTACATCCCGTATATTCCGCTTTAGCGGGGTGTTACAGTTGGTATCAGAGACAGGTTATAGTGAACACCGAGCTTTTTCCTAAGGAAAACTCGAGCTATAACTGGAATCCACTCTGAGGTGATCCTTTGTATGACCGGTTTGAGTAATAGGTACTTTTCCCTAATTAGATGTAACCTGATCAACTACATCTAATTGCGGATATAGTTCCTAGTACTCAAGGTGTGTCATTGAAGGTGTCACCCATTTCTTAGAGCCTTAGTAAGAACCTCGTGCAAACTCGCTCTTCAATCATATCAGTTCAAGTTCACTCGTTCTCTTATGACATACGTTCTAGTGCTTCGAGGATAGGCCTTAGAGCTTATACGACCATAGGTCCTTATCGTGCGACCGACGACTGTTCTTGTTCATATATTGTGCTAACGACGATCTTTTATTAACGTACTACGTACTTGGAGCTTTAGACTTGTGCGAAACGTAACCGAGTTCATATTTCTATCTTATTAGGGGCATAAGGAAGAATGCCGCCTAAACGTGGACGCAGAGAGCTAAGAGCAAAAAGATGGTTGAAACTAAGTAAAATGGGGGTAGAATGAGAATGTAAATTATGGTGAAGGATGTGTGAGCAGAAATATTTGGTGGGGGGGTGGTGGGGGTGGGGGGGGGGGGTTTGTGTACTCAACCTGGTATTACTGCGAATGTCAACTTTACTTTGAATGATGTAGCAGACCTCATCACTGACCGCATGAATGCGATGATGCCAAATCTTGCTACTCAAGTTGCTCAGATGCTGGAAATTCCACTAACTGAAGGTACTAGAACTACTAGAGCAACTCAGAATAGGAGGACTCAAGAAGAACCCGAACAGAATCAGGAAGTGAACAGTGAGTCGGAAGGAGCTAGTCATAACAACACTCGAGCTACTGCTGAAGGCAGAGTCAGCCAAAGCAGAGGGTGTTCATTTAAGACCTTCACTCAGTGCAAACCCCCAGTCTACACAGGGGAGAAGGAGCTGCAGAACTATTGATGTGGTTCGAGAATATGGAAGAGGCCTTGTACCACACTCAAACCTCTGAGGACAGGATGGTGGAGCATGCGACCAGCCAATTTGATGGTGCCGCTAGGTCTTGGTGGACTGGCATCGTCACCACTGTTGGCAGGAAGACCGCCTATGCTCACACTTGGGAAGAACTTCAGAAGATAATGAGAGCTGAATTTTGTACTAAGGATGCATTGCAAGACTTGGAACAAGAGTTTTGGGATCTGAAGATGGAATGTGGGATGTTAGTCGGGTCGATAGTGTGATTAATCGGTGTTTAAATGTATAACGACGTGTATTTTGGCTTGAGAAGGAAACGGGTCGGCCCGTGGGTCATCCACGACCCACCAACCCTTTATGACCCATCTCCTTTCCCTTATCTCATTCTCTACCACACAACTCTTTCTTTCTTTCTATCTTTCTCTCTAAGTAAAAGCAAGACCAAACCATCTCATATCTCTCATTCTCTTGCTACCATTTGGTGTTTTGGAACGGATATAACTCGAGAATCATCATCGTCTTCATCTCATTATCGTCTAAGCAAAGGATTTCATTTCTTAGTTCAAGGTTTTACCCATTTTGCCATAAATCGGGTTCTAGCTCGGAAAGGAAGTTTTGGTAAGTCTAATTCATCCCATTTGCATCTATTTATGTTTGTTTATGCATTTCTAGCCTTTTCAAGAAGTTACAGGTCTTAGAACGACTTAAAACGAGATTTGGGTCAATTTAGGGTTTTGGTTTGGTTTGAACGATTTGGTTGTTTTGATGATGTTATGGATGGAAATATGGGTTTGGGTAAGTGTATTTGTGCTTTATAATGTCTAATCTTGCTTCAAAACGAGTCCCACAACTTCTTGTATCGATTTAGGGTTTTAGTTTAAGTGAAAATAGGTTTTTGGGTTGCATTTTCTGCATAAACTGCTGCTGCTGGTGCAGCCTTGGCCTGACTGCGGCGCAGTGGCAAGGCATAGCCTTGACTACGGTGCAGTGGATAACCTCTGGAACGAGGCCTTGCACTTGACTGCGGCGCAGTGGAAGGCATGGCCTTGACTGCGGCGCAGTGGATAATCTCTGGTCCTGATGATTCGTTTTCGTTTCCTAACTTCAAACACTTATAACTTTTGATCCGTAAGTCCAAATAAGTCATATGACCTATCGTTGGAATTGTGAGAGAGCCTAGTTTCTTGTAGTAACATTCATTTTGTATGAGACTTTCCCCATTTCTAAAAATGTTGAGTCAAAGTAACTTGTTTCCTTACTCGGTAAAGTTGTAGAAGCGTCTTTGAGTTTGTGACTCGACTTAAACTTCCTGAACCAACTTGTTTAAGATTGTAGAGTGACATTTATGGTATTATGATGTACATTGATAGGTTGTGGACGCGTGGAGCCCAATACTCGCTTATAATCTTATATTATCAATACTAGCTTCTTTTGTCGAACAAGGTGAGTTCCGTAGCTCCCTACTCCTTTGAGATTCGGGCTAAAAAGTGTAAAACTTGCGTGTTTACTTACGTTGTTGATTGATTGACTGATTTGGTTTAAATGTGGATTGATGAGACGGTTTATCACGTTTGATTGACTTGGTTTATGTTTTGTTAAGTATTTCATTAATATTAGGATAGACGTACATACATGGAAGTCGGTTATGCCTTCAATGGGTTTTTAGATGTGGTGGGAAGGCTGCGGGTGACCCTATATATAAGCATCTGGGACTCGAAGAATGGATAATCCTCTTAAGTGTATGTACGTATAGTTGGTTTGAATTGTGATTATTGGTTTATGATTGACGAATATTGATTGTTGGTTTATGACAAACGATTTGTGATTGATGCATATATGATTGATTGTAAGCATACATGCGTAGCTACATAATCCCCTCGGTTGAGGACTCAAACATCCAAGTGTATAGATGTATACACTTAATCTATGAGATGTTGGTGACATGACTCCGAGTATATAGACATATATATCTCGATGATTTTGAGATACAGCCTTGTTCATTGTGATGACAGGCGGGTATTGTTGCATAGGTGACTTGAGTTCACGCATAAGATAGGCATGTTGGCTTATTTATGCATTCGGTACTTGTATTGATACTTATATCATTTGTGCACTCATATTACACACTTACTTGCCTTGTGTAATCTTGTTGTTGGACGTTATTGTGTTACTTAGAGGCTCGCTGTAAGTCATGTCTAGCCTCTACTCGTACATTGTGATTATTGATGATGGTTCCTTATGGATCATTACTACGAACTCACCAACCTTGTGTTGACTATGCTTAGTACACTTTTCAGGTAATCAGGTTATCCCCGGACGTGGAGTTTAGTTGCTTGCTTGCTGTTAAACCCAGGCATTGGACCTTATGAATCAAGGATTCATCGACCTTCTCTTTTGCATTATACTTAGGATCGATTTGCCATCTTCTGGATGTTCTTTTGTAAACTTTGATGGTTATTTGCTCCTTATGTATTTTGGTACTTGTTTCGTATTGTAATGGATTCACTGAATCTTTATTTGCATTTAGCTCTTGTTCTATTGTAATTCCACCTTGTGCTATATGATTTCTGTAATATTTCGAGCCTTGGCTTGGGGTGTTACACCAAACGTAATGAAGGTAATGTGTGAAAATGTTTAGGTTGTGTGATGCCTAAACTATAATGTGTGGAATTGTTTAGGTTGTGTGATGCCTAAACTAATAATGTGTGAAACCGAGCTCGTAAATTATAATGCAGGGAAGTGTTAAGCTTAACCCGTACTTGCCCTAGCCCGGTGAGTGCGTGAACGTAGGTTGCTTGGGTGACTCCTTGCAACATGGTCATTTAACGCAGGGCGAGTAATACGAGGGGTCTGACCCACCTCTACATACGGATTACTCTGGGATTGGCTTGCCATTCCCTAACGACGTATGATGAGTAGCCTTTTGGTTGATCATCTAGTCGGGTGTGATGCAGGGCACACTTATATGCAGATAACGAAGATACGTGTGATTATGTGTGTAATAAAAGAAGGATAGGCACAATTAGGGTGATTCATCCTAAGTTGATATGCAGGTTGTATGTGTGTGTGTTATGTGGGTTGTGCCTTAATGTTTTGTCAACAAGGTAGAAATGTTTTAATTGGACAACGCTTTATAACTTTAGTGTTATCTTACTTAGCTAATTCGTTAGCTAACACTTGTCTTTTGAATGTGTGTTTCTCCCTCAGGTTTAGCAAAGCCGAGGAAGACGTAGAATGAAAAGTGAGGAATTGGGTAGAATGCTTGATGAAGACTTTAGCTACCCATAGATCCTACACCTCATTAGACTTTATTTACATTTTGATATTATGCAGATTGTATGAAGTACTATGTATACGGTTGTTTTATGTTGGGCAACCGTAGGATTTCCATTTATGCTATTTTGATGATGTGACGAGTAACACCTTCTATTTTACGAACAAACCAAACTGGATTTTATGGTTTGGACTTTTAAAACGTTATTCCGCATTCTTTAACACCGTTAGGTGAAAAGTTTTTGGAAATCCGTATTTTTAAACGACGGGTGTTACAAGTTTCCGTGCACCACATTATAATAAAATAAGGGACTTGTCGATCGATATTATATGGAGAATTGGAGATCGATGTGTAGATATGACCTGATTTATAAAATCATAGTAGTTGTACCTTTTAACAATATCCAGCCGAATTCAAATGAAAAAATTAGTTAAAGGGTGTCCGGTTTAGCAAATCCTAGTTTGTCATACCGCTTAAGCAAATTAAGTTAATTGATCGAGTTCATGATCAAAATGTAAAGTAAGGTTTCATGGACTTGCGGACTTGCCTACTTCTGTAAAATTTCGACTCAATCTATTCATTTGGAAAAAAACTTATACCTTATTTTAAATCTTTGTTCGCTAGGCTCATGATTATTAACTGGACCAACAATATTCGACCACAGGGTGCATGATGAGTACCACTATGATCTTATTTTATTTTTTTCCCATCTTTTTATTTTCATGTAAACACAAACTCTACATTCTTTTTTTTTTTCAAGGCAATAATATGCATGTATATTATGTACTCGTACATACTAAATGAGATTACAATAAAGTTAATCTCTAAGGACGATGGCAATGGTCTAGGCATGGGGCTATGCATGCTAGCGGCAAACACCGCCGCCAAGGTTTAGCATGACCTAGGCATGGAGCATTTCGGCAAATATTGCCGCTCAGGCATGGGAGAGAGAGAGAGAGAGAGGGATAATCATTGATTTAAGGAGGGATGGGAGAGAGAGTGAGTATGATTGGAGGAAAATCGTAAGGGATGGTGAGGCATGGAGAGACATGGTTGCCATAGATTAGACATGACTAGACATCAGTTAGACATGAAATGATGTGGCAGTATATTATTGGTAGATGGCTAGGCATGACTAGGCATGGGAGCATTGCCATCGTCCTAAGCTCAAAAAAAAGATTGCCAACCACAAAAACTTCGACTATTTGTGAATTGAAGGACAATAGCCAATTAAATGTTTGAGAAAAAGGAAATTAGTTTGTGCCGGATTTAATTGGCCAAGTACTATCAGAACCAACCAAACAGGAAAAAAATTAAATTTAATACTATCAATAGAAAACTTGATAATTAATAATTGCACCTACAATTCTGAGCCAATTTAATATTACCATATATCTTTTTCTTTCTACTTTTTTTTATTTTTTTATGCAAAACCGAATAATGTGAAAGCACTTATTTTCGGATAAAATCAGATCGGATTTTCGAATTACGGATTCGGATACGGATAGTTTTGAACACCCCTACTTGTGACACCACACCATTCTTGTATTTTTTTTTTCTTGTTGAAACAAATATGGTCACCTATAAAAAATACTTGAGAATGTTGTATATATATATGTTACCCATGTCATTCTTTTTACCACATCTTGTTTCTATATACTTTATCTGTAAATAACAAGACACTCTTCTTTCATTTTATGTAGGGAGATGGAAAACACCATCAACCCTTCGCTTTTGTTCTTTATGTTAATTAAGCTCTTTCTTGTCCGAGTTTTTTTACAAATACTCTATACAAGTATACAACAACCATCCAGTAAAAGTAGCATTCTTGTCACAAGAGTTTCAGCTATCATATTTAATGTTTTTCTGGCTTTATGCTGGTCGGAGCTTAAAACTGTAACAACATTCAACTATACATTAAAGTATTAACTTTTTCCAATCCGTGAGTAGATAAAGCAGTACCCGTTACTAATACAATTTAGCCCCACATGTGTAGTTGGGAGACGTGGGTTGGATCTGCGAGGATCCAAAAATCATGTGGGAATTAAGTAAAGCTATTTTATCGGCATCATAACCCTTACATGGTGAGATGATGGGGATCCAATGTGGTTCCGGAGAAGGGTCTTTACCCTTTATATTATTAGTTTGCCCATAATAAAAAGCTAGTCAAATATTTTTTGAGTAATGTACAAATTAAAATAGTAAATTACTTAATGTAGATATATAAATGATTTTTGTCAAAAAATTTCAGAAAGCAACTGTTACATTTTAAAAAATTTATTTATTAAGTATCTACTTACTTAGAAAAAATGGATGTTGAAGAAGCTAAATAGAAGAAATGAAGTTCAATAACAATGGTGGGTGATTTGATCGTCAAAACGAGAGAACGCCAAAGGAAATCTCCACGGCTACATTCCATTCTTGCTGGTAGATAAGTACATTAAGGGCGCGTTTGGTTCACAAAATGTTTTTGTAAGGAATGAAATCTGTCAACGGAATTAGATTCCGAAGGAATGGAATTTGATGGAATGTTTTTTGTTTTCTTAAAATTCAAGAGAATGAAGGAATCAAATTTCATCCAATAACCCAAGGAATGGAGATTCCATCATCTTTTGACAACCAAACGTACCACTGGAATCTGTGAACCAAACGCGCCCTAAGTTGTTGTATATGTACTTTACTGTTTTCTTATATAGTCGTATCAAAATAATACTGTTAACAATCATATAAAAAGACCGTTCAAATATTGCTAGGTTTTTTTTTGTTCCTCACAAAATCTACAAATTATTGCATAAGTTATATGTTCATATGTGAAAGGGTAAATTACACAAATGGTACCTGAGTAGGTGTCGAAATTTCATTTTTCGTACCTCAAAGAATTTAATTACGCGAGTCATACCCAGAGTTGCCAAATTTGCACACTCACCATACCTCCGCCTAACGGAGACTAACAGATCGTTAAAATTGGTCACATGTCACGCACATGGGGGAGTAAAAGACGGTTTTACCCCATATTTGTATGTATTCCCTTCTTTATCCTTATATATACATAATTACATATAGATTTAATAGATTTTCCGAAAAAGCATCTGCTTCGTCCTTTAATATAAAAATCAAACTATAACATCTCAATCTATATCAATTATGCTACCATTAGCTGTGGTTCATCAATCAAGTTCTAGTGGTACACTGGTACCATCATTGATATTTTCACAAAGAGGGACATCTCCAAGATCGGTTTGTACTCCTGCAAGTAGCAGGTGCGGCGCTGCAGCAGATTCCGGTAAACAAACCAACCGCCAAAGATTCCGATAAACGGCGCCGCCGTACGCCACTTATATTTTCAGCTACATATACTACCTTTTCATTCACTGGGAAAACGAGGTTGTTTTGAGATCTGATTCGCAAACCAGAAACGGTGATGATAGTCAGGTAATGGTGGACGGTGATGATAGTCAGAGTGGTGGTGAGACGACGATGGTGATGATGACAGGGGTGGTTGTTTCAGATCTGGTGGTTTTTCAAATCAAGATCTAACCTCTTTTCTTCTTTCATTTCAATATCTTTTTGATATAATGAACATAGAGATATATACTACTTGTGGTTGGTAGGCGTATGTGACCAAAAGCCAAAAATATGACACACTTTCTTTAATTTATTTTTGGGGATTTGTTAAAAAGAATGTAGTAGCAGCGACTAGTAGAAGGGAAAAAAGAATAAATTTTTTGTGTTCAATTCAATCATATAGGTGTGAAATTATATTACTGGGATTTGACCGAGAGCAAATATGTTCATTTTTTCATTTTATTTTGAATAATTACATAAATCATACCTGAAGTTTATTTAAAATTATGTGAAAAAGAAGGGAGGTTAAATATGGGTGTGAAAAGACTGTTATACCCCCTCCCGTGCGTGACATGTGACCAATTTTAACGATCCGTTAGTCTCCGTTAGGCGGAGGTATGGTGAGCGTGCAAATTTGGCAACTCTGGGTATGACTCGTGTAATTAAATTCTTTGAGGTACGAAAAGTGAAATTTCGATACTAACTCAGGTACCATATTTGTAATTTACCCTATTAATTGAAATAGCATATCTAAAAATCTTATCTTAGTACTAGAGGTAGAATGGTACCCGCGCAATGCATCGTTTGTGGGTGGTGGTGGCGGTGACGGGGGCAATGATAGCGGCGACGGTGGTTGTGGTAACGGTAGAAAGTGTATTTATTAATGAAAATGTAATTGATGTAAAAGAGGGTTTGTAGTTATTTTAGTGGTTGAGGGTGTATGTTGTATATAATTTCATAAAGGGTATTAGAGGTTTATTATGTAGAAATATTAAATTAGTGAATAAGGATAGAGGGGTAAGGGGGGGGGGGGGGGAGAGGTAGGGATTGTTTATAAAAGAATATAGATACTTCAAAAAAGAACTTTAAAAAACGATTCTATTCACCGATAAGAATAACTTTTAGGGATTATTACCTGTGATTGTAACTAACTATGACAAAATGCCTATGTTATGTAAATATCTTGTATAATGTCTATGTAATGTAATTAACTTTCAAATCCTGGTTATCGAATGTACCCGGATATATGTGGCAACCATAGAAGCTGACATGTGTAAGTTTTTGATTGGTCAGCTACATCCAATAATCGAGATTTGAAAGTTCATTACATTTTTTTTTTTTTTGTAAAGTTAGTTTCGATTCAGACGTGCTGGAGGCAATTTTAACCAGCGATTTGCTGGACCTCCAACCCCCTCCTCATGGAAAATACCTTGAGATGAGAAACCCAAGACTCGAACCCGAGACCTTGGGAAAAACTCACCTCTGGGGCCCACATAGTGGATTTAGAAGATACTCCTGGCCAACCCACCTAAGTGGAGATATAGACATTTTACAAGATCTTTACATAACATAGACATTTGGTCATAGTTAGTTACATCCATAGGTAATAATCTCTAACTTTTAACCTCTAATCGTATTAAAAATCTCACTATTTTTTAATTAATTTAAGTAAAGGTATTTATGTTCCACTTTTTATCTATAAAAATATTTAATTAAAATTTGAATAATTAACTAAATATATCTAACTAATAAAATAAGAACACTAAAAGCTAAAATGTTAAATTGGATTTGGGCTTAATTAAAGTTAATTAATGAGAAAAAATTCAACCAACAAGGAGAAAAAGAAATTTTTTTTCAATATATGTAAGAAACCTAAGCTTTTTTTTGCCCTATAAATATAAGGTCTTGGTTATCATTTCAAGCATTCATTATCTTTAAAGTTGAAAACCTACTTGAAATTCCGAGCACATGAGGTCCCATTGGAATTTTCGACCCCATGAATTTCCAGGTGAGATCCTAGTTTAAACTTTTAGTTCGTTGTTCGTAGTCTTTGAGGTGTCTAGCAATTCCTCGGTCAAGATATCGTGGAATCTTGTTTTAAAAAACTTTCTGTCAATGTGGGAAGGAGGAGATATAGCTTAGTTCAGAATTCAACCTTCAACCTTTTTATTGAGGTACGTTTTTTAAATTATTTTTTAGTCATATATATTGAATGCATGTTGATTTTGGTTAGAGAATTAAATCATTTAATTATTTTATTATTTAAGCTTTCGCATTTAGAATTAATTAAATTAATTAAGGGTCGTTTGTTTTCACATCTAAACTCTTAACACCCTTGTTTGGTCAGAAGTTTTCAGAGTTTCATGCATTTGCTTTTCACTCAAATCCAAACAATAAACTTCTTAACAACCTCTTTTTCGGTCAGATTTAAAACTACCTCCTTTTTACATCTGACTTCAATTTTTCTAAGGAAAACTTACTTCGGGGTTACCTCGGGTATCACTAATGGGGTTGTTGGTCGAAGTCACGATTTATCACTAACCACCTATCGAGTTCAACCCTTTGCTGCTCAGGGTTTAGCCACTCCCTGTCGGAGTTCAGCCAGGCCGCCAGTCAAAGTCAAGATTCTTTGAGGGATTTTTGTTTCTTTACGTGCCTTGTAATTTTTTTTACATTTAATAGATTCAACTAATAAAAATCGAACTGTTTGTATGTAAATTTTGATAGGGGTTGGGGGGTTTCATATGTGTTTGTGTGTGGATGGTGGATATCAAATGGGTTTTTGACTTTTTGGTTAAATTAGAATATAGGGTGAAGATTAAAAAATCTATTTTGACCTTTGATTTTAATTCAAAGGTCAAGATCTCCAATTTTACTAGTAAAGTTAGTTTTAACTTTAGATGATCTCAATCCAATATATACTAATAAAGGCGTGCAATGAAATCTGTGTTCTATTTTCTTTTAAGTTGTCTATTTCTTTTTTTTTTAAATTCATATATGATTTAATTCACTCTTCATTCTATGATTAATTTCAGCAATAGTCCTTATGATTTGTACAATTTTGTAATGGTCCTCAACGTTTGTACATTTTTTCAACTTCAGTCTTTTTTCAAGCTCATAGGCACTGAGTGTCCTTTGATTTGAAATCTTTAGCAATTATGGTTTAGTTTAATAGATCCATTGTTTTAACACGTCTCTTTACACTTGCGGTGGACCATCTTCTGGCAGATTTGTCACAATGTTTTAACTTTTGTTTTATTTAAATATTACCAATACATGCAAAATCAATTACTCATTAATTAATATTATATTATATGTGTTGATTTATTATTTGTTTTGTATAATTATTTGTACAAAGTTAATAAAGTTAATATGTTGTCGTACAAAGTTTATACAATTTTGTACAAATAAATTATATAAAACAAAAAATAAATCAACACATATAATATAATATTAATTAAGAGTTAATGAGTAATTGATTTTGCATGTATAAGTAATTTGTAAAGTAAAATAAAAGTAAATAGTTTGTGACAGATATGCTAAAAGATGGTTCACCACAAGTATAAAGAAACGGGTGAAAAAATGGATCTATTAAATTGGACAATGATTCCTAAAGATTTCAAATCAAGGGACAATCGATGCTTATGAGCTAGAAAAAAGACTGAAGTTTGAAAAATGTACAAATGATGATGACCATTACAAATATGTACAGATCATAAAGAATATTGATGAAATTAATCATAAAATGATTTTTTTTTTTTAAAAATAGACAACTTAAAAGAAAAGAGGGCACAGATTTCATTGCACACCTTTTGTTGGAGGGGTTTCTTCTTTTTTATATTTTTTTATTTGACTTTTTTTTCATTATATAAATAAACTAGCATGGTACCTACACGTTGCAGCGAATACTATTGACTGGACGTCTAATGTCGTGATTATCAAAATCAATATAAACGGTTAATCTAAAATAAAATTGATTGAAATATAAAATGAAGAGTTTTAGATTAGTATTAAAATTATGAACTGGTTCTTAAAAAACAACCGGTGAAGATATGTTACTCCCGGCAAAGTCTTGTAACTCCGGAGTTGAAAGTAGTGGTAGTGATGGCTGAAATTTTAGAGAGCTCATGTGAGAGTGTTGTAACTCCGGCGTCGAAAGTTGTGGTGGTGGTGGTTGAAAGTTTAAAGAGCTCATGGCTCGATATCTTTAACATATTGATGTGTAAAATCGAGTTCTAAATTTATAAACAATAACTACCTAATGACTGACTACTACACACTTTTGGGTAGTGTACCCAATCGCATATAGTATAGCTAAAAGGCAAGTCCATGATCGAATACAGGGACTATTTTTTAGGAAAAATGTGAGTTTAATGTAATTCTAGAAGATGGAGGGGTTTTGTAACCGAGGTGTCACAATGCTTAAACTAAATATAATAAAGAGTTAATGACATAAATCGTCCCTATGGTTTACCTAAATAGTCACGTATCGTCCTTTATAATCAAAAACCTCAAGGACAGTCCTTTATAGGAGGATAAGGATCACGTTTGGTCCTTTGACTGTTTGACCGTCAACTCTATCCCGTTAAAACCCTCATGTGCCTCCCACGTGAGGGTACTTTCGTACTTTATAAAGTATAAAGGACCAAACTTGATATTTTTTTTCTTCATCACCACCAATCACCTCCAAACTATCTATATCTATAAACCCATCTGCATTTAAAGATTGTATCTTCTTCAAATCTTTTAAAAAGAACAAAAATTCAATATCAATAACAATAAAAAGGAGAAAAAATTTAGTTATAGATCCAATAACATCTAAAGATTGACGGGCAATACTAATTTCTTACAAGATATAAATCCAACTACATGTATCTATTTATGTTCTCCACATCAAAAACAAAGATCCAATTACCAATATCAACTTTCCGGTGCCATTTATTCCGGCAAGTCGGTTTTATCTTTTTTGCTTCTACCTTTTACATCCTCAACCGTTTTTATACAAGTGTTTGTATGTATCTAAACCCTAAAGTATAAAGAAGTTGATTAGATCTACCTGATATCTACATCTCCACCGCCGTCCACCACAACCCTATCACCACCGACGCCACCCACTTCAAGAAACAGACCACCACAACCCCATCTAGCGTATTTTTTCGAACATCAAATCTGCCACGTTTCAAGGAATGCCAAGTGTATTATCATCATCTTCGAAATTCATATCATAGTAGACTTCGGTTGATTCTTCAAGATGATAGCAACATATCACCAAAAGAGAAACCAATTTGACCGGGAATATAGATATAAAAGAGTTATCGACACAAAAAAAGGGTTCGTGTGGATTACCCAATAAACCAAGGTTCGTGGGGAAGCAGCGGAAGACGGCGGCCAGAGATGGACGAGGTGGTGGTTTACCGAGATCGTTAATTTATGTATGTATATACAGGTATGTTGGACTTGACCGGCATGGCCGCGGTTACCGCCACAGTTGACCACCGTCGTCATTTGAAACACCAAACCCTAGTTTTTTTAGTTGCAGACATAATATACATATTTGTGTGTATCTGTATGCGTGTTTATGTATGTATAAAGCGAGAATGGGGAGTAAAGATCTATTAGAAAAAAAATGAAATTGTCACGTGGCTCTTGGAACCCATCACAGGAAGAAAAGTGTTTGTTGATGGCAATCTACTTTATTTGCTTTACTAATATAGCATATATGGATATATCAAAATGCTAATTAGCTTTTCGAATTTATTGAAAAAGATTTACAATAAATTTTAATTGATTTTCTTTAACTTGGTGTATGTATATATATGTATATTTGTATGTATATTTTTAAATTATTAGGTTTGTGGAAGGAGATAATGGAAGAAGAAAGAGACTGTCAGTAAAGGAGAAAAAGACTGAAATACCCCTCACGTGGGAGGCACGTGGGGGTTTAACGGAGAGAAGTTGACGGTCAAACAGTCAAAGGACCAAACGTGATCCTTATCCTCCTATGAAGGACTGTCCTTGAGGTTTTTAATTATAAATGACGATACGTGACTATTTAGGTAAACCATAGGGACGATTTATGTCATTAACTCTAAAATAAAAGACAATGAAATCTGGTATTACGAGGGAAGGTTGTTTCCGAAGAAACTCTGAAAAGATATTAATTTAAAGTCAATAAAAATTGAGAGCACCATCTACTTCGAATCAAATCCATAATAGTTTAGGTTGCAATTAAAATAGTTGATACAATAACCGGGCATCCAGTAAATCACTAGACAAGTTCACGTGGTACCACCAACCGTTAGCAAGTCCGTATCCTCTACCTAAAACCCCTAAACAAAGAGTTCGTCATAACCGTGAGTACCACCTTTTCCGTTTATAGTTTTCCTAATTAGTTAGTTTGTTTGATTATTTAAATAATAGCTTTGCCTAATGTGGGGCAACGTGGTACCACCAACCGCTAATCCCACTTAACAGATTAATTTCTATTACTATTATATTGTTCACTATCATACCATGAACTAATGCTAATTATTCATAAACAAACAATTAAAATCACATATGCATACAACTGATACAACAACGAAGCACGCATATATCACCAACAATAATAATAACTAATGACAAGGAATTAGTTCATTAAGATCACGACAAAACATTAAGTTTACCAACTACGTCATCACAACAATTACATCTATTATTTCACATCATCATTAAATATTTAGCTACTCATAACAAGATTAATAAACATAATAAGTTAATAACAATTATCAATGTGAAAGAATTCATATAATCATATTACTATCAAAGACGAATCAACATGATCAACATTGTATTATGATATGGTCTTGAAATATGGTAACTAATATTTAAAACAAAGAAAGAGTAAAAAGAATTGAACGAATGGATGGATCTTTGCTGTTGTTGTGATCGAACGAATTAAATATCCATTATGGTTCTTTCCTTGCTGCTACCTCGCCGAACGCCTAAGGCCAAAAGCCTTTTGCAGTTTTGCGGCTCCTCGATCTCCTCCTGTACCAACACCCCCCTTCATTCTAAATTGAATCATCATATTTATACATACTAGTATATTAGTACTCCGTATATAAAGTATCAACCCCTTCATCTTTTCTCAAATTACAACTTTGAACAACCAAAATACCCCTCTTTCTTTATTCACTAATTTAAACATTCTACCTAATATACTATAATAATAATAATTTACAACATAAACCCCTCAACCCTTGAAATAACTACATTACCACCTTTAATATCAATTACCTTAACATTAACTATCATTGCCGCCCCCACCACCGCTTTTGACACCACCGCCGCCGCCACTGACACCACCCGTCGCCGCTACCGTTATCTCGTTCGTAACCACCATCGCATCGCATTGCATGTACATATGACTCGTAATAATATATGTAGGTTTTCTCTCTTTGATGCCCACGTTCACAAGTCTTCAACAGGTGGGCCATGTGCCTTCTTTTATTTTCCCCATTCTTGTTTGTGTACTAGCCAGCCCAACTACGAAACTTTGGGATTTTACTCTTTCTTTTATTTAGCCGAGCAATGTGTAGTATTTTTAGCCCAAGTCTGCTCTTAAACTTTATGCAACCCATAAATTAATATATGCCACATTATTGTCTTTTCCGTTTCAATCTCCAGTTTAGTCTTAATTCAGCTCACTCTCGTCACATTTCATCTCATAGACCTATAATCCAAAAAATAACATATTAAGCATAAAAATCTATCAAAATGAACACAATTCAAGTATAAAAATAATGATATCGCATAAAATAAATATGTGTAACATATTTATAACAATGCTAAAGATACTTGCACTACCGCCTACCATAAGGAACTTTTGAAGTTGTATCGCAAAAAGACTGACATGTTTCATGTCCTCACCAAGCTTCTCCGTATAATCATAACTTCTTTCCCCTCATATATCTTTCATGTCCTCATCAAGCTCCTCATGTATAACTATTAACTTCCGTCTCTTTGTGTAGAGTCTTCTGTAGTTTTGTTCATAAATTGTATAAATTTTTTTCATTTTTTTCCTTCTTGTGTTTCCTTAAAAACTTGCATCCATTGAATGTTACATTAATAATTACCCATGTATCCAGATTTCCATTATGCATATTATTATCAATGCTTCAATATCGTCTATAAGTCCTTTTTCATCCGTTTCTGTATGTAAATTTATATAGAGTTATATAATGAAATACAAAATCTCACAAATTATAAATAATACATATCTTTAGACCAATACATTAACAAAAGTAGGGGCGAGTATGATGCGGTTTGGTGCAAAATTTCATGTTGGGTTTTCAAAATTTCAAACCATTTGTAAATGGTTTATAGCGGTTTGGTTTTTCGGTTTTCAGATTGGTTTTTGGTTCCAAATGGGTGGGGTTTGGTTTTTTTAAACACCGGATCAACTAAAAACTAAAAAGCAAGATATTCAACTACATGGTTTATTCATGCAAATATTAATACCAAAAAACTCAAAGTCTACTTCAATGATCCATAACAAAATTCAAATCCTTAAATAATATATAAAAAAAGAAACTATCAAAAATATCAAGTTCAACTTCATAACAAGTGGTCTATTGATTACTTCTCTTCAGTTGCAATCCTCATCCGTGGGTGAATCATTTTCATTTAGTATGTTTTCTGTTAGTTGGAAAATCATCCACAAAAAAACATTTGTATAAGAAACAAAATCTATAACTATATCTCTCTATACATATAACATACTCGTGTTAGATAAAAGTGAAATTCTTACTAACTTCAAATTTCTTTATTAAATTATTAACATCTACAAATAAAGATATATATTAACTAATATTAAAATTTAATTTAATTTTATTGATAATATATAATGCGGTTCGGTTTGGTTTTTTATATGCATCCAAGATCCAAACCATTAATTTGGTTTTTCTAAATACAAGAACCATAAAATCGGTTTTTCATTATGGGGCGGTTTTGTGGTTTGGTTTTCGGTTTTTTATGGTTTTTTCGGTTTATGGTTTGGTTTGCTCACCCCTAAACAAAAGCATAGCTATAATAGATTCACCGCCGTACAACCAATCACGTGTGCATAACAAGGCCTCCACATTTGTTGACAACATTGAACTTTGATATTTGCTTATTAATCTCACCCCAATGCTAAAATATGGCTTGGAAGAAACAATAGAGATTGGGATACAGGATACTCAGTATATCACGAGCCATAATTGATTTTCTTTCTAAAAGATTCGAAAAAGTATTAATCCAAATGGGTTTCTTTTTCTTTCTCAGGCATGTCAAATTGACTTTGACATGTCTCGAATCCATCAAAATTATCTCCATGATTATAACCTTTGAGCTTCCCGATATGGCGAAATCATGTGTAGTATTGGAGTGAATCCCATACTCTGAAACAACTCTCGCAGACGGTCACCAACAATCTTTACTTTTTGCTTAAAGTCATCATCCACCATGCCAAGTTTCAAAAGGCAATAATACTCAACCATATTTAATATATGTTGAGGATCCAAAATAACTGCAAATGCCAAAATTATACTGTATTCGGCTAAATACTTGTCGAAATTTACTTTCATGCCTTTAGCCATATTACTAATTGTATAAGTTATAACCTCGTCTAAACTTGACACCCTTGTTTGCTAAGGCAAGTAAGTTAGACAGGTTCCTTGTGTCTGCTGAGTTTTGTGACTACATGGAGCACTGCGTGGTTACAGCTCTTGATGATGTTGTATCAGATCATAGACCGATATTGCTCACACAAAGGGTAAGGGACTTTGGCCCTATTCCTTTCAAATTCTATAATTCATGGTTATTGCAGGATGGATTAGATAGTTGTGTGCGGATGAGTTGGTTAGCGCCTCTTACTAAGAAGAATATCAATCCGATGAACTCTTTTAAGGAGAAATTGAAAAGGCTAAAGAATGATATCAAAATCTGGAGGCACGATAACTTCTCTAAAAAGTTGGATAGAAAGTTGATTATTGCTGAAATTGGTAATTTGGACCGCATGCTTGCTGATAACATCGACAAGCCTTCTCAAGAATTGCTAGACTCAAGATCAATCCTCATCCATGACTTAAAGGTCACTGATGTCTATAACAATCGTGATTTAACTCAAAAGGCGAAGATTAAATGGGGAATAGAAGGCGATGAGAATACGAAATACTTTCATTCCATAGTCAATCAAAGGAGGAAAACATTGTCGATTCAGGGCGTCAAAGTGGAGGGCAGATGGGTAGAGGAACCTGATGATATTAAAGCTGCATTCTTTAACTTCTTTTCAAATAAATTTAAGCCTTTCCGACCTGCTCCATTACAGTTTTCAAATGGCCAGTTCAAACAACTCACTGAAAATAAATATCAGGACCTGGTTAGTGCATTTTCATTGGAAGAAATAAAGGAGGCGGTATGGGATTGTGGTGGTGAAAAATCACCGGGCCCAGACGGATTTACTTTTGCTTTCTTAAAGACTTTCTGGGATATTATGAAACAAGATGTGGCTCTCTTTGTCAACGATTTTTGGACTACGGGCAGTATTC
>CM067171.1:5431783-5462385 GCA_034093135.1 Erigeron breviscapus | reverse complement strand
TAACTATTAATTAAAGTACAAGGTAAAGTAAAGGTTGGGAATAAGGTTTGATAAGTCACATCAACGACTTATATACCTAAACCTTAAAAGTACACATGTAATGAATTAGCTTTAATTCGTTAAATACTCCCAACCATATTTGTACGATCTGGTCCACGTCATCATGGACTTGGTCTATAAATATAAGTCTTCTCACAACTTGCAAACAGCTTGAAACCTTTGCATTGCAACTTGTGAGATATACTCTAAGTAATCCTTACGAGTATTCCAAGTTATTAGATCACTTGTATTTCTAGGTTGTTTAGATATTTACACTTGGGTGTTTATCTTTGTTCCGCAACAACCTTTGTATTTGTTTATATATCAATAAATCAAATACTTGAAAAATACATTGTGTCTCAATGCTACATACTTGATCTATACATATTATTTATATAGTTTCAGCCCTTATTGTTTCTTGCATTTACTTTCAGCATCTTTATTGTATTGTTCATCCATATCTGGATCGTATTCTGAACTGGTCTTCTTCCAGTTAGAACTACTTGCCAGTCGGGTATTAAACCATCTATATTTGGGACTCACAATTGGTATCAGAGCAGCAAGGTTGAATTATATTAATTCATTAACCTTTGATCTGCAAAGATGGGTGACCAAATGTTCAATACAGGTCCTGACCCTAATGCCTAATGCAACTGCTAACACTACTCCCCCCTATCATCAACAACAATATACCATTGCATAATGTGCATGTACACTTTCCAGATAATCTTGTTCCCAAGTTTGATGGGAACAGTGAAAACTTTCAAACATGGAAAGCATGCATGCTAAAATATATTGCTGGTGTTGAAAGACATTTGACCGATATTCTCAAAGAAGGACCCTTTGTCCCCTTAAATGCCTCCACTGTTGTCAGAAATGCCGATGGGACTCCTAGGGTTTCACCCAAGGAGAAGGATCATTGGTCTGAAGAAGATCATAGGCTGGTAGACCTTGATATCAAGCTGCAAAATATGATCTTGTATGCTGTTCCTGAAACTCTTATGCCCACCCTTGTTTTACTTGAAAATTCTAAATTAATGTGGGAGGAACTCATGACACAATTGAAGGCACCAATGAGACAATTGTCACAAGAAAAGTTGCTTTGAATAAAAGATATGAGTCTTTTTTTGCTATCCCTGGTGAAACTTTAACACAAACATACATCAGATTCACGAATCTGGTAAATCAATTGAAAGCCCTGGGTGTAACTAAAGATAAAGAAATTTTGTTGGAAAAGTTTTGTGACATCTTACCTTCTAAATGGGGAAACTTGATCTTGGTTTTGAGACAAGGAAAAACCTTGCACAGTCACACTCTAGCCTCCCTATATGGAGCCTTCAGGTACACTGAAGAGAAACAAGGCTGAGAGAGCTGTGGCTGAGCAAGATGCCAAAAATCATGCTTCTACCAGTTCAGTCATGGTTCATAATTCTGAACCACATGGGACTGCTCTACTATCTTCTGAGAGTGATCATTCTGACTCGATGAAGAAGATGGTTTCTGAAATGTTAAAAACTGGTATTTCTGGTAATGTAACTCATAGTTGTGATGAGGATGACAATGATGATCTGGTTGCCATGCTGGCAAAACGTTCAATCGTTTTAAGGCCAAATCTAATCGATCTGGCAAACCATTTGCTTCCAGCGCTTCTATTGATAAGTCTAATCTTGAATGCTTTAAGTGTGGCAAGAAAGGACATTTCATGATGGAATGCAGATCTAGTCAGCCTTCATCATCACAATCTGCCCCTAATCATTCTATTTTTCAGAAACCTGATGACAGCTATAAGGCTAAGTACAAGACTCTGAAAGCCCAAATAGCTCTCATGGCTCAAAACAACTCAAGCAATAATAGTTGTATGATTGCCAAGACTGAAAAATGGGAGGAATCTGATGAATCATCTGATGATGAAGAAGAAGTAAGGGATATGTGTTTCATGGCACGTGAAGATCAAGGTCATTTGGTCAAATCTGATGTTGAATCTGGTCGTTGGGTGGATATTGTCATGAAAAAGGTTAGTGACTTTGGCTTTGAAAGTGATGAGGAACAAAAAACTGGACCTTTTGGTTCTTTTAGAGGCTGACATTTCATTTGTCGAAACTGTGCGTTCAGAAAGCTTAAAAATGTTTGAAAATAATACTTCTGAACTGAACGCCAGTCAGGCCAGACTAAAAGAGTTGAAAGATGTTCATTTGGCTTTAAAAAGTTATCAGTCTATGGTTGCCACTTTAGAGCTGGAAAAAGAAGAATTGAAAACCATCCTTGAAAAGAACAAGCAATAATTAAATCTTGGATGAAAGCACCAAGGCCAGATGCTGCAATTAAAAATACTTTTGCAACTCAAAGAACAGCATATGAATCTGGTGATCTTCATTTGGCATCTATAATCACTGATTTAGATGCACTTCCAAAGGAAATAAAACCTGAAATCATTTTTCCTAAAGTTGGCAAGCAGAAAAACTGTAACTGATAAGCCCAGGAACAATCTGAGGGTAAATCTGAAACAGCTCAGACAACTGTTTCAGACAGGAAGGCTAAAACCAAAAAGCCATCCCCTCAGACTTCATCTAAGGTTCCAAAAGGCCCAAAGAAGAAGAAAAATATCTCCCCCACTGAGCCCTCTACCTCAGATTCAGGTAAGGCTCAGGTGTCTAATGAAGAATCTATTTTGTTGAGGTTAGAGAGTCAATTTCAGTTATTGGCTAGACAAGTGCAGAGTTGTAATGCACGTTTAAAAAATGTTGAAACCACTCCTCTTCAACCTAAACAAAATGCAAAACCTTTTTCCAAACAAATCAAGCAAAAATCTGAGAAGAAAAAGGTTGAGCCCCCCATCAAACCAACTGTTTTTGTGTCATCTGAAATTATGACTGAGATCCCCTTTGATCCTTCTGTTCCTTATGAACCAAAGAAATCTGAGACTGCTAAGGGAGAGTCTAGCGAACCCATCACCAGATGGATTCCCAAAAAGAACTAATCTTTGTGTTTGTGCAGGGAGACCGAAAGAAGAATATATGGTATCTTGACAGCGCTGCTGGCAGAACCATGACTGGTTATCAGACCCTGCTGGAGGAATACAGGGTGCAAGAGGGGCCCTCAATAACATTTGGAAATGATGAAAATGAAAAACTGAGGGATATGGTGTTGTGAATAATGGACAAGTCAAATTCACACGTGTTGCATATGTGAATATTAGTTGACCGTTAACTCTGTTAGTTGACCTATTAGTTGACTATTAACTTCGTTAGTGCTTAGACGACCCATTAGTTGATTTAGTTGAATTTTATTATAAATTAAATGTTTTATAAACATTAATTGCCCAAAAAGTTGAAATAGTTAAATCGTTGCTCATTTCGTGGTTGTCGGGTCATTTATTGATTTATTTCGATAAATCGATATATATGCTAAGTTGAAAGTTGCTAATTTATCGTTGACGGAAAATTGTGCTATAAAATGATGATTGTGCCTTATTTGTAGTAGAAAAAGGTCTTTATATGTTGGGTATATGATAACGGGTCATTTAGGGGTATAATGAAGTCATTAGTTGCCTTAGGGGTCATTTTTGCCAAGTGGTCAAACATAAAAACGGGTTTAGATAGATAAGTATGATTTAAGGTTAGACTCCAGCCTTTTATTGAGTCTTTAGGCAGCCCTAAACACCCCATAATCATTCGTTCGTTTCCTAAAACCTCCAGCCGTATATTCTTTCCTTTTCTTCCAAGTTCTTCAAGGTTTTGGCCATCAATTCGTCCCTGTTCGGTAGCATTCTAAAGGTAGCAGATTGATCTTTGTTTTATCTTGATTTCGGGTCTGTAGATAAGTGGTTGTATTTGTCCAATTGACCATGTATGCTAAAATTATTAAAGATTTGACTTTTATAAAGGATTTAACCTAAATTTTTGCATAGAAAACGGTTTGGCAATTATGGGAATCAATGTATGCGTTTTTCAGATTTTGAGGTTAAAATAAATTGTTTTCATGTTGGAATAATTCTGGAAATCGAAAGGGGTGTGGGTTGGGACACTATTGCATGATCTTGGCTGCATTGCCTGGCTTGCTGCTGGTCGCTGCTGGCTTGCTGCTGGCTTGCTGCTGGTCGCTGCTGGCTTGCTGCTGGTCGCTGCTGGCTTGCTGCTGGTCGCTGCTGGCTTGCTGCTGGTCGCTGCTGGCTTGCTGCTGGTCGCTGCTGGTGCTGCTGGCTTGCTGCTGGTCGCTGCTGGCTTGCTGCTGGTCGCTGCTGGCTTGCTGCTGGTCGCTGCTGGCTTGCTGCTGGTCGCTGCTGGCTTGCTGCTGGTCGCTGCTGGCTTGCTGCTGGTCGCTGCTGGCTTGCTGCTGGCTTGCTGCTGGTCGCTGCTGGCTTGCTGCTGGTCGCTGCTGGCTTGCTGCTGGTCGCTGCTGGCTTGCTGCTGGTCGCTGCTGGCTTGCTGCTGGTCGCTGCTGGCTTGCTGCTGGTCGCTGCTGGCTTGCTGCTGGCGCTGCTGCGCTGCTGGCTTGCTGCTGGTCGCTGCTGGCTTGCTGCTGGTCGCTGCTGGCTTGCTGCTGGCGCTGCTGGCTGCTGCTGGCTTGCTGCTGGTCGCTGCTGGCTTGCTGCTGGCTGCTGCTGGCTGCTGCTGGCTTGCTGCTGGCTTGCTGCTGGCTTGCTGCTGGCTTGCTGCTGGCTTGCTGCTGGTCGCTGCTGGCTTGCTGCTGGCTTGCTGCTGGTCGCTGCTGGCTTGCTGCTGGTCGCTGCTGGCTCGCTGCTGGCTGCTGCTGGTCGCTGCTGGCTTGCTGCTGGTCGCTGCTGGCTTGCTGCTGGTCGCTGCTGGCTTGCTGCTGGTCGCTGCTGGCTTGCTGCTGGTCGCTGCTGGCTTGCTGCTGGTCGCTGCTGGCTTGCTGCTGGTCGCTGTGGTGCTGCTGGCTTGCTGCTGGTCGCTGCTGGTTGCTGCTGGTCGCTGCTGGCTTGCTGCTGGTCGCGCTGGCTTACTGCTGGCTTGCTGCTGGTCGCGCTGGCTTGCTGCTGGCTTGCTGCTGGTCGTTGCTGGCTTGCTGCTGGCTTGCTGCTGGCGCTGCTGGCTTGCTGCTGGTCGCTGCTGGCTTGCTGCTGGCTGCTGCTGGCTGCTGCTGGCTTGCTGCTGGTCGCTGCTGGCTTGCTGCTGGCTTGCTGCTGGTCGCTGCTGGCTTGCTGCTGGTCGCTGTTGGCTTGCTGCTGGTCGCGCTGGCTTACTGCTGGCTTGCTGCTGGTCGCTGCTGGCTTGCTGCTGGTCGCTGCTGGCTTGCTGCTGGTCGCTGCTGGCTTGCTGCTGGTCGCTGCTGGCTTGCTGCTGGTCGCTGCTGGCTTGCTGCTGGTCGCTGCTGGCTTGCTGCTGGTCGCTGCTGGCTTGCTGCTGGCGCTGCTGGCTTGCTGCTGGTCGCTGCTGGCTTGCTGCTGGCTTGCTGCTGGCTTGCTGCTGGCTTGCTGCTGGTCGCTGCTGGCTTGCTGCTGGTCGCGCTGGCTTGCTGCTGGCTTGCTGCTGGTCGCGCTGGCTGCTGCTGGCTTGCTGCTGGTCGCTGCTGGCTTGCTGCTGGTCGCTGCTGGCTTGCTGCTGGTCGCTGCTGGCTTGCTGCTGGTCGCTGCTGGCTTGCTGCTGGTCGCTGCTGGCTTGCTGCTGGTCGCTGCTGGCTTGCTGCTGGTCGCTGCTGGCTTGCTGCTGGTCGCTGCTGGCTTGCTGCTGGTCGCTGCTGGCTTGCTGCTGGTCGCTGCTGGCTTGCTGCTGGTCGCTGCTGGCTTGCTGCTGGTCGCTGCTGGCTTGCTGCTGGTCGCTGCTGGCTTGCTGCTGGTCGCTGCTGGCTTGCTGCTGGTCGCTGCTGGCTTGCTGCTGGCTTGCTGCTGGTCGCTGCTGGCTTGCTGCTGGTCGCTGCTGGCTTGCTGCTGGCTTGCTGCTGGCTTGCTGCTGGTCGTTGTTGGTAAGCTTATCCCATACTGGAACCGCGTAGGAACCAGTGTGATTTAGTTGGTCAGCGGGAGTAGACTAGTTGCTTCCAATGGCACGGCCTCGAAGTTTGAGATTAGCTGGGTGACTAGGTCCAGTCACTACAAGTTGCGTAACAGCTTTCTCCTGGATTTGGTTATGCCTATCCTTAACGACACTGATGGACCCCGATAGGACTACCCATCAAGTCGGGTGCAAGGTCCCTTAAAGGCCTTAAGGCCGCCTTTGCACACATTTGTAGTTGTATTCATTGTGGTGACGCGAGTCATCCACCTTTAGTTGTAATAAAAAAGGGCATAACCTATTGTTGAATAAAGTTGTTGAAGTTGATTAAGTTGCTAGATGGAATACGTAGATAAAGTTGAATATTGTTGATTAAGTCGATAGGCACACGTAGGATTGTTAATCATTCTTATGGGTATTCGATTGCTATATATTGTTGTTGTTGTTACATGCTCAACTGCGTATGATTCTTTATTAAGTTGTTTTAAATTGGCAATCATTTATATTAACCTGTGGTATATCTTACTCGGCTTTAAAGCTGACACTTGTTCTTTTGTTGAAAATGTTGTGCCACCTCAGGTTGATGCTTAGTTGAGATGCAGTTTAGAGTGAGGATGGGTAGAAGATACAGCTGAAGGCTTTTACCTAGACTGCCTCATTTATTCAAACTCGTTTATTATATTTCGTTGACCGTTATCATTATTTGACGTTTATGGGTTTCATTTGATTATGGTTAGATCCGACGAGTAACACCGTCACACCAACAACTCATCCTCCATCTTTCCTTCGCCATTACTCCCCCTACCCCTGACTTGTTCGCCTTTTTTTACTTCCCCCACTCTTTTTACTGCAACCTATACCCGCTAACCTTCTCAGCTGACGCCCCATATTCCCCCCTCCCCGCAAACCCCCCACTCAATACATGAGCATTACAAATCACCCATTTTTATACCTATTCCCAACACCCCTCTCCCCCCCCCCACCTCTCCCTAATCCACCCACCATCTACCCCCACCAAACACCGTCATTTAAGTTGACCATTTTTATTTTGGAAATGTAATAATTGATGGAAACTTCCGCAATACTCGGTGTCTTTAAGAAAAATTTTGAAATCCATATTTTTATAAAGTTCGGTGTTACAAGTTGGTATCAGAGACCGAGTTTAAGTGAACCATATTCTATGAGGCATAGGATTGGACTTAAACCATTTAGTAGACTGCTTTTAGGACGGGTTGGGTTGAGTGAGAGTGTAGGTTTTGGCCTATTTAAATTGTTGCTCATAGTTGATATTGTCGATAGATAGGACCATAATCTTTCTCTCTATATCCGTCTTAAACGTTCGTTGTTTATTTTTAGAAAAATGGTTTCTACTCGAGGTAATCCTAATGGTACTGGTGATGATGCATTCGCTGCTCCTCCTCCTAACCGAGAGCTACAGAGGATTGTTGCACAGATGGCTGAGATGCAAGCTCGTTTAGCCCAGTCAGAACGGCGTTTGGCACAGGTGGAAACTGAGAGAGATGAACTACTTAGGAATCGCTGAAACAGGAATATTGAAGATGAAGACGCTAATTCTCGCACTCGAGACACATTACCCACTACTGATGATCGTACAGGTGATACTAATGATGATTCTGATCGGACTGGTGGTAGTGGTACTGGTGGTGATAATCCAAACCGTAGGAATGGTGGTAGGGTGAGGGTTTAAGGAGTTTTCTCTTCGTGACTTCTGGGGTTGTAATCCTTCTAAGTTCTCTGGGAAGGAAATTCTATTGATGGTTATCGCTGGTTGAAAGAAGTAGAGAAGAGTTTTCGGGTTGCTGACTGTCCTGAAAACAAGAAGGTGGAGTTGGCTACTCAGTTGTTTCGTAAGGGAGCTATCGATTGGTGGGAAATTCAGGTAGAAACTTTGGGTGTTGATGGTGAGATGCAGATCACTTGGGATCAGTTCACTGAGCTCTTTAATAAGGAGTACTTTACTATTCGAGAGAGACAGATGATCGAGAGGGAGTTCTTGGCTATTCAGAAAGGAGATAAGTCAATGAAAGAGCATATTAGGTTGTTTGCGGAGAAGCTGAGATTCTGTACCCGACTTTTTCCTGATGATTTATCTAAGATTGGCCGATTTGTTGAAAGCATACCTAATGAGTACCGTACACTTGTGAGGATGCAGAAGACCCTTAAGGATGCTTATGACATTGCACTATCTATGGAGGATGACTTGAAGTCTATTGTGAAGAAGGATTCTGGTTCTGGTTTTAAGAGGAAGAGTGATGGGTTTTTTGGTTCTAGCAAGAAGTTCAAGGGGGGTTCTTCTAAAGGGAAAAACGAGGTGAAGGAGAAGCCGTGGTGTAAACAATGTCGATCTCAACACACTGGTCCTTGTACTGTCTATACTCGCCGCTGTAACAAATGTGGCAAGACGACACACTGGTCCTTGTACTGTCTATACTCGCCGCTGTGACAAATGTGGCAAGACTGGACATAGCTTCGCTGATTGTACTGACAAGTGGAGGTGCTACAAATGCAACTCTACTGACCATAAAATTGCAGATTGTCCACAAATGAAGGGTGAAGAGAAGAAGAAGACAGAGATTCCTAAAGCTCGAGCCCGTGCATTTAGGATGACTACTGAGGTGGCAAAGACTACAGATGACGTGGTTAGTGGCATTTTCCTTGTTAATTCTAAATTGGCTAATATTTTGTTTGATTCGGGTGCTACTAAATCTTTTGTATCCCCTAAGTTTGCTCCTCAACTTGGTACCCCTGTTAGTCGATTAGCTCATGCCTTAGAAGTTGAAATAACTGATGGTCATGTCTCTAAAGTTCGTGATTCTTATCGTGATTGCTCCATTGAGATAGAGGGCAGGACCTTCCCGATCCATTTATTACCTATTTCGCTGGCTGGGTTCGATGTAGTTGTTGGCATGGATTGGTTGGGAGAAAACAATGCTACTATCTTCTGTGGAGAAAAGATCGTTCGTATCACTACCCATGATGGGAAAGTGGTCACAGTCTACGGTGAAAGGAAGTTTGGTTATCCTACATTCATTAAGTTGATGAAGGCTCTTCAGCATATTCGTCAAACTAAGACTCATTTCCTGGCATATGTGATTGACACACGTATTGCTAGACCTTCTATCGCTGACATTGAAGTTGTTTCTGAGTTTGCTGACGTTTTTCCTGACGATCTTCCTGGCTTACCTCTTGATCGTGAAGTTGAATTTCGTATTGATCTTATGCCTGGCACGACTCCTGTTGCTAAGGCTCCTTATCGTCTAGCCCCTACTGAGATGAAAGAGTTGATGTCGCAGTTGCAAGAGTTGTTAGATAAGGGTTTCATTCGACCGAGTTCCTCGCCTTGGGGTGCTCCCATTCTCTTTGTCAAGAAGAAGGATGGATCTATGAGGATGTGTATCGATTACCGTAAGCTTAACAAACGAACGGTAAAGAATAAATATCCTCTTCCTCGTATAGATGATTTATTCGATCAATTGTAGGGTGCTTCTTTCTTCTCAAAAATCGATCTTCATTCTGGCTACCATCAGTTGAAAGTAGAAGAGGAAAGTGTTGCCAAGACTGCTTTCCGAACTCGTTATGGACACTACGAGTTTCTGGTGATGCCCTTTGGTCTTACTAATGCTCCGGCCGCTTTCATGGACTTGATGAATCGAGTCTGTAGACCTTACCTCGACCATTTTGTTATTGTATTTATCGACGATATTCTTGTTTATTCGAAGACTGCTGAGGAACATCGTGGGCATCTACGAGCTGTTTTAGAGGTTTTACGGAGGAAAAATCTTTATGCTAAATTTTCCAAGTGTGAATTCTGGTTGCGTGAGGTTAATTTTCTTGGACACGTCATTGATGGTGATGGGATTAAAGTTGATCCCTCGAAGATTGAAGCTGTGACAAAGTGGGAATCCCCTAAGACTCCTACTGAAATTAAAAGCTTCTTAGGTTTGGCAGGGTACTATAGGAGATTCATTCAAGACTTCTCCCGCATTGCTAAACCGATGACTGAGTTGACTAAGAAGGGTGTGAAGTATCTGTGGACCGATTCTCAAGAGAAGGCATTTCAGACATTGAAACAGAAGTTGTGTGAGGCTCCGATTCTATCTTTACCTGAAGGTATAAACGACATGGTTGTTTATAGTGATGCTTCGGTTTCTGGGTTGGGTTGTGTTTTGATGCAGCGAGATAGAGTGATTGCTTATGCCTCTCGTCAGTTGAAACCGCATGAGAAGAACTATCCTACGCATGATCTGGAATTAGCAGCGGTTGTTTTTGCCCTTAAGTTGTGGAGACATTATCTGTATGGCACTAAGTGTACTCTTTTTACTGATCACAAGAGTCTACAGCATGTGTTTAATCAGAAGGAACTGAATGCTCATCAGAGGAAATGGATGGAACTGCTTAAGGATTACGACTGTGAGATCAAGTATCATCCGGGTAAAGCTAATGTCGTTGCTGATGCTCTGAGTCGTAAGGTGCAAGGTACTTCTTGCAAACTTTTATCTATGGTGGTACAGGCTGAATCCGGTTTATTGGAGCGCATTAGGACGGCTCAAGTTGATGCTGTTCTACCCGGAAATTTCAAAGCTGAAAGAATCGGGAAGAAGCGGGATAGATTTAAGGAGAACAGTCGTGGTTTTCAGACTTACAAAGGTAGGAAGTGGGTACCTTTATTCGGTGGCAACCGCGAGTTAATACTCGAGGAAGCTCATAGATCGAGATATTCTATTCATCCAGGTGCCACTAAGATGTTTCATGACTTGAAGCCTTTGTATTGGTGGCCTGGTATGCGGAGTGATATTGCTATGTTCGTGCAGAAGTGTGTGACTTGTGCTCAAGTTAAAGCTGAGCATCAGAAACCCTACGGTGAATTGCAACAGTTGGAGATCCCCAAGTGGAAATGGGATCATATTACCATGGATTTCGTGACTAAGCTACCAAGGACTAAAGCTGGGAATGACATGATTTGGGTTGTGGTTGATAGATTGACTAAGAGTGCTCATTTCATGGCTACACGCGAGAACGCACCATTGGAGAAGTTGGCTGAGTTGTATATTGATGAGATTGTTTCTAAGCACGGTGTGCCTTTGACTATAGTTTCGGATCGTGATGGTAGATTTAATTCGGGTTTTTGGAGAGGTCTTCAGCGGGAATTGGGGAGTAGAATTAATATGAGTACTGCTTTTCATCCGCAGACAGATGGATAGAGCGAGAGGACTATTCAGACTTTGGAGGATATGCTTCGAGCGTGTGTTTTGGAATATGGAGGATCGTAGGATGATCATTTGCCGTTAGTTGAGTTTGCTTATAATAATAGTTATCATTCCAGTATAGGTATGCCTCCGTTTGAGATGCTGTATGGTCGTAAGTGTCGTACGCCTAGTTGTTGGTTGGAACCTGGGGAGAGACAGTTTTCCGGACCTGAGGTTGTGCAAATAACAGCTGATAAGGTTAACATTGCTAAGGATGCTTTGAGAGCAGCTAGAGATCGTCAGAAAGCTTATGCTGATAAGAGGACTCGTCCGATTACTTTTGAGGTTGGTGACATGGTTATGTTGAAAGTCTCGCCGTGGAAAGGAGTTCTTCGTTTTGGTAAGCGTGGTAAGTTGAGCCCACGTTTCATTGGTCCGTTCAAAGTGTTGAAGCACATCAAAAGTCAAGCATATCAGTTGGATTTACCTCCGCAGTTGGCTGACATTCATAACACATTTCATGTGTGTTACTTGAGGAAATGTCTAGCTAACGAGACTAGTGTGATTCCTTTAGAAGATGTCAGTATTGATCCAGAGAAGAAGATGATTGATGAACCAATTGCTATCCTTGATCGTAAGAAGACTAAGCTTAGAAGAAAGCAGATTGATCTGGTATTGGTGAAGTGGAGACACAGTCGAGGTGAGAGTATGACCTGGGAGACGGAGTCTGTGATGAAGGATCGTTACCCTCATCTATTTGTTGCTGATCCGATTCTGAGGACAGAATCTTCCTTAAGGGAGAGGTAATTGTAACATCCTAATCATTTTTCGATCTTTGACTAATAGTTGACCGTTAACTACGTTAGTTGACCCATTAGTTGACTGTTAACTTCGTTAGTGCTTAGACGACCCATTAGTTGATTTAGTTGAATTTTATTATAAATTAGATGTTTTATAAACATTAATTTCCCAAAAAGTTGAAATAGTTAAATCGTTACTCATTTCGTGGTTGTCGGGTCATTTATTGATTTATTTCGATAAATCGATATATATGCTAAGTTGAAAGTTGTTAATTTATCGTTGACGGAAAATTGTGCTATAAAATGATGATTGTGCCTTATTTGTAGTAGAAAAAGGTCTTTATATGTTGGGTATATGATAACGGGTCATTTAGGGGTATAATGAAGTCATTAGTTGCCTTAGGGGTCATTTTTGCCAAGTGGTCAAACATAAAAACGGGTTTAGATAGATAAGTATGATTTAAGGTTAGACTCCAGCCTTTTATTGAGTCTTTAGGCAGCCCTAAACACCCCATAATCATTCGTTCATTTCCTAAAACCTCCAGCCGTATATTCTTTCCTTTTCTTCCAAGTTCTTCAAGGTTTTGGCCATCAATTCGTCCCTGTTCGGTAGCATTCTAAAGGTAGCAGATTGATCTTTGTTTTATCTTGATTTCGGGTCTGTAGATAAGTGGTTGTATTTGTCCAATTGACCATGTATGCTAAAATTATTAAAGATTTGACTTTTATAAAGGATTTAACCTAAATTTTTGCATAGAAAACGGTTTGGCAATTATGGGAATCAATGTATGCGTTTTTCAGATTTTGAGGTTAAAATAAATTGTTTTCATGTTGGAATAATTCTGGAAATCGAAAGGGGTGTGGGTTGGGACACTATTGCATGATCTTGGCTGCATTGCCTGGCTTGCTGCTGGTGCGCCGCTGCCTTGGTTACTGTTGGCCGCTGCTATATTAGTTGCTGGTCGCTGCTGGCTTGCTGCTGGTCGCTGCTGGCTTGCTGCTGGTCGCTGCTGGCTTGCTGCTGGTCGCTGCTGGCTTGCTGCTGGTCGCTGCTGGCTTGCTGCTGATCGCTGCTGTTGCTGCTGATCGCAGCCTGTTGCTGCTGATCGCTGCGTGTTGCTGCTGATCGTAGCTGTTGCTGCTGATCGCAGCCTGTTGCTGCTGTCCGCAGGTTCGACCCAAATCGACCCTTTTGGTCGAGGGTTGGTCTGTACGGTTGTAATAGGTCATTATGGATTGATGTAAAGTCCAGGGAATAGCCCGACTCAATTGCTAATGTTGGAAGTTGCTTTGTTAATTATGTTTAATGATATAGGTCGTTGAATTGTGTCGTTGCTGTAAGTTGCCGTTGTGATAATTTTGCATGCGCGACCAGGTAAGATATATCATTTTTGACACGCTGGGGTGCACAACGAAAATGGTGATTTCTTAAAAGTGGTTTAAAACCTTTCCTTATCATACGCTAGTTTGGGTAATGGGACTTTTGGAGGGTTTTACGAAATGGGTAGATTTGCATGGTTAGGCTGATTTGTATTGTTGTGATTACGCTTATACATGCTGAATTATAGTTGATATTAATGTTGTCTTTTTGTTGTAAAGTTGTTTTCGTTGAAATGCTAAGTTGTTGAGTTGGTTTGGCCTTTACACTAGTTCACTAGACTTGTATAGGTTGCCATGTTGACACTGTGCACGATTAGGGGCCCTTAACTTAAAGTTGAAATAAAAGTTGCTAAAGTTAATATCGTTGTTAAAACTCGAGTATAAATCTAAGTTGAAAGTGGTAAGCTTATCCCATACTGGAACCGCGTAGGAACTAGTGTGATTTAGTTGGTCAGCGGGAGTAGACTAGTTGCTTCCAATGGCACGACCTCGAAGTTTGAGATTAGCTGGGTGACTAGGTCCAGTCACTACGAGTTGCGTAACAGCTTTCTCCTGGATTTGGTTATGCCTATCCTTAACGACACTGATGGACCCTGATAGGACTACCCATCAAGTCGGGTGCAAGGTCCCTTAAAGGCCTTAAGGCCGCCTTTGCACACATTTGTAGTTGTATTCATTGTGGTGACGCGAGTCATCCACCTTTAGTTGTAATAAAAAGGGGCATAACCTATTGTTGAATAAAGTTGTTGAAGTTGATTAAGTTGCTAGATGGAATACGTAGATAAAGTTGAATATTGTTGATTAAGTCGATAGGCACACGTAGGATTGTTAATCATTCTTATGGGTATTCGATTGCTATATATTGTTGTTGTTGTTACATGCTCGACTGCGTATGATTCTTTATTAAGTTGTTTTAAATTGGAAATCATTTATATTAACCTGTGGTATATCTTACTCGGCTTTAAAGCTGACACTTATTCTTTTGTTGAAAATGTTGTGCCACCTCAGGTTGATGCTTAGTTGAGATGCAGGTTAGAGTGAGGATGGGTAGAAGATACAGCTGAAGGCTTTTACCTAGATTGCCTCATTTATTCAAACTCGTTTATTATATTTCGTTGACCGTTATCGTTATTTGACGTTTATGGGTTTCATTTGATTATGGTTAGATCCGACGAGTAACACCGTCATTTAAGTTGAACATTTTTATTTTGGAAATGTAATAATTGATGGAAACTTCCGCAATACTCGGTGTCTTTAAGAAAAATTTTGAAATCCATATTTTTATAAAGTTCGGTGTTACACAAGTCAAATTCACACGTGTTGCATATGTGAACGGTTTGAAATATAACCTGATCAGTGTCAGTCAACTATGTGATGATGGCTTCAAGGTATTATTTGATATTTCACAAGGCACCATATTCAACAGGGATGGAAAGGTAGTTTTGATTGCACTAAGAAAAGGAAACATTTATATCATTGATATGAATAGTTCACCCACTGAACAATGTTTCTACACAAAGGTAGTTGAAGACACAAATTGGTCGTGGCACAAGAGATTATCCCATCTGAACTTCAAGAATAGTAATAAGTTGTCAAGAAAACAACTTGTTGATGGGATACCCTCAATGTCTTTCAACAAAGACAAGCCATGTCCAGGTTGTGAAATGGGTAAGCAGAAAAGAGCTTCATTCAAGATAAAACAAAGTTTTAGTATAACTGAACCTCTTCACATGCTTCACATGGACCTCTTTGGACCAGTGAATGTTCAGACAAGAGCAGGAAAGAAGTATACCCTTGTTGTTGTTGATGAATACTCAAGATATTGCTGGGTAATTTTCCTCAGATCTAAGAGTGAAGCTGCTGCTGAAATCATTGCTCTCATCAAACAAATTGAACTCAAGCATAAGCAAAACGTTTGTCAGCTCAGAAGTGACAATGGCACTGAATTCAGAAATGCCACTCTGGAGTCCTTCTGCACTGAAACTGGCATATCTCAGAACTTCTCCTCAGCCCACACACCAGAGCAGAATGGTGTTGTAGAAAGAAAGAATTGTACGCTGATTGAAGCTGCTAGAAGTATGCTGAATGAATCTGGTCGTCCCAAGAATTTCTGGGCCGAAGCTGTTGCAACTGCTTGCTACACTCAGAACAGATTTGTCTATGTCAAAATACACAAGAAGACAGCCTATGAAGTACTCAGAAATAGAAAGCCTAATATTGGATATTTCCATGTATTTGGATGTCCAGTATACATTCTGAATGATTCCAGTCAGCTTGGAAAATTTGATGCAAAAGCTGATGAAGGGTACTTCCTAGGATATTCATCAAATCGCAAGGCCTTTAGAGTCTTTAACAAGAGACTTGAAAAGGTTGATGAGTCAATTCATGTTACCTTTGATGAATCTAATTCTGCAATCTTTAAGAATTCCATTCCTGTACCACCCTCAGAAAGTCCAATAAGTTTCGGTGATTCTGATCCTATTGCTGAATCTGATCAGTCACCTAAACCTGCTTCTGAACATTTCAGTTCAGAACCAAGAATAGTCATGTCAAGCAACATTCCATTTTATCCTTCAGTCAGTTTTAAACTACCTTCTGAACTGACTATTGGATCAGATGTACATGCTGCTTCACCTCAGATATCAGGCTCCACTGAAGTACCCCAATCTGAACAGTTTCATGATGCAAATCATGATCTGCAGGAGGAAGATGATGAGACTGAGGTAGTCTTTTCTGAAGCACCTCCTGAAGTATCTCAGAGGAGTTCTTGCACTGATATCATTATTCATCCTGGTCATTACACTAAGTGGACAAGAGCACATCCAATCGAGCAAATCATTGGGGATTCCACTAGTGGGGTTCAGACCAGAAGAGCCACAAGCGATCAATGCTTAAATGTCAGCTTCTTATCTCTAATAGAACCAACGAAGATTGATGAGGCTATGAAAGACCCTAGCTGGGTTGAAGCCATGCAAGATGAGCTCAATCAGTTTAAGAGGAACGGCGTTTGGGAACTTGTTCCTTGTCCCAGTAATCTAAAGAAAGAACCAATTGGGACAAGATGGGTCTTCAGAAACAAGATGGACGAAGATGGTCACGTGATTCAAAACAAGGCAAGACTTGTTGCAAAGGGCTACTCACAAGAAGAAGGAGTAGACTTTGATGAAACTTTTGCACCAGTTGCTAGACTAGAAGCTATCAGAATTTTCTTAGCTTTTGCAACTCATCATGAGTTCAAAGTCTATCAGATGGATGTTAAAAGTGCATTCTTGAATGGTGAATTGGAAGAAGTTGTGTATGTCCATCAACCACCAGGGTTCATAAATGAAGAAAGACCTCATTGGGTGTACAGACTGAATAAAGCTTTATATGGTCTGAGACAAGCACCTAGAGCCTGGTATGATACTCTTACTAAACATCTTCTGAAAAATGGTTTTAAAAGGGGTGCAATAGATAACACTTTATTCATATTGCATGATAAAAATGATATCTTACTTGTACAAGTTTATGTTGATGATATTGTGTTTGGGTCTACAAATAACAAAATGTGTGAATAGTTTTCTAAAATAATGTCATCTGAGTATGAAATGAGTATGATGGGCGAACTGACATATTTTCTAGGTCTTCAAGTGAAACAAACCAGTGATGGTATTTTTATAAATCAAGAAAAATATGTCAGAGACTTGTTAAAGAAATATCAATTTGATTCAATCTCATCAAAAGATACTCCTATTTCTGCACCATTAACTTTGGACTCAGATCTAATGGAAAACCGGTGGATCCCACAAAATATTGTGGTATGGTGGGATCCCTCATGTACTTAACTGCTAGTAGACCTGACATAATGTTTGCAACATGCCTTTGTGCAAGATTTCAGCCTGATCCCAGAGATGCACACGCAAATGCTGTGAAAAGGATTTTCAGATACCTTAAAGGTGTCCTCAGACTTGGTCTTTGGTATCCCAAAGGCTCAAGTCTAGATCTAATGGGTTATTCAGATTCTGATCATGCAGGTTGTAAGATAGATAGGAAAAGTACCACAGGTGGTTGTCATTTCCTAGGTGGCAAATTGGTTAGTTGGACAAGTAAGAAGCAGACTGCAGTATCACTCTCCACAGCTGAAGCTGAATACATTTCTGCAGCCAGTTGCTGCGCTGAGATTTCGTGGATGAAGAACCAACTAACTGATTATGGTGTTAAGTATACAAAGACTCCAATATTTTGTGATAACACCAGTGCCATTGCCATCTCTCACAATCCTATCATGCACTCCAAAACCAAGCATATCGACCTCAGGTATCATTTTATTAGAGATCACATTATTAAAGGTGACATAGAGCTTCATTTCATCCCCACTGATAAACAACTCGCTGATGTGTTTACAAAACCCTTGGATGTCAAAACGTTTAAACATCTCATCAGTGTGTTAGGTATGCTAAATCCTGTATAGCATCACCTCAGGGGGAAGTGTCAAATATTTTTATGTTTAAAAGAGTTTTTCTCTAAGGGGGAACTTTTCTCTCAGAAAAATATTTTGTCTGAAATGCTTCAGAATTTCTGAAATGTTCTCAGAATAATTGTGTAAACTGAGATGGCTCAGATCTCTTGATTCTGATCATGCTCAGATTTTGTATACCATTTCTGAAATGAGTCTGTTCTTTATAATGTATTTTGATACTTGGTCGTTGTGTGAACACGTGAAGGTTACCGTTTAACGTTTGAATATTGATGTTTTTGGCTGACGTGGCACATAAGTTGCGCTGTAAAAGGAAAGTAATGTGGGGTCATAGCCGCCGTTGCATTAAATGCGGACGTGTACCCAAAAATTATTTTCGGACTTCAAACCCGATCAAAACTGATTTCATTTTAATAATATTTCATTTTTGGGTTTGAATTTCAAAATCATTTTATTTTATTTATTTTGAAAAACCCTTTGTATTCCATCATAAATATAAATACCCTTCCCAAAACAATTCCTTCATTTACTTCCCCTTACATTTACTCTCAATCATCATTCTCTCTCTCTACTTCTTATTCCTTCATAACTTCAAAACCCTAAATTCATCTTTCACTTTCAGTTTTCCCTTGTAGAAATTATGGCTAAAGTTTCCCAAGCCAAATCTCTTATAGCTTTCGAATATAAACCATCTAAGGTAGTCAAGGCCAGTGCTCAATGGCCAAAGGGGTTCGATGCGTCGACCCTCAGATTTAATATGAATAATTTTATGGCTGCACTGAATGCCAAAGGCAAAACTTTAATGGGGAGGATAAATAAATTTCTTGAACAATCCCCTCTCCATTACGCCTTGACTGCTGATCATCAGGTAATGTATCATCGATACTTACTTGAATTCTGGTATACTGCTACTCTTAGCAAGGATGAAAAGTCCATTGCTTTTTCTTTACAAGAAGGCACAAAGCAGTATATCCTTTCACTTGATGGGTTTCGGGAGGCCTTTCATTTGAACTACCTTCCCTCCTCTTCAGCCTATACAAAAGGCTTAAAGGAATTAATTTCAGGGAAGTTCTGCTGGCCACTGGTCATAATGACATGGTTGATGCAGACGACAATCTGAAGACATCTGGACACATCTTTTTGTCTGGATTTGGTAATTGTTGGAGATATTTTTGGACTCAGATTGTCGAGTGCCTTGGAGGAAATTATGGTGGCTTGGACCAGATTTCCCTGACACAAGTAGAAATTGGGTATTACTTGTGGCATGGGATTGAGGTGGATTTTGCTGAGATACTTTTCTCTCAGCTGGTAGCAAAATTAAAAGGCAAAAGAAGTCCACATATCTCATTCCCTAGATTTCTGAGCGTTTGCTTCAGAAATATGCTTGGAGATGCGTATCATTTTGAGGGGCTTGAATCTTCAGCGATGGAGTTCTGCAGGGATCTATCAAAGCTTTCTACTTCAGATCCAGAACCAGAACTCTCCACTGCAATGCTTCAGGTAATCTCTAAAACTGAAACAGCACGACCGGCTGGCTCAGAAAGGTCACCGAGCGGGTCGCAAAAGAATGCGAGACCCATTGGTGCACCTGGTGGTCAAATGTTGAAGTTGTTCAAAACCCCAGCAACTTCTTCTACCCAACCACCACCTCCCTCATCCATTGACCAACCTGAGGATCTCCCAAAAGATCCCTCAGGATCTCCAAAGGGCGTTTTAAAATGACAAAAATTTAAGCAGTCCTCACAGCCCAAGGACACTAGTACCGAAGCAAACCCCTCTGGATCTTCCCAACAAGAACCAAAGGAATCGAGTCTAAAGGGAAACCCACAAGCAGCCATCTCCAAAACTTCTTTAGGAGGAGATGGTGAAGAAAATATTAGTGTGTCCGCCCAGCACACAATAGAGTCCGTGTCTGCACGCGCACCCCATGAAACTTCACAAATATCACACTCTTCTTCAGCACGAATTGATGAAGTCTTGGGTGTGACACCACCTGAGACTGAGATTCCAGACTCTACGGCCGATGAAGTGATTCTTGATGACGGTACGAGAATCATTAAGCCAATCCCCATGTCTACTGTCTCTGGCGATGAAGCTATGGTTGAGCCAACCAATAAATCTGGTGACGATGCATCTGCAGTAGTAGTTGTTGAACCAGAAGCTGGTTCAGGTACCAGAGATCTGAACCAGGGTATATCTGATCAGACTGCAGTTTTAACTGACCTCTGGGATGAAGATGAGCCACCTCAAGGGAATCTCGATTCCTTTGCTGACTTTGAGTTTGATGAGGACTTACTGGAGGAGAATCAGTCTTCTGATTCTGAGCCAACCTTCAACCTCACAAACGTCCAACCTCCCCCAGAAATCCAAAATGTTGAACAACCATATCGCCAACCAGAAACTTCACATGAACACCCATATTTTCCACCCGGCTCTACACCTGCCTATGTTTCATCACCACGTTTTCAACCACAACTCCAACACTTACACCCACAAATTCACCAAGTACCAAGGCCCATCAATTATGATATTGAAATTGAGAAAGAGTTGGACTCTGATACTGAATCTGAGAGTCCAACTGAAATGCAGTTGGAAAAGGCATTGGATGGGCTTGGTAGAATTCCCTTTGTTGCTTCTGTTTCTGCACAACCACCTCCTCCTTTAAGTGTAGAAGCACAGTTAGAGAAACAAAATGCCGAAGTCCAAAGCCTACTTATCGAGGTGGAGGACTTAACTAAATCTCTAACTGCCAATACCAGTTCCATCGCTGAAATGAAGGGTGCTCAGATGTTTCTTGGAACTGAGTTCACCAAGGTTGCTGGAAATGAGGGACTGGTAGGTGGGAAGCTAAATGAGCTGGTACATTCATGCAATAAGATAAGTATAGCTATCAGGGAAGCCTTCAGACTGGCCAAAAGAGATGTGCAAGCTTCAGTTGTTGCGAACTTGACATCTGGTATTGAATTGTTAAAACAAGAAGTTCTGGCAATCGGGAAGGAGGTGAATGAGTTGGTAAAAAGACCAAGTGTCAATGAGAAAGAACTTGGGTCTGCTGTTGGTAGTAATGTGATTGAGAAGCTGAAGTCTGAAATCTCTCAGACTCTTGTTGATCAGATTTCAGCTTCTGTGGCTGAAAAGGTTGAGGAAGGGGTCAGAAGGATGGTCTTAGAACTCACTCAAGACACTTCAGAGAAGGTAGACAAAGCTGTTGAAGAAGTTCAGAAATCTGTGTCTACTCTCGAAGAAGTTGTTAAAGGCCAGTCCAAGCAGTTAGAAGAAATTCTGACCCTACTTAAGAAGGAAAATGTTGTTGCTGCTCCTCCTCCTCCTTCATTCTCTGAAGAAGATAGGAAATTGCTGAAAGAACTAACTGGAAAAGAGAATCTGAACCTTAACTCATCATTCAGGTTAAGGGCTCAATTCTCTACCATGGCAAAAGGCATTTCTGATTGCCTTCTGCAGCAGAGTTGGGAACCTCTGAAGGCCATTCAGACGACGATTGATGTTTATGCAAAAATGCCTTCTGAGGTCCCCAAAGGGGGAAATGTGCCTATTGGTCTGCTTTCAAGTACTCAGGAATTGATAAAAGCAACCAAGAAGCAAGCTGAGGTACCATCTGGTAGTGCCTCAGTTCAGGGGGAACATGTTCAGAGATCTGAAGTGCAAACTTCTGAACCAACTAAGAAAGATAAAGGCAAAGCCCAAGTGGTGGATGAACCTTCAAAGAAAGATTCAAAGGGTTCTGGTTTGGTGGTTGGTGAAAATGTTGATGAACAAGGTTATCCCATTCATGATCCTAATGCTGATAGCAAGAAATTAGAAGCTTTGCAGAAGCAAGTTTCTAATCAATTTATTATGTGGGGTGAAAATAAGGAAAGAGAAAGGGTTCAACATCAGAAAATGGGAACCCTTGATCACATTGATGCTGCAGCTCTTGGTCTCTCACTTGAAAGATATCTGAAAATTAAAAATGATCCAAGAGTGCAGAAGGCTGTTGTTGATATGCTCGAGTATGAATATGGGGTGAATTATTCTCCCTTAGAACAAAAGCTGGACCATCTCACATTCAAAATGTCCATTGAGGACTTGGTGAAAAACATAGAGAAAGAGATGGCAATTAAAAAGAAGGAAATACTGGCTGGAGTTCTGAAGGTGGAAAAAGAATTGTCAAGGCCACCCATTAAGCCCAAAGTGACTGGACCAAGATCATCAAGAAAAAATATTCGTGATGCTGATCTCTCCACCTTCAAACCAATGTCTGATGATGCTATTGAGCTCCAAAGAAAGCATGAGAAGGATCAATATGAGCATTATCTGAAGCATCGATCTCATCCAGCTAAAATAGTTGATATGGAGGTAACAAAAGCTGATGGATTGAAGCTTTTTGATTTGATTATAAAAAGAGAAGGTAGAGCAGCTGAAGAGTATAATCAAGTTTCAATGCACGAGTTTGGGATTTCTGAGCATAGGGAGATGATCCAAATATTGAGGGGGAAGCCGAAATCTGCTTTGATTGGTGCATGGTTATCCAGAATACAACAAAAGATGCAGGCCAAGGTAGAGATTGAAGGCAGATTGTTTGGAAAGAAGGATCATTCTCCACTGAAGAGGAAACCTACTGAAGCACCTTCTGGTTCAAGGCCTGCTAAGAAGTAGTTTCTTTTTCAGTTTATCATGTACTTGTATAAATACTTGCAAATGTAATAAACACTTCAGTTTGTATATATATGTTACATTTTGTAGCTTATAAGTAGATGATAGGTTTAAGTTAGAAAAACCACAAGTAAAATTCTGAGACATCAATGATCTATAAGATGTACTTAGAAAATTTTTACAACTTAAACTAAAACTTGCATTTCAGACTTACAAACATGTATAGATAGAAGTCTGAGATGCATGCACTATTTCAGAACAAATAGGGGGAATTTGTTAGGTCAAAAATCGACCAAGTATAATTTGTTCAGAAATAGCTGAAGCTCAGTGAAGAATACTTGTATAGAATTCTGAGGTCGCTCAGAATTAGTTCACTGAAGCTTCACTTCAGTTCAGATCAACGTATCAGAATACCGTTCAGAATGAAGTCAAAGACTGAAGTCTGAAGAATGAGAATCAGTTCAGATGTGGAGCTCAGAAACTGATTCTACCTGATCGAAGACTGAAGCATCTCAGTGTAAAAGTACTTACACACTTTTACACTGATTACGAGGAAGACTTTTTACTTTACATATCTTTACCGGGTTAATAGATTTAACTATTAATTAAAGTACAAGGTAAAGTAAAGGTTGGGAATAAGGTTTGATAAGTCACATCAACGACTTATATACCTAAACCTTAAAAGTACACATGTAAGGAATTAGCTTTAATTCCTTAAATACTCCCAACCATATTTGTACGATCTGGTCCACGTCATCATGGACTTGGTCTATAAATATAAGTCTTCTCACAACTTGCAAACAGCTTGAAACCTTTGCATTGCAACTTGTGAGATATACTCTAAGTAATCCTTACGAGTATTTCCAAGTTATTAGATCACTTGTATTTCTAGGTTGTTTCGATATTTACACTTGGGTGTTTATCTTTGTTCCGCAACAACCTTTGTATTTGTTTATATATCAATAAATCAAATACCTTGAAAAATACATTGTGTCTCAATGCTATATAGTTGATCTATAAATATTATTTACTTTCAGTATCTTTATTGTATTGTTCATCCATATCTGGATCGTATTCTGAACTGGTCTTCTTCCAGTTAGAACTACTTGCCAGTCGGGTATTAAACCATCTATATTTGGGACTCACAATCCTAGTCATAAATTGAGGGGGAGTACATAAGAATGATGGTTGTTATAATGATTAGTCATCGTTATACTTCCTAGTCATAAAATTGAGGGGGAGGTATAAGAATGAAGAATCAATTTTATATCTGGTTAGAAATATGAATTGTTGCAAGTGGTACAGATTCGGGAAAACTAAATTCGAGAAAGTTTTGGAAAGATTGATCGTTGAAAAGTTAAAGAATTTTGTGTAAGTTTATTAACTTTTCAGGTTTAAGACGAAGATCAGGGAAAAGATGAAAATTTGATGCTTACAGGTTTGATCTTTTAAATTTTCATATTTCCAGGAAGTTCGTGGTAATCATTGATCAATTATTCAGAAACTTTGACGAAATTTTGATTTTAAAGTGTGCAGGAGGTATTTACGACCTCGTAATTAGCAAGAGGCAGAATACGACCTCGTAATTGGTCGATTGGGCCTTGTGCAGATACGACCTCGTAATTGGGCCGGGTTGACCCAGATCCATTCGGGTCAAGTGGGTATATAAACCCATTTTAGCCAAACACGACCTCACATTTTATTTTATCAAAATTGAGCTTTACGACCCCGAAAATACTACTTTTCTACCCCGTTTGAGTTTTGATATATACAATTAGATCGAGTGTTTTTGAGTGATATATTTGTGATCCTCGTGAAATACTGAATCTAGGTATACTATCTAATCGTCTTATAGTTAACCGTGCAACAAGAAAATCAAGAAAATAGAGTTCGAAATTTTCGAACTAGGTTTTTCAATTTTCATTCGACTTTGATGTTTTTGGTTAAAAATAAGGGTTGGGGTATCTTTATCGTTTGAATACGAGTATAAAGAAACAGTTTTTACCAGTTTTGGTTGGGTAAATCGTGAAATCGCGTTGGGGAAGATGAACAGTGTGACAGACTCGCATTTGGGGTTTTGCTAGCCCAGATTTGCGACGTCGTAAATGTCAATTTATTTTGACTGGTTTGACTTTCGGAATACGATGCCGATTTACGACCTGATCAAATACGTGGCCAAATTGGAAAATACGACCTCGTATTTTAGAGTTTGGTTGACCGTATTTTGACCTTGAAATACGACCTCGTACAGGGATACGACCTCGTATTTTTGACTAACAGATTTTCAAAAGTTTATTCTTATAAAGATTTGAAAATAAGTTAATCTATCTATAACTAAATTACAGAGATAATTTATGTTATGTTATAAATTACAGGGATAATTTATATTTTTGACTAAATTACCGAGATAATTTTAGTTATGTATGTTATGCATATGAATTTTTATGTCTATTTGAGTAATTAATTATTTGTTATTGATTACAGAAATGGCAAGAGAATTTGTATCAGGTCATAACTTTCTGATTAACTTGGACGAGAATCAAGATGGAACAGAGTATTATCATGATATTTTCAGATTTTTGAAGCAGTCAAGAATTAATCACATTCTTACTCATTCACCTGTGCTATATGAGTCATACCTGGTAGAGTTCTGGGAAAATGCAAAGCATAAAAAGACTGCTACTCAGGAGATAATAGAGACAGTGGTTGCGGGCAAGACCATTAAGTTCTCAGCTTCCGATCTTATTGATATCTTGAAGTTAGGTACAGTAGATCAAGAAGAAGGAGAGAATAGACCTACTACTTTTAGTAGAGAGGTTATTGTTGGAGGATTTACTAGGATGGGATATGCTGATGACTTGAATGTGGGAACATTGAAGAAGCGCGGATTCTTTGGAAGGTGGAGATACTTAGCGCACGTATTATTGGTTAGTTTGTGTAGTAAAAGAACCGGATGGGATACGCTTAATCAAGAATCTCAAGCTCAGATGGTTGGTCTGGTATACAACAAACCGTATAGTTTTTCTAAGTATTTCTTCAACGAATTGAGGAAACAAACAACTGCCAGGCAAGGGCATAGGTTTATGGTTTATCCTAGATTCGTTATGATGATTATTAATCATTATATTCCTAATCTGCCTTGCTACTAAGTCGGTCCTGAAAGTGACATCTATTGTAAAAAGGGCATTTGATGAGCTCAAGAGTCGCTTTGATGGTGATCCAGGTGCTCAAGATATTCCTTTGTTTGGAGCTTTAGTGGATATTAATTTCAATCCACCTACAGTTGAAGAGTTTGCCAGATTCAGGACTGAGATTGTTCCACATGAGCCAGTAGCTAATCCAGTTCCTCTATAGATGGTGATGCCAGATGTGCCAATGGGCGACATAGCACAACCACAGGTTCAAGGCACAGAAGAGGTGATAGTTGAGAGAGATGTGGTTCTTGAAAAAGAAGCAGAAGCACATGAAGATACCGTTGATCATGCTGCTAGTACTTCTGAAGGTGCTTCAAAGAAAGTTTCATCTGATTCAGGTCTGAAAAGGAAACGAGCAGAGTCTTCTAGGGAATTTGAGGTGCCAGAAGTTGAAGAGATACCTGCTCCAAAGAAGAAAACGATTATCAAATTGAAAGTCAAGGAGAAAACTGCTGCTAGTGGAGTAGATCAGACGATCAAAGCTCCAGAAGCATCAAGCAGAGTTCCTGAACAGAGGTCTAGGAGATTAGTTGAATCACATGCAGAGACAGTGATACCAAGGAGATCTCAGAAGACAACTGTAAATCTTGAAAGGCCGTCTACAACTCATAGAATGAAGGATTCAGTGCCTAATCCTGAACCAAGAACTGAAGCGACTACACGTCAAGTTCTGATATTACCACCAGTGTTTGGTATGGCTGACATTAAAGGAAAGATGACGGTGTTATAGGCTAGAGTTAATGGTTTTTTGATGAGTTGGAGAAACAAAAGAAGAACCATGAGAAAGAGATGCAGAGAAATCAAAAGGAAGTTGAGACGTTAAAGAAAGCTCTTAATGATGAAAGAAAGAATCACCAAGACTTTATTAACACTCTCATGTCCAACTTTGACATGGTTCGTTGTGAAGCTACTACGGCAGAAAGTTCAGCTACTAGAGCGAATAAAGGAGTAGTTAGAGTAGCTGAACAGATGACTAAGATTGCAGATGTCATGCTAGATTGTGTGATGCAATCAGAGTTAAATGAATTGTTTGAGAAGTTTTTGGTGAAAAAGAAATTGTTGCCAGATCTAGGCTGTAAGGGTGATGAGCTTTCGAAAAAGAAAGATGATGATTCAAATCAAGACCCGGATGCAGCAAAAGATAAAGGCAAATAAGCATCAAGAGGATCTGACCAAGGCAATAGAGTCTCTGAATGAGATTGCAACTGGTATGGTAGGGTCTTCTAAGACAACTGATGTTGTGAGGGAAGAAGGTGAGATAATCTATGGTGATGAGAGCTGGATGGATATCGCAGAAGTCGATATGCCAGTTACAGCTTCAAGGCTTGTGGATAAAGATGTTGAGCGCAAAAGGGTTTAGTATTGATGACTTCAGAGCTAAGCTTGATAGAATGGACAGGTCTGAACAAGTCCAAGATCCTGAAGCTCCAGTCATGCAAGAACCAATTGCTGAAGAACCTAATGTGCAACATACAGAGCCTGTTAATACTAGACCAGATTGGGTTATTACTTGGAAGAAAAACATGGCTAAGTATGAGGCATCGCATAAACCTATCAAATATAAAGACAAGATTCAGGGAGAGAAGGTTGAAGCCTACGCCACTACTGCATGTTGAAGAATTATGAGTTTTCATTGGGATGATGAGTTGAAACATCTCATTATCAGGAGAACAGACGGAGTGCAATATTTGGACTATAACGAAGAAGCCATCAACTCACTTACTGATGTTGATTTTTGGTGCATAGCTAGGCTAGAACTAATCAATCCTAGTGGATCTGAGTTTGGAAATTATATTGCTAGGTCTATAGCGAAAGACATAAAGATCAAGGATCCATCTCAGAGAAAGTATCATCCACAGGAAGGCAAGATGGTCAAGGATAAATCAAAGATAAATCCGAAGACAAAAAAGCCTGTCGTTACTTTGAAGTATGAGCCGACTTATTGGATAATATGATAGGCTGGTACTTTGATAGTAAGACGTATGAAGCTGTGATGTATGGTGATCATTACTATGAGATTGTGAGGATTTATGAGCCTTTGCATCTAGTGAACTTCTGCAAGAAAGATCTGCTGAAGCTGAACAGTGTTAATATTTGGTTTCCAAAAGATTTTCAGGGTCCAGCATTGCGATATAGAAATACAGTGAGTTTGTGCTTGAAGATCGGCTTACATTCAGACTGTGATTTCTATAAGGCTGCAGATGATTCAGAGGAAGTTCAGAAGAAGAAGAAGGCTGATAAGAAGAAGCAGAGGAAGTAGATTAATGACAAAGACAAGACGAAGACATAGGTATGTTAACGTCTAGAAGCTATTGCCAAGGGGGAGTCTGTAAGTGCACATCTATGTCAATAGCAGTCTAGATTGTTTGGGTTTATATTGTTATATGTCTTTGTAATGTGATTGTCATTAATGAACTTAGTATTATGCATAAAATACTAGATTAAGTTTAAGTATTGAATGTATAGTAAATCTGCTAAGTGTGAATTACGAGTTCGCAATTCACAGGAGAAATACGACTCCGTATTTGCAGGGACAAATACGAGGCTAGAGCATAAATACGACCTCGTAAATATGTCGAGCTGGGCCTGAAATACGAGGCCAGTATGCTGAAGCCCAGTCGTATTGATACCTATATAAACCTAACCCTAACAGAGTTTAGGGTTGAACATTTGTCGAAATATCAAGCATTCTTGTGCAGGTTAAGTCGTCAAAGGTTGTTCCGCTAGCCCGAAGAAGATCTGCGAGGCAGCAGGTGATCTAGGGGCTTATTGTTGATCACCAAGTTATAGTGAGGGATTCCGCACCTCAAGATAACTGGATCAAGCTATTGACGATACGTACCAGGGGACTTACACAAGATATTACAAGTATGTAAATATCTTAACAACCTATGAATTACAAATGATCTATATTTGCTAAATATTCTCCTTTGATCGAAACATTTAATGTTGTGAAGTATTCCTTGTTACGATCGAGAATATTTAGACAAATTCACCAATTATGCAAAAAGTAAATTGGATGAGGTATGTGACTTGGTATTTATAGGCAAATAAATTCAACAGTGAATTTATTATGCCGTACAAAATATGGTTGCATGCATTTAAGGAAACAAATTTAATTCCTTAAATGCATTGGTTAAAGTACAAGGATAAAGTCATGTTGATGTGACTTGTCATCCTTTTAACCAACCACCTTTACACACGTATTGTACTTTTATCAATAGACAAATGGATTGTCCGTGTAAAAGTGTGTAAAGGCAAAAGTCAATTCCTTGTAATCAGTGTTCAGACTTGTAAGGTCTAGAACACTGACAAAGCTCCAGTCAGAAGATCTGGTAAGACTGTCAGTGGGCTCCACTGTTTGTCAGTCTTCTTTCTTTTAACTTTAGTCTTTGATTTCAGTAAGAATGTCTTCAGTAGGATCGATCTGGACTGGAGTGAAGTCCAGTAAGCTGAAATCTGGTGAACTCCAGATTTCCTATACAAGTGAGATGCTTACTGGTCTTCTATTATTTCTGGACAAATCTTCAGTGACGCTCCAGTCTTTAAGTCTGGAGTGGGTCCAGTCAAACTGGACCTAACAAATTCCCCCTATTTGTTCAGAAATAATGCAAGATTTGTCAAGCTTCTATCTATACAATTGTATGCTTGAAAAACACTTGTTTTTGACTAAGTCTACAAAATTTAAGTTACTGGAGAACACTTTATAGATCATCAGTGTTCCAGTTTTAATCTTTTAGTTCTAACTTAGACTTAATCTGATTACTTACTTGTTAATCAAGAGCTTGCAACTTTATTTACAGACATCAACATATAAAAAGTTACAACTTTGATTTAAAATAAATACAAATACAAGTAAGATGATAAAAGAGTCAGGCCCTTCTCTTTGAAGCTTGTCCTGGTGTATCTTCAGTGGCCTTTCTCTTTGGAGAAAGTGAAGCATCTGGAGATCTCATGCCTAATGCAGTTTCCATCTGTTGCTTCCTTTTCCATACCTTCTCAATTCTTTTCAAAAATTCTTTGACATCTGGAGATAGATCAGTTTCCCCCCTGAATGTCAAGCCAATCTCCTTCAGTTCAGACCACCCAAACGCCTGGACTGAAGTATTCTTCCTTTCATCAACAAGATTACCCTCTCTGGTTAGCTTAACCTCAAACTTGGTCAAGTTTTCATGATTTTCGGCTAATTTTATTTCAGCACCTACGATCCTTCTGGCATTTGCCCTGAACATCATCAGTTCATTATATTTGTCTTTTAGTTTTGCCATCTGGATCATTGCTTCAGTTTCCCTGGACACTTTCAGATCATCCAAAACTTTCTGAACTTGAACTTGATCAATTCTTTTGGAAGTGTCCAGCGGAATGAAGGTACTGAGATCTGCATCTCTGGCAGCCTTTGTTTTTCTGGCTGGGAGTCTGGGTCCACCTTTCATTTTCTTCTATACTCGTTCTCCAGAGCTGCAACATTTGACCTGACCTTTTTCTGGAGGTCAACTAACTCCTGCTTCCTTAACTCAATCAACTCCTGAACAGGGTGACCATATGTTTCTGCATCAAATTTTTGCTCATCTTCAGAGTATCTGGAACGAACATATACATTGTCCATAACATCAAGACATTAGTGAACTCTGGGATCATCTTTCATTAACTTGTACACATCAACGTGAATGCCCAACCTGCCAGCATTGTATGAATCCAGAGTTCCCATGTTTGCCATCTTTAATTTATGGGCCAGCAACCCTTCTCTTTGAGTTCTTTTGAAGATGTCAATTAGAATGCCTTGCTGTTCCAGTCTCTTAGATGTTTCAACATCTACTGATGCCCTTTCAGGGAAACCTTCAGTGGTTTCTGTAACAACCCTACTTTTTAACATTATATATGTTCTAGTTATGTTGTCTATGATCCCGCAAGCCATAGTATAC
>CM067171.1:5396983-5430783 GCA_034093135.1 Erigeron breviscapus | reverse complement strand
CCTTAACTTTGATTTCATTACATAACAATTATCACATTATAACTAAATTTAACTTTCATGCTCATGACTTGTAGAAGTTTTCACATATATACTGAATAAATCCTATAATAATGCTAGATCTTTCACAGAATTTAAGGACCAGATCTAATCATTTCTGAAAAGCAAGCATTCTCAGCCATATATCTGAATATGTTTCCCACAAGAACATTGTATAAATTTAAGTTCAGATTGAAGAAAACTTTGGTACTTTGTGCCTACCGATACATCCTAAATTGTAATCACTGAACTAAGCAGTTATATTACGATTAAGCAGGCTTAAAAGCTAAAGTATCCTCACTTCTAATCGTCTGAATGCATCAACTTAAATCTCTAACTTACTTATTTTTGTTATTTTCTCATTTTTCTATTTTTATATTTTATGACACTAATTATATACAAACTTAAAATAGACATTCTTTTTGTATTTTCATGACTCTAGCTATTTACAGACTTAGACTAGACACAAGTAAAATAAAATAAAATATACAAGAAAAATAGTTCTTTGAGAGATCTAATATGAATCAGCATTCTTCATACCATTGAGAAGAATCAGCTTTTCAAAGCAAGTCTTATCAAATGCTTTAGTATACAAATCAGCTAGATTATCATCAGTTATAACCTTTTCCAAATGAATTAATTTCTTTTGAGCACAATCACGCAAGAAATGATATCTAATATCAATATGCTTGGTGACTTTATGCATGACAGGGTTATTTATGAGCACAATCATGCAAGAAATGATGTCTAATATCAATATGCTTGGTGACTTTATGCATGACAGGGTTATTTGTAATGTCTATAGCTGACTTATTGTCTATTCTAATAGGTATGTCAAGGAAATCCATACCGTAGTCACGCAGTTGTTGCTGAATCCACAATACCTGAGAACAACGGCTACCAGCAGCCATATACTCTTCCTCACAAGAAGACTGAGCAACTGATGTCTGCTTCTTACACTGCCACGATACAAGTCTCTCTCCTAAGAACTGACATCCTCCAGTTGTAGACTTCCTGTCGTTGTTACAACCGCCAAAGTCCGAATCAGTATAGGCAACAAAATCAAACGTTCCTCCAATAGGATACCATAGACCAAGCCCTTGGTTTCCTTTCAAATAACGTAGGATACGTTTTGCTGCAACTAAATGTGACTCTTTCGGACTAGCTTGGAATCTAGCGCAAAGACAAACAGCGAACATAATATCCGGTCGCGAAGCTGTCAGATACATCAACGAGCCAATGATAGCACGATAATAAGTTGCATCCACAGGCAGATCTTTAGGATCCATGACCCCTAATCCATGATTAATCTGAATTGGAGTACCATATGTCTTGGATTCTAACATTTGAAACCTCTCCAAGATGTCATCGACATACTTAGACTGGTGAATGAAAAATCCATCTTTCCTCTGATCAACCTGCAGTCCTAGGAAGAATTGTAGTTCCCCCATAGCACTCATTTCAAACTGCTTTTTCATGCTCATTTCAAATTCTTTGCACATCTTTACATTAGATGAACCAAAAATGATATCATCTACATAAACTTGTACAATCAAATAATCTCGCTTCCGCCATTTGATAAACAATGTGCTGTCTATCGATCCTCTTGTAAAACCATTTATCAACAAATGTGTCGAAAACTTTTCATACCACACTCTGGGTGCTTGATGCAATCCATAAAGAGCCTTATCAAGTCGATATGCTCGTCTTGGATAATTAGGATCTTCAAACCCCGGTGGTTGAAAAACATACACTTCCTCTTTAACTTCACCATACAAGAAGGCACTCTTAACGTCTAACTGATACACCTTTATACCTTTGAAACTTGCATAGGCTAAAATAACCTTATAGCTTCAATCCGGGCAACTGGCGCAAAAGTTTCATTATAGTCATATCCTTCTCGTTGTGCAAACCCTTGAACAACTAAACGTGCCTTATTTCTAGTAACAATCCCTTTGTCATCTCGTTTGCATTTGAATACCCAACGAGTTCCAATTGGTTCTTTACCTCTAGGCACATCTACTAACTCCCATACTCCAAGTTTCTCGAATTGAGCTAATTCTTCTTGCATAGCTGCAACCCAAAAAGGATCTTGTAGAGCCATTTTAACATTCTTAGGTTCTTCTTGTGAAATGAAACAAGAATACAAACACTCAGTTATAATTCCTGTATCCTTCACTTCACAAAATAAACTAGTCATCTCCTTATTTAACTGATTTCTAGTTCGGACAGATGCTGAAGCATCACCAAGAATATTTTCAACTGGATGAGCCTTATTTATTCTATGTTGAGGAACCGAATCAACATTTAGATTTTCTCCTAGATTCGATTGAATCTGCAATTCAGGAGAACTAAAATCATCTTCCGATTCTTCAGAAATAGGATCATCATCTGGCAATGGAACTTTTGAAGGAGTAGTTGTAGTAGTGTTCTCAGGTTCATTAACATTTTTTTTCTTTTTTTTTTTTTTTTTTTTTTTTTTTTTTTTTTTTTTTTTTTTTTTTTTTTTTTTGTTTTTTTTTCCTTTTTTTTTTTTTTTTTGTTTTTTTTTTTTTTTTTTTTTTTCGAGCAGTATGTTCTCGGGTTCATTAACATCTGAATCTGATGTCTTATCATTGTTCTTACTACTTTCACCAACAACAGTAGAAGACTGAACTTTGGTTGGAGTAGTATCAACAGTTTGAGCAGGAGGAGATGTAGGAGTATAATCCATATGATCTCTTAATATGATCACATCATCAACTGTGTCAGGGCCTGAATAAGAAGCAGGACCATGCAATGAACGAAACACACTGTCATAATTGAAATTCTTGCCAGTTCCAGAATGGATAGCGGGTTTATAATTGACTGTGAGTCCCAATTCGATGGTTAACCCTGAAAGTGTAAAATACAACAAGTCTAATAATCACTAGAATGGACTAGTATTACTTAAATATAAATGCAAGTATATAAATAAAGTAATACACACTTAAAGCAATAAACAAGTAAAGTGGAACATTATGTATTTTTCAAGGTGTATTTTATTTATGATGTTAAATAAAATACAAGGTTGTGCGGAATCAAGATAATACAAATAAGTATGTATCCTAACAACCTATGAATTAAAAATGATCTATATTTGTCAAATAACTCTTTTGGATCGAGATACTTAAAGTGTGAAGTATCCCAGTTTAAGATCGAGAGTATTTAGACAAATTCACTTTAATGCAAAATGTATGCTTAAAAGTATTTTTCTCAAAGAAATGACTTTGTATTTATAGGCAACAAAATTCACCAGTGAATTTTGTGCCGTACAAATATGGTTGCATGCATTTAATGAACCGACAAGAACACTAAATGCATTGGTTAATGGTACAAGGATAAAGTCACATCAATATGACTTTATTCTTTTAACCAACCACCTTTACACACGTATAAACTTTGGTAAAGAACAAGGGGAGTGTTCTTTGGAAAGTGTGTAAAGGCAAAAGTCAATTCCTCGATATCAGTGTTCAGACTTGTAAGGTCTAGAACACTGACAATCCTCCAGTGTTCAGATCTGGTAAGACTTCCACTGGACTCCGCCATTTGTCAGTCTTCTTTATTCTGACTTCAGTCTTTGACTTCAGTGAGAACGTCTTCAGTAGAGTAGATCTGGACTGGGGGGAAGTCCAGTGAGCTAATCTGGAGAATACTCAAGATTTCCTATACAAGTATTTGCTCACTGGTCTTCCATTATTTCTGGACAAATCTTCAGAGGGACTCCAGATTCCAAGTCTTGAGTAGGTCCAGTAGAACACATTTCTGGACAGATCTTCAGTAAGGCTCCAGTAGTCGAGTCTGGAGCGAGTCTAGTAAATCTGGACCTAACAAATTCCCCCTATTTGTTTAGAAATAATGCAAGTGTTTTCAAGCTTAAATCTATACAACTTTGTATGCTTGAAAAACACAAGTTTGACTTAGTCTAAAAAATCTAAGTTACTGGAAAACACTTTATAGATCATGAGTGTTTTCAGTTTCATCTTTTAAGTTCTAACTTAGACTAAATCTGATCATTTACTTTTATGAATAAAAAATTGCAACTAATATTACATACATCAACTGATAAATAGTCACAATTTTCATCAAACAATAAATTACAATAAGTAAATGATAAGAGTCAGGCCCTTCTCTTCGATGTCTGTCCTGGAGCATCTTCAGAAGCCTTTCTCTTTGGTGATGGAGAAGATGGTACTGATTCTGGCGATTTCATGCCTATTGCAACTTCCATCTGTTGCTTTCTTCTCCATACCTTCTCAACCCTCTTCAGAAATGCTTTAACTTCAGTCGACAAATCTGTCTTCCCCCTGAACGTTAAGGCAATCTCCTTCAGTTCACTCCATCCAAACGCCTGGACTGAAGTACTCTTTCTTTCATCAGTAAAGTTACCTTCCCTGGTCAACTTTATTTCAAACTTTGACATACCTTCATGATTATCAGCAAGCTTAATCTCTGCACCAGTGATCCTTCTAACATCAGCCCTGAAATTCAACATTTCATTATACTTGTCTTTCCATTTGGCTGTCTGGATCATTGCTTCAGTTTCCTTTGACACTCTCTGTTGTTCTACAGCAGACTGGAGTTGTTGACGATTGATTTTCAGAGAAGTGTCCAGGGGAATGAATGTGCTTACATCAGTATCTTTAATTGCTTTGATCTGTTTGGCAGTCAGTTTTGGTAAGCCTGTCACTTTCTTTCTATACTCTAACTCCAGAGCACTAGCATTTTTCCTTATCTTCTTCTGGAGGTTCACCAGTTCCTCCTTCCTCTGCCTGATAAGTTCTGGTACACTAACGCCATAAATTATTGAATCATAAATCTGTTCTTCTTCAGCGTAAAAGGAGCGTACATGAACATCATTCAATGCATTCAGACATTGATGAACTCTGGGGTCTTCCTTCATCTTTTTGTACACATCAATGTTTATGCCTAACCTGCCAGCATTATAAGAATCCAGAGTCCCCATAGTTGCCATCTCCCTTTGATGGGCCAGCAGTTCATCTCTTTGATTTCTCTTAAAGATCTCTATCATTATGCATTCTTGTTCCAGCTTCTTAGAGGTTTCATCATCAGTAGTGGGAAACTCTGATGATTCTTCAGTAGTTTGCTCTTCTTCTCCAGATACCATTTGTTCTTTTCCTTTAACAGACTTCTGAGTAGTTTGTATATCTGGGAAAGATTCAAACTGGGCTCACTGGCTTCAGTACCAGCAGCTTCTTCAGTCAGCATAGTGGCTTCAGTGCCAAATGCTCTCTGTGCTAATCGTGCACTGGCATCAGTACCAGTCACTTGTTTTGTTGCACAATGCTTTCAGTAGCAAAGGCCCTTTCAACAACTTCCTTCTTCTTTCTAATCAACCCTTCTTGGTCACCAGACGACTTTTCCCCCTTGGAATGATCACCAGTTCTGGACTTGAGATCATTCCATAATTGTTCTAGCATGTGTCTGTCCAGTGCACCAAAGGTTCTTCCAGCCACTGGAGTTGTATCAGTCACAATTTTCTTAAGTGCCTGCACTTCCTTTTTAACAGTTTCAACTTCTTTAGGCAAGTGCTTTGGCAATTCTTCTTCCATCAACTTCTCCACTTGGGGTAACAGCCCATCTTGAATAGTTTGAAGAACAGACTTAGAAATTTCTTCAAATAATTCTTTCAACATACTAATTCTGAACTTCTTTGTACATTCATCACTAATTGTGCTAACAACAGCAGCCTGATCAAGTGTGGGCCTACTCTCCAGAGAACTAACCCTAGTAACCAACTTCTGAACCTCTTCTTTCAGACCTGCCAGTGGTTGAACAAGTTCACCTTTCACTGCAGTCTGAACAGAGTTCACCAGCCTTGTCTCCAATCCCTGGACTGCCACTTTGAAATTTTCAGTATTGTTGTTTGTGGCCAGTACCAGTTCATCAAGCTTCTCAAAAACAAGCTTCTCATTTCCAGCAAATATATTCATCTCAGATGTAAGGTTATTTGATAATAAAGATTTAAAGTCTGAAATAACCTGCGATGAAGTCTGGAGTGATCTCTCCAGGTCCGCCACCTTATTTAGAAGGCCTTGGACCTCGGCTGAAGACGAAGTGGAGAGACCACTGGGAGGTTCAAGATGAGAAGTCAATCTGGTCATTAATGGTACTTGTGCCCAGACCTCTTTAGTTACAACTTCAGATGTTACAACTGTTGAGTCCAGCGCACCTTGTTCAGATATGTTGACTGGAGTTTCAAGTGGTGGAGGTTGAGATTGTGAAGTTTGGATTGTGAATGGATTAAAGTAAGGAGTGGATTGTGGAATTGAAGGTGGTGGTGTGGCATGTTTGATTCTGGTGGAGGTGGTGGCATTTCTGATTTTGGTGGAGGAATATTTGTTTCTGGTGGAAGTGGTGGCATTTCTGGTAGACTTTCAACTTGTAGAACATCCTCACCCAGAAAGTTCATATTGACGTCAAAATTCTGATCTTCTGACATGGGAGAATCAGCCTCATCCCAAAACATTTCACCAACAGTTGTTTCACCAGCCTGAGCACCAACCAGTTCACCAGCCTGTTCACTTGCTTCAACATTCAAATCGATCTGAGCCTCTTGCTCACCAGATACTTGTTCATCAGCTTGAACAACTTGTTCTACCTGCTCATCAGTCTGTACATTTTCTGGTTGCTCAACAACTTGTACATTTTCAACATGCTCCTCTTCAAAAATAGGAGACCCATCAATGTTCATTACATCACTAGGATGTCTTTCTGGATTCACTTGAACTCCAGCTCTCATCAGACGCCTGTTGATCTAGGTCGTCTGGAAGGTTCAACATTTTCTGGTCCTTGACCTTCAGGAGCCACTTGTATAATGGGTTGTACAGCTTCTATAATTTGTACATCTTGGTCACCAGAGGTCCTTCACCAACTTGACCTCTACCTGGAGCCACTTCTACTTCTTCCCTTTGAAAAGAGAGCATGGACTGAGGAATATCTACCTCATTCAGTGGAGATCTTAGGTTGGTCAGATCCCTCATATAGTCACTCACAGAAAAGTGAGTAGTTTCAAAATCGTACTGGTCTCCAAGAGCTCTTTTAAACATCAGTGAAAGAAAACGGATATAAGGAACAAAGGCTTTTCACTTTCACAAGACGAAGAAGGGCCTTGAAATGTGAGGGAAAACGGTTGGTGGGTAGAAAAGAATCTGGAGGAAAAAATCTGTAGTGGGCAAAGGGTGAGGAGGGATGTGGGTCAGCAAAGCGGAAGTAGGGAAGTTAATAGCAGGTTGAGGAGTGAATGGAGAGGGCGAGGGGGAACGTGAAAAAAAGGGGGCATAATTAGGCTGGTACGGGAGGGGCGGTGAAGAGATAGGCAGGTAATTAGAGGGCTGCTGGGTGAGGGGCAGAAGGAGGAAGAATGGGTGGAGCCAATGGTAGCAAGGTATGGAAACGGGTGTTAAGCAAAGGTGGGGTTGGGGTGGGGAGGTAGTACCCGGGTGTGGGGAAACGGGAGAGGGCTGGGGAGGTTGAAAGGTAAACTGGAGGGGAAGGTGGGGGGTGAAGAGAGAATAGGGGAGAAGAGGAAGTTGTAGAAAAAGAGGTGAGTGGGGGGGAAGCAGTGAGGTGGGGGGTGGGGAGGGGGAAGGAGGTATAGTGATGGAGGGGCTGTGGAAAGGGATGGAGGGGGTAGGTATAAAAAGTGAGTAGTTTCAAAATCGTACTGGTCTCCTAGAGCTCTTTTAAACATCAGTGAAAGAAAGCGTATATATGGAACAAAAGCTTTTCTTCCTTTCACCCTAAGACGCTCTACCAGATCATCAAATAGGATCTGAGCGAAATCCACTCTGAGTCCAAACCAGAGGCAGTAGGCAATCTGGAGATGAGTTTGATTTATCTGGTCCAACCCTCCAGAACTGCCTCCCAAACATTCAACGATATGTGTGAAGAAGAATCTCCATGAGTCTGTCAGTTTGCTCATGTAGACTGTTCCCTTCCTGGATAGCTGGCCATGCTCATCCACAATATCTGTGTGCCCCATCAGTCTGCACACTTCCCTTGTATTGATACCAGAGGGAAGTTCAATGGGCAACTCATTCTGTTCAAAATAATTCAATTGTAAAACAGACCTGAGTAAACTAACAGTGAAACCAAGGATCTGGTACCTTGCTTCAGAGAATAAGTAATTGATGAAGTTGCATCATCATATTGTGCAGTGTACCAGAATTCACAAAGATGAAATTGAAAATTTAGGATTTGATGAAGATTGAATGGAAATGGAGTAAATATGAGAGATGATTTATGATTGGAATTGAATGAAGAAATAAATGAAGGAATTTGAAAGATTTGGGAGTAAATATGTTCGAAGTAAATGCAAATGAAATTGAAAGTGGGTATATATAGGAGAGAGAATGTGGAACTCAAACGGTTTATTTGAAATTATCAAATATAATTTTGATCGAGGTTCTGAGATCCGCATTAATTACATCACATCACACATAAATGTGTGACGGTTTACAGCCCACAACAGTATCAAGTTGCACTTTTTGTCTTCCCAAGGTAAAACATACCATCATTTCTTTGAAAAATTTACATGCCACGTAGGATTATAAGATAAATATCTTTAAAAAGTTTGCTTACGTGGCACGCACAATGACCAAGTATTTAAAAATATTATGACTAATTCAGTGCATCTGGAGGTTGACTGGACACTCCAGTATCACTGGTGGATTAGTCCAGTGAAACATGTACTGATGGTACACTGGAGGGACACTCCAGTAAAGTACCAGTGAAAACCATTTGAAAGAGACTGGTGACCTCAAACATGCACGTCAACTAATACAGACAAATGAGAGGGACACATTTACAAGGAGACAAAAGTCACCTCAAACACGCACTTCAACCTGTCCAATTACCCGTGAGAGGGACACATTTACAAAGTACCAGTAATATTTTCTGAAGAATTTGTCCAGTGAGAAAATAAATTAATAAATTCCCCCTGAACTTAAAACATTTTTAAGAACAAAATATCTTTCAAGTCTTTCCCCCTGGAATGTTGATCCAGAAATCTATTAATGCAAAGATAGTACACAACGGCGTTCAATATCTGAGCAGTTATAAATTTTTGAATCTTTAAATCAAAGATCCTTAGTAGTACGCAATGGCGTTCAATACCAAGGTTCCAGATTTAAGGGTTTAACATTCCCAACTCACCAACAAGATATTCAAAAGTTTTGACATCCAGAGGTTTAGTAAAAATATCAGCGAGTTGTTTGTCAGTGGGAATAAAATGGAGTTCAATGTTGTTTTTCATAATATGATCACGGATAAAATGATACCTGAGATCAATGTGCTTCATTTTGGAGTGCATGACTGGATTGTTCGAGATAGCAATGGCACTGGTATTATCACAAAAGATTGGGGTCTTTGAGTACTTAATACCATAATCAAGCAACTGGTTCTTCATCCAGAGTATCTGAGCACAACAACTGGCTGCAGACACGTATTCAGCTTAGCAGTGGACAATGAAACTGAAGTTTGCTTCTTACTGGTCCAGCGGACCAGTTTGCCACCAAGGAAATGACATCCACCAGTAGTGGATTTCCTGTCTATCTTACAACCTGCATGATCTGAATCTGAATAACCCATTAGATCCATGCCTGAGCCTTTGGGATACCAAAGACCTAGACTGGGGACACCCTTAAGGTACTTCAGTATGCGTTTTACAGCAAGCATATGAGATTCCTTTGTATTAGACTGATATCTGGCACATAAACATGTTGAAAACATAATATCTGGTCTACTGCAGTTAAATACATCAGTGAACCAACCATGCCTCTGTAGACAGTGGTGTTCACTGGTTTACCATCTGGATCGGAGTCCAGTGTCAGTGGTGCAGAAATTGGAGTTGGTTTAGATGGTGAAGAGTTCATATCATATTTCTTTAAAAGATCTCTAACATATTTTCCTGATTAATAAAAATGCCATCTTTGTTTTGTTTAATCTGGAGTCCAAGAAAATATTAATTCACCCATCAAACTCATTTCATATTCAGTTGACATTATTTTCGAAAATTTCTTGCACATGTTTTCATCAATAGACCCAAAAATAATATCATCAACATAAATTTGTACCATTAAAAATTAAAAAAAAAGGTATTGTCAACACCACTTCCCCCCCCCCCCCCCCCCCCCCCCCCCCGGACCCCCCCCCCAGAGCTGAGGGGATGTGGTAGGTTTTGGGCATGTAAGGAGGAGGGGGGCAGGATAGGATAGAAGCGTTGGAGCTGAGGATGGGAGAAGAGAAACGGGGGGGTCCCCACTACCAACTCAGCCACCACACATGCCCCTCCTCACCCCCCCGCCCACCCACCCAACCCCCAATGAATAGACCCCCACCCCTTCCACCCCTCGTGCGACACACAGAACCCGCCCCCCCGGACAAGCCCCCCACCCCCCACCCCCCCCCCCACCCCCTTGGGCCCCCCCTCCCCACCAATCCTCTCCTCCACATCCATTTTTTACCTTAACATATTACCTTTTTTCTTACTCATCAAATACGTTATTTTCACTTTCCCCTCCTTTTTCCATTTTTCATTTGTTTAGTCAGAGTGTCATACCAGGCACGTGGGGCTTTCTGAGGCCATAAAGCGCTTTGTCCAGACGATATACCCAATGTGGATGCTTTTCATCAACGAAACCTGGTGTTGTCTGACATAAACTTCTTCTTCAAGCTTTCCATCAAGAAAGCACTCTTTACATCCATCGGGTAGACCTTGAACTGATGATGAGCAGCGAATGCTAAGAATATTCTGATCGCTTCAAGTCTAGCCACTGGAGCAAATGATTCATCAAAATCGACATCTGACTGGCAGTGCCTTGTGCTACCAGTCTGGCCTTGTTTCTGATTACGTGGCCATCTTCATCTACCTTGTTCCTGAAGACCCATCTTGTTCCAATTGGTTCTTTCTTTCCAACTGGGAAAGGAACCAGATACCAGACCTTGTTCCTTTCAAACTGGTGAAGCTCTTCTTGGATAGCAGTCACCCAGCTTGGATCTTCCATAGCCTCGTCAATCTTCTTTGGTTCCATCAAAGATAGAAAACTAACGTATAAGCATTGATTACCGGAGGCTCTTCTGGTCTGAACTCCTCTACTGGAGTCACCTATGATCTGATCAATAGGATGAGCTTTTGTCCATCTGGAGTACTGACCAGGATTGTTACTGACAACAATATCAGTGCAATAATTCAGTTGAGTCTCCTCTGGAGTTGCTCCAGGAGGAGGATCTTGCCAGACTACTTCAATATCTTCATCTGAGTCATTTAAATCACGATTTGCATCATGAAATTCTTCATTTGAAGGCATTTCTTGAAGTACTGGTTCAGTTTGGAATTCTTCATAAGAAGACATTTCTGGTATATTCTCAACTGACACTGATACTGGGGGAGTAGTACGAACACCTGATCCAATATTAATTTCAGAGGGTAGTTTGAAAATAATAGAAGGATAGAATGGAGTACCACTGGAGCGTTTCTTTTTCTGAACAGGTTCCAGATCAGGATGACTGGAAACTTCTTCTGAATCTTCTTTATTGTAGTTGATAGGATCAGATTCACAGAAGACAATTGGAGTTACTGGGGGAGTGTCAAGGGCTTGCTTCTTGTTGATTGCAGCATTTGATTCATCAAATGTGACATGAATTGACTCATGGACCTTCTCCAGTCTCTTGTTGTAGACTCTGAGGCCTTGCGAATGGATGAATAGCCTAAGAAATACCCTTCATCAGCTTTGGCATCAAATTTGCCTAACTGACTGGAGTCGTTTCAGGATGTAAACTGGACATCCAAAAACGTGAAAATAACCAATATTTGGTTTTCTATTTCTTAAGACTTCATAGGCTGTCTTTTTGTGTCGCTTCACATACACTGAACCGTTCTGGGTGTGGCAAGCAGTAGCAATTGCTTCAGCCCAGAAACTGGTAGACAGACCAGATTCAGTAAGCATACTCCTGGCAGCTTCTATCAGCGTTCGATTCTTCCTTTCCACCACTCCATTCTGTTCTGGAGAGCGGGCTGATGAGAAATTCGGGGAGATGCCAGTGTCAGTACAGAATGACTCCAGAGTTGCATTCTGGAATTCTGTTCCATTGTCACTTCTTAACTGACACACCTTTCGACTGTACTTGAGCTCAATTTGCTTGATAAGACTGATGATTTCAGCAGCAGCTTCACTTTTAGACCTGAGAAAGATAACCCAACAATATCTGGAAAATTCATCTACTATTACAAGGGTGTATCTTTTACCAGCACGAGTCTGAACATTCACTGGACCAAAGAGGTCCATATGAAGCATATGAAGAGGTTCAGATATGCTGAAATTCTGTCTGGTCCTGAAACTGGTACGTTTTTGCTTACCCATCTCACATCCTGGACATGGCCTTTCCTTTTTGAAGGAAACTGAAGGTATCCCATCTGCAAGTTGTTTTCTTGACAACTTATTATTTTGAATTTAAATGGGATAACCTTTTGTGCCATTACCAGTTTGTGTCTTCATCAGCTTGAGTATAGAAACACTGCTCTGAAGGAGAGCTTTCCATATCCATCACGTACACATTCCCTTTTCTGGGAGCAATCAACACTACCTTCCAGTCCTTGTTGAATACGATACCCTGAGCAATATTGAATAGAACTTGATAGCCATCATCACACAGTTGACTTACACTGATCAGGTTATATTTCAAACCATTCACAAATGCAACACGTCTGAACTTGACTTGTCCATTGTTCAGAACACCGTATCCCTCAGTCTTTCCACAACCATCATTTCCGTGAACTCCTCCAGCAGGGTCTTACATCCGGTCATCGTCCTGCCAGCAGCACTGTCAAGATACCAGATATATTTCTTTCGATCGCCCTGCACATCCCCCAGATATTATCAGTTAGATTTGGGAACCCATCGACTGATGGGTTCACTGGACCCTCCCTTATAGGTCCATGGGGAAATCTGGTTTAGTTCACTTTCTTCAACAGTGGTCTTAGTTGAAAAGACCACTGGGGTTGATAGTTTTGAAACCTTTTTCTTTTTCTCAACTGGAGAAATAGATTTATCTTTCTTTGTTAGGACCAGTTTTACTGGTAAACTGGCCAGTCTCCAGTTGCACCTGGAGACCCAGTGAAACTGGAGACCCAGAGGATTTGTCCAGAAATATATTGAAGTCCAGTTGCACCGTACAGTCAACGCAACTGAAGACTTCCTCCAGTTGAGAACTGACCAGTTGAAGAATCCTTCCAGTTGAAGTCGAAGACAACAAGTGAAGATAGAGAATGACAATGGCAGCGAAGCCCAGTTTACATTCTAGTCAGTTACAAACTGGAGACCATCAGTGGAAAGCTCTTACAAAGCTTTACACTGATTACGAGGAATTGACTTTTATGCTTTATGTGCTTTTACCGGATAATAAGATTTATCTTATTATTTAAGTAATAAAGGTACATAAAGCTGGTTGAGTAAAGTTGATTTATACTGCAACTTTACACTGCTTTTTAAGGAATTAAATGTTATTCCTTAAATGATCTCAACCACATTTGTACGGCCAAAGTTAACATCCCAATGTTAACTTTGCCTATAAATACAAGTCATTGCACAACAAGAATATTACTTCTTCGAATACTCTTCGATTGAATTCACACTTTGCATACCTGCAATATTCTTGGTGAACTTGTGTAATATTCTCTCAATCGTAAAAAGGAACATTTCACAACTTTAAGTGTTTCGATTGTTTAGAGAAATTCCGAGTGTAGATCAATTGTAGTTCATAGGTTGTTAGGATATTTACATTCTTGTATTATCTTGGTTCCGCAACAACCTTGTAATTTATTTAAATCAATATAAATTACACTTGAAAATTACATATTGTCTCACCAATTTACTTTACAAGTATTTTATATTATTGCATTGTTCTTTACTTATTGTCACTTAAATAAGTAATCTATCTAGAACTTTGTATATACTCTCTGTAACTGGTCGTCTCCAGTTCAGTGCATATATTGCAAAGTAACTCCACCATCGACATAGAGGTGTCTTCAGGTAGTACCATCCATTGAGTTGGGACTTACAAGTGGTATCAGAGCAGAAGGCTAATAAACTTGCCTAGATCTGCTAAGATGAACACTACTGAAGGTGGAGATGGTTCTGGTTCAGGTGAAACCCCCTTAAATACTAATGCCCAACCTTTTCAAAATGTTAATACAAACCCTCCTCCTCCTACTGCCCCAAATCACGTCCATGTACATTATTCTAACACTCCTGTTCCAAAATTTGATGGAAACAGTGAGACTTTTGGTACATGGAAGGCTAGAATGCTTTTGCATTTTGGTGGGTTAGAGAGGTATATGTTGAAAATCCTTAAGGATGGACCATATATACCCATGTCTCTTGGGGTAAGTCCTCTTCTTGATCCAACTGGAAGAAGAGGTTCAAGAGAAAAGCTCGAATACCATTGGTCTAATGAGGATCGTAGAATTGTTGATCTGGACACCAGACTCAAGAACATGATCCTTGGAGCTGTCCCTGAAGATCTAATTCCAACACTTGTGTTTTTCCCCAGTGCAAAGTCAATGTGGGATGAATTAGTTATTCAGTTTGAAGGAGGTGATGACACTATTGTCACCAGAAAAGTTGCCTTGAACAAGAAGTATGAATCCTTCTTTGCCTTGCCCAATGAAAGTCTAACTGGTACATACACCATATTTTCTAGCCTCATTAATCAGTTGAGAGGCTTGGGTGTAGAGAAGGATAAGGATATTCTTCTTGAGAAGTTTTGTGATATTCTTCTTTCCAAATGGGAAAACATGGTTCTTGTCTTGAGACAAGGTAAAACCTTGCACAGCCATACTCTTGCATCGCTCTATGGAGCCTTCAGATTCACTGAAGATAATATGCTGCAAGACTTGTGGCTGAGCAAGATGCCATGAACCATGCCCAGAGTCCCAAGGTTGCTAGTGTAACTGAGCGACCTTGTGCTGCTTTAATGTCTGCAGAGAGTGTCCAGGTACACTCAATGAAGGAGATGTTAAACAGTTTCTTGAACTCTGGACTGACCACTGAAATCAGTGATGGTTGTGATGAAACTGACGATGATGATCTGGTAGCCATGATTGCTAAAACCTTTAATAGGTTTAAGCATAAATCTAAAAGATTTAATGGCCCAAACAATGCTTCCAGCTCCAGCTCTCTGGATAAAACCAATCTTACCTGCTATAAATGTGGTAAGAAAGGTCACTTTATGAAGGAATGCAGATCTAGTCAGTTGAACAACCAAACTGGCCCCTCTGTCCCTAATTTCAATCGGCCTGATGATAGCTACAAAGCTAAATACAGAAGCTTAAGGCCCAGATTGCCCTCCTGTCCATGGAAAAGGAAAAGGATCAGTGCTTAATGGCACAAACTGAGGGAAAATGGGAGTACTCTGATGACTAATCAGCTGATGAAGAAGAGGAAAGGGACATGTGTTTCATGGCCTTGGAAGATCAACAGCAGCACGTGGCAAAAGAAGATGTCATCACTGGAAGATGGGTGGACATCATCTTGAAAAAGGTATGTGATATGATAATCAGGTTGACCCTGAACTGAAACTGGACCTTGCTGAATCATTAAGTGATGATTTGGCTTTTGTGGAAACTGTTAGAGCAGATAGTGAAAGATATCTTGACACTATCTTAATTGAACTGAACAATGTTAAACCACAACTGAATGATTTACAAAGTGTCCAGTTGGCTCTCAAGGAGTCAGTTTTAAAGATTGAGGCTTTGGAACTTGATAATCAAAAATTATTTTCTGATCTTGAAAAAGAACAAAAGATTATCAAGTCATGGGTAAAAGCATCTGGTAAAAACTATGATGCATTTTCTAGAACTATCGATGCCGAGAAGAATGCATGGAAATCTGGAGATCTGGAGATGGCAGCTCTCATACCAGATCTTCATGCATTGCCTCCAGCTCTCAGGGTTGAAACACCTTATGATCAACCTGAAGCTGTTGAAACTGAACCCATTGAGACCACCCCCATTGAGGTTAAAACTGGAGCCAAACAGGCTAAAGCTCCAGTTAAAAAGGCCACTGGTAACAAGCCTTTACCTCAAAAGTCTAAGGAGCCCAAGACCCGACAGACTAAAACTCCAGCTGAACCAAGGTCCAAGGTTCAGCTGCCTGATGAAAATAATATTTTGTTTAATCTGAAAGTCAACTCCAACTTTTGTCTCGACAGGTTCAGAGTTGTACTGCCCGGATTAAAAATCTGGAAGGAGGTCCATCACCTCCAGTTTTAAAACAAAATAATAAACCCCCTTCAAAACCAAAGCAAAAAATGTTCCATCTGGAACTAAATCTGATAAGAAAAAAGGGAATAAGTATCAAATACCAATCGTTTTTACTCCTGCACCTGGAGCTGGTGAAAAAGCTCCAGATGCAGCCTCCAGTTCAAAACCACAACAATCAACTGTGACTTCTGTAGAGAAGTCCAGTGAACCCATCAAGAAAAGATGGGTTCACAAAAATAACTAATGATTTTTTTGTGTGTGTAGGGCGATCGAAAGAAGAATATCTGGTATCTGGACAGCGCTGCTGGTCGGACTATGACCGGATGTAAGCCCCTGCTTGAAGAGTTCACTGTCCAAGATGGACCGACAGTGACGTTTGGTAATGATCAATCTGGAAAGACTGAAGGATATGGTGTGCTCAATAATGGACAAGTCGAATTCAAAAGAGTTGCATTTGTGAATGGTTTGAAATACAACATGATCAGTGTCAGCCAACTTTGTGATGATGGCTTCAGAGTTTTGTTCGATATTGCTCAAGGCACCATATTTAACAAGGATTGGAAAGTGGTGATGGTTGCACCAAGAAAAGGTAATGTGTACATCATGGATATGGAACCAGCTCCAAAAGAGCAGTGCTTCTACACCAAGATGAGGACACCAACTGGCTGTGGCATAAAAGATTATCCCATCTTAATTTCAAAAACATTAACAAGTTGTCTCGCAAACAACTGGTTGATGGGATACCTCAGATTTCTTTCAATAAAGAAAAGCCATGTCCAGGGTGTGAGATGGGCAAGCAGAAAAAGGCCAGTTTCAAAACTAGGCAAAACTTTAGCATCACTGAACCTCTTCACATGCTACATATGGATCTCTTTGGTCCAGTGAATGTTCAAACTAGAGCTGGAAAGAAGTACACTCTAGTTGTGGTTGATGAATTCACCAGATACTGCTGGGTGGTATTCCTCAGATCCAAAAGTGATGCACCTGCTGAAATCATCTCTCTCATCAAAAGAATTGAACTCAAGTATACTCGAAAAGTCTGTCAGTTGCGAAGGGATAATGGTACTGAATTTCAAAATAAGGTACTTGAAACATTTTGCAATGACACTGGCATCTCTCAAAACTTCTCATCAGCACACTCTCCAGAGCAGAATGGAGTTGTGGAAAGAAAGAATCGCACACTGATAGAAGCGGCCAGAAGTATGCTATCTGAATCAGGTCTTCCCACCAGTTTTTGGGCTGAAGTGTTTGGACTGATCCTTCTCCAGAAGCTGTTGCAACTGAAGAAGATCGCCAGGTGACTTGCACTGATATTGTAGTTCACCAGCCTAGTCAATACACTAGATAGACTCGAGCACATCCAATTGAACAGATTGTGGGAGATCCAAATAGTGGGGTTCAGACTAGAAGAGCCACCAGTGAGCAATGCTTAAACGTCACCTTCTTATCTTTAATTGAACCAAAGAAGATTGACGAGGCTCTGGCAGACCCAAGCTGGGTGAAGCTATGCAAGAAGAGCTCCTCCAGTTTGAAAGGAACAATGTTTGGGAGCTTGTTCCTTGTCCACCAGGGTTAAAGAAAGAACCCATTGGTACCAGACGGGTCTACCAAAACAAGATGGATGAAGATGGCCATGTTGTAAGAAACAAGGCCAGATTAGTTGCCCAGGGTTATTGTCAAGCAGAGGGCATTGACTTTGATGAAACTTTTGCTCCAGTTGCAAGACTTGAAGCCATCAGAATATTCTGGCTTATGCAGCCCATCTGCAGTTCAAGGTCTTCCAGATGGATGTCAAAAGTGCGTTCCTTAATGGAACATTGGAAGAAGAAGTTATGTTAAGCAGACTCCAGGTTTCATCGATGAGAAGCATCCTCATTGGGTTTATAGACTGAACAAAGATTTGTATGGTCTAAGACAAGCCCCAAGAGCCTGGTATGATACTCTAACTAAACATCTTCTTAAAAATGGCTTTCAAAGAGGTGCAATAGATAATACCTTCTTATTTATCTTGAAAGAAAGAGGTAATATCTTATTGGTACAAATTTATGTTGATGACATTATATTTGGTTCAACTGATGATGCAATGTGTAAAAAGTTTTCTAAAATCATGTCATCTGAGTATGAGATGAGTTTAATGGTTGAATTAACATTTTTCTTAGGTCTTCAGATTAAGCAAACTGAAAATGGAATTTTCATAAACCAAGGAAAATATGTCAGAGATTTGTTAAGAAAATACAAATAAGATTCAATCCCATCGAAAAACACACCTATTGCAGCACCATTAAATTTGGACTCTGACCCAACTGGCAAACCAGTGAACATAACTGACTATCGTGGTATGGTTGGTTCACTGATGTATTTAACTGCCAGTCGACAAGATATAATGTTTGCAACATGTCTATGTGCCAGGTTTCAGGCTAACCCTAAAGAATCACATTTACATGCTGTAAAGTGTATCTTTAGATACCTAAAAGAGTGTCCTAATCTTGGTCTTTGGTACGCCAAAGGCTCAGGATTAGATCTAATGGGTTATTCAGATTATCATGCAGGTTGTAAGATAGATAGAAAATCAACAACTGGTGGTTGTCATTTCCTTGGAGGAAGACTGGTAAGTTGGACCAGCAAGAAGCAGACTTCAGTCTCTATGTCCACTGCTGAGGCAGAGTACATTTCTGCGGCCAGTTGTTGTGCCCAGATTCTCTGGATCAAGAACCAGTTACTAGATTATGGTCAAAAGTATACAAGGACCCCCAATCTTTTGTGACAACACCAGTGCAATTGCTATATCTCACAACCCAGTGATGCACTCCAAAACAAAGCATATTGACATCAGGTATCATTTTATTCATGATCATGTTATGAAATGAGACATTGAATTACATTTCATCCCCACTGACAAACAGTTAGCTGATGTTTTTACAAAACCTCTCGATGAGAAAACCTTTAAACATCTCATCAGCGAACTGGGAATGTTAAATCCTTAAAACTGGAGATTTCTTTGTAATTGAACGCGTCAGTGACACTGATGAAGTTCTCCAGTTGAGGAGGTCCAGATAATCTTTGCTCGCCAGGCTATCGAACGCCTTTGTGATACTATCTTGGCCCTAATTGATTTCTGGATCATCATTTTAGGGGGAAAGACTCAAAATAATTTTCTGACTAAAATTCGTTTTTGTTTGAAAATGGCAACTGGAGACCTCTTCAGTTGGAAACTGGCACTGGACTGATCCTCCAGTGACCAGATTCAGTCTTGTCTTATTTTTATAACGTTAGAATACTTGGTCAATATTTGTGACACGTGATGGTACTCGAGTGTTTTTAATCCATTTGGTATCGTCATCTGACGTGTCTAAAGTCATTTTGGTAAATGAACACTTTGTATTGGGAAAATAAAAAGTGAGTGGGCGCGTGGGTAAGATAAGCCGTCGTAGCATTTAATGTTGACATGGTAACATTTAATGCTGACATGGTAAATTATGATTTTATTTCAAAATTCAAACTTATTTTGTAAAAATATCTACAAAATTGATTTTGTAATAAAATATAATTTTTGGTATTACATTGGGATCTTGAATTCCTTATAAATACCCTTATTTACTCCGAACACATTTACTTTCCTTCACATTCTTTCATTTACTTCCCAATCATCTAAATTGCTTCATTTCTCTCTCTGCTTCATAAATCAAGAACCCTAATCCCTAAATTTTAATTTCATTTTCCAATGGCACCTAGATCATCCCGTTCAAGAGATGTAAATCTCTTGACTGTTCCATATGCTCCTTCACCAGATGTCAAACCGGCATCTGGTGCTCCTAGTAATGCTTCGGTCATCAAACTCAATCCTAATAATCCGATGACAAGCTTACAAGGATCTCAAGGGTCCAATACCCTTATTGGTAGAATCCAATTTTTTTTGAAGGATTCTCCAATAGGACCCTCATTCTCTCTAAACACACGCAAGTTGTTTCACGACTACTTGTGTGAGTTTTGGTACACTGCCACTCTTTCTTCCGATTGTTCCTCCATCACTTTTACATTAAAAGGTGGAACAATCCAGTGTACCTTGTCCGATGATGTGTTGAGGGATGCCTTACACCTCAACTACTGGAGAGAGGGTGAATCTCCAGTCGTCTTACCCTCAAATGTTAATTTTCGCCAAGTCCTCCTTGAAATGGACACAAGGAGTGCTTGGAGAATGGAGTTTTGAAGACGAAGGGTGCGATGACCATGAAGGGTCTTACACCTTCATGGAGGTATTTTTTCATCCACCTGGTGGAGAGTATGGGTGGGAGTTCTGGTGGTCTTGACCAGATTAACTCCTCACAAGCAGAGATGGCTTACTGCTTGTGGAATGGATTGAGAGTAGACTTTGCAGATATTCTGTTTAGAAGCCTAGTACAAAAGCTGAAGGGCACCAGGGGAGTTTGTATCCCCTTCTCAAGGTTTCTCTCTCTCTGTTTTAAACAAATTCTGGGCAATGAAGTATACTCAAGTACAGATTCACCGTACACTAGGCCAGATTTGTTGAGGAATTTAGACTCTCTGGTATCTGAAGCTGGAGAGGTCGAGATTCCAGATCGAATGCAACTGGCATTCGCTAAAACTGATGCACCAATTGAAGGTGAGTCAGAAAGACAACTGGGCGGGCATCAAAATAATGAGGGACCCTCCAGTTCGTCTAATGTTATGGTTGAGGATAGAGCAACCATAACTGAAGCAACTCCAATAACCTCTATTCCTGGTGAAGATACCTCGGTATCTGATCCTCTAACAGATGCACCCATCCAGGAAACTGGGGAAGGTCATCTGGAGACTGACCCTTCTGGTCAGCCCTCAGTTACATTCATGGATCTGGACATGAATGTTAATGACGAGGAAATCCTGATAGAATCTTCGGATTCTGAAGGTACTGCTTCAGACTTGGAGATTTTTGATTCTGCTGTACCAGATCAAAACCCTTCATCTCCAATCTCGCTTACAGATGCATCAATTTCACTTTCACCACTACAAGAAAATGTGCCTACTGATATACCATTCCCATCTTATAACTATTCACCAACTGGGCAATTCTCACTTGTTCGAGAAATGCCACCCCCACCGCCGCCGTTGTTCACACCTGAGCATTCTCAGCATGAACAACACATTGATTTTCCAGTCCTTTCTTCTACCACCACTCCTACTATTTCTTCAACTGCTGGTTTGACAACTGGGGAGACTTCCTTAAGTTTGCCTCCTCCAGTTGCTCCAGTAGTAACTGCTGCTGGTCCAGTGACACCTTTTCCTTCGTCACTGGACAGTCAAGTTGTCTCTTTACAAGCCGATCTCCAAAACCTTCTTACCAGGGTGGAGGAGATTCAAAAGACAGTTGACAAAAACACCAAGTCTTTCTCCAGATACCACAAGGATCACTTGACCAACATTAAAGTGGTTGATCTGGGGATTAACAAGTTTTCATTAAATGAAGACTTGGTGTTCAACAAGCTAAATGAGTTGGTCACTGGCTGCAACAATCTGGCAACATATTTGAAGGAAGCCTTTGACCTTACTCAGTCCAAGGTCACAACCTCAATCTCCAATTTGCTTGGAAACACTGTAAGAACATCTGAAGTAGATTTAAGGGAGATTGAGAGGCAGGTAAAGGAATTGATTGAAAAACCTGGCCTAATGTAACTGAACTTGGAGAGCAGTTGATGACTTCAGTTGGTCAGAAGATAGAGGATACGCTGGGTGCTAGAGAACAACATTTGATTGAAAGGGTGATGTCTGAGATCACCAAGCTGGCCACTCCTCAGGTTGATCTGGCCCCACTCACTAGTGAGATCAACCAGTTGAGAGGCAGCATTGAAAATTTGAACACCCAGGTATCCCTTCATGCTCAGTCTTTGGATAAACTGACAACTGAAGTAGGAAGTTTGAAGAAGAAGGATGAAGAAGTCAAGGATAAGGTGGTTTCTGGTTTGGATGAAGATTCCAAGATCCTTAAATGAATTGAAAACTGGTCAAGAACAGGTATACAAATGTTTTGACCCAGTCAAAGGAGACCAACCATCTTGGAGGTCTTTCAGGATGATGTGTGGAATTTTCAAGGAGTGCAAGGACATGCAAACATGGCAGCCTCTTGACCGGTTGCCATCTCACCCTTCTGAATGGGAAGTTATTAGGGCAGGTCTAGATGCTGCCATGGGGGAAAGAAGTGCAGTCCTTGCACCAGTTGCACCTGAAAGAACTCCATCTGGAAGTCAAGCTGGTAGGGAAATGGTTGTAGCTACCAGTACTGAAGCTGGTGAGCAAGCAGGTGATATGGGTGATAGGGGGAATGTTGTTGATAAGGGCAAAGGTTTAGCAGTTGATGTATCTGCCCAGCCGGCCACTGATGTGCCAATGCTAGAAACTGGCAATGCTGATATACTTCCTCCAGTTTCAGATAGTGATAGCAGAAGATTGGCTAGACTTGGTAATGATATTAAAGAAAGAAAGAAGATGAAACAAAGAAACCAAGCTGAAGCCAGAGCACATCTTGCACAGATTAAGTTGCTTGATATGAGTGATGCTCATCTTTTGGGTATCACTAAGGAGGAGTATGCCAGGATTAAGTGTTAGGTCCAGATTTAGTCCAGACTTACTAGACTGGCTCCAGACTGGACTACTGGAACCTATTTAGGTTTGTTAAGAAAACTTGTTTTGCTGGTCTCGCTCCAGACCCGACTACTGGAGCCTCACTGAAGATCTGACCAGAAAACGTTTCTCTATTGGACCTACTCCAAACTTGGAATCTGGAGTCCCTCTGAAGATTTGTCCAGAAATAATTGAAGACTAGTGAGCATTTACTTGTATAGGTAATCTGGAGCATTCTCCAGATAGCTCACTGAAGACTTCACCCCAGTCCAGATCTACTCTACTGAAGACATTCTGACTGAAGTCAAGACTGAAGTCTGAAGGAAGAAGACTTAACAAATGGCGGAGTCCACTGGAAAGTCTTACCAGATCTGCACACTGGAGGATTGTCAGTGTTCTAGATACTACAAGTCTGAACACTGATATCGAGGTTTGACTTATGCCTTTAACACACTTTCCAAAGAACAATCCACTTGTTCTTTAACAAAGTATACGTGTGTTAAGGTGGTTGGATAAAAGGATACACTTGCACTTGATGTGACTTTATCCTTATTCCTTATCCAATACATTTAATGTTCTTGTCGGATCATTAAATGTATACAACCATATTTGTACGGCACAAAATTCACTGGTGACTTTTGTTGCCTATAAATACAAAGTCATATCCTTGAGAAAATTACTTTTTAGCATAACACTTTGCATGAAAGTGAATTTGTCCAAATACTCTCGATCTTAAACAGGGATACTTCACAACTTTAAGTATCTCGATCCTAAAGAGTTATTTGACAAATATAGATCATATTGTAACTCATAGGTTGTTAGGATACACACTTAATTGTGTTATCTTGATTCCGCAACAACCTTGTATTTTATTTAAATATCAATAAATGAAATACCCATGAAACATACATAATGGTCCACTTTATTTGTTTATTGCTTTAAGTCTTGTATTACTTTGTTTATATATCTTGCATCTTTATTTACAAGTAATACTAGTCCAATCTAGTGATTATTAGACTTGTTGTATTTTACACTTTCATTGGTTAACCATCTCGTAATTTAAGGGACTCACAATTGGTATCAGAGCAGAAGGCTAATCATTGCCTAGATCTGTTCTTGATGGCTAACCAAGAAAATACACAAGGTTATAGTCTTGGTCCCGATCCTAATGTAAATATTCATGATCAAAATGAACCACAAAATGTTAATAACACTAATCCACCTCCTCCTCCTACTCCTGCTTCTCCACACGTGCATGTGCACTACTCAAATATCCTGTTCCTAAATTCAGTGGGAACAGTGATGAATTTGGTACGTGGAAGGCTAGGATGTTTTGCATGTCACTGGTATTGAGAGGAACATGATGAAGATTTTAAACGAAGGTCCTTATGTACCTACATCACCTCTCAATCCACTTCTTGATCCTTCTGGATCTAGAAGAGGAAGGGAAAAGAGGGAGGAACATTGGTCAGAAGAGGAGAGGAGATTGGTGAATCTAGACACCCTTCTCAAAAACATGATCCTCGGGCCGTTCCAGAAACCCTAATTCCCACACTAGTTCTTTTTCCTAGTGCCAAAACCATGTGGGATGAACTTCTTAACCAACATGAAGGAGGAGATGACACCATTGTCACCAGAAAGGTCTCCTTAAACAAGAGGTATGAGTCATTTTTTGCTCAACCTAACGAGTCTCTCACTGGTACTTACACCAGATTTATGAGTATCATAAACCAATTGAGAGGTCTTGGGGTTGATAAGGACAAGGATATACTTCTGGAGAAATTTTGTGACATTCTACCCACCAAATGGTCTCACATGATCCTAGTCTTACGACAAGGTAAAACTCTGCACACACACACTCTCTCAACTCTATATGGAGCTTTCAGGTACACTGGAGAAAATCAAGCTCAGAGAGTGGTTGCAGAACAAGATGCTTTTAACCATGCCTCCAGTACTCCTAAAGTGGTTAGTTATTCTGAACCACAAAGTACAGCACTGATATCTTCTGAGAATGTATTTTCTATGAAGAAGATGGTGTCTGAACTTATGGATTCTGGAGAGTCCAGTCAAGTCTCTCCAGACTGTTGTGATGAAACTGAAGATGATGACCTTATTGCAATGGTTGCTAAAACGTTTAACCGTTTCAAAGCAAGAGCAAATAAGCCATCTGGACAATTTGCATCCAGTTCTTCCACTGACAAGACCAATTTGACATGCTTTAAGTGTGGCAAAAAGGGTCATTTCATGAAGAGTGCAGGTCCAACCAGTTTGTATCCAAGCCTGGTCCATTCTCTTCAAATAATAAGCCTGATGATAGCTATAAATTGAAATATAAAAAACTTAAGGCCCAAATTGCTCTCATGGCACAACAAATGGAAACCAATAATAAGTGCATGATTGCAACAACTGAAGAGAAGTGGGTTCCTTCTGATGAATCATCTACTGATGAAGAAGAGGAAAGAGATTGCTGTTACATGGCTCTGGAAGTTGATGAGCACCTGGTGAAGGAAGATGTCACATCTGGACGATGGGTGGACATAGTTATTAAAAAGGTTAGTGATTATGATAATGCAACTGACCAAGAACTAAAATTGGACATTGCTGAAGCTTTAAATTCTGATTTGATTTTTGTAGAAACTGTTAGATCTGATTGTGTAAATGGTCTAGAAACATATTCTTCTGAAATAAATGCTTTAAAATCAAAATTAAAAGAGCTTCAAGACATTGAACTGGCATTTCAAGCCCAGGTTCTGGTAACTGAACAATTGATTCAAGAAAAGCAAGATCTTGAGATCATTTTAGAGAAAGAAAAATTGGTAATAAAGTCATGGCTAGAAACCAAAAAGCCATATGATGCTTCAGTTAAACAATTTCCTGCTCAAAAACGTGCATATTTTGTAACATCCCGAACTTTTATTGAACGTTGACTAATGCCGTTAAGTCAATTTGGGGTGTCGTTAAGTCTTTACTTAATATTTGAATGTAGTTATGTGTGGTTAACGTAGATAAAGTAGTTAGGTTTAAAAGCCTACATTTTTAATGACGAATAAAAGTGTGATTAATGTCGCTTAAAGGCTATGTAGTGCCTTTTAATGAAGGACAAATGTTGTATATGGTCAATAATGCAGTTTGTGGCCAATAATGAAGGGTTTAGAAGTCCAGGGACTGATTTGACATAGGTTGAAATCTAAAAACGGGATTAAGGCTTTGATGGGTGTAATTAGGGTTGATTGAGCAGCCATTAGCAAATAATAACTCATACACAAAGTCTCTCTAATCTTTTCCTGATTTCTAAAGCAATTAATCTAGTTTTTGGGTCTAACGATTGGGTATTTTGGTGTTGGAAATCGATCAGCCATCTAGCAAGCAGGTAATCATTGAATCGTTGGTTGTATTTTCAGGTTTAGGGGTTGGTTAATTATGAAATAGATCTGATTAAAATTGGATTATGCACGTAATTAGGGCTTAGATGGTGTTTTGGTCAATTAACGTGCAAAACGATGTTAAACGAGTCTATAATCGATCTTGATGATCAAAATGTGTTAAATTGTGTCGAAAACATGTTTTGGGTGAAGCCTAGATGGATCGTTTCTGGAAAAATCGAAGAACTTAGTCGTTTTTGAAAAACGAACGAACTTAACGAAACTGTTGCTAAGTTCGTACGAACGAAGGCTATCTTCGTAAGAAGGATTTCTGAAGTTAAATTCGTAAGGCAAAAAAATTAAGTTCGTAAGAAGGTTTTCATGCTAAGTTCGTAAAGAGGATTAATTTCGTAAACTATCTTCGTTGGTTATATAAATTCGTTCAGAGATCATCTTCGCAAGTTATAATCATTTTCGTAAAGTATTAAACGAAGTTTATGTTCGTACGAAGATTAACTTCATATGAATGATTTTTGGGTTATCTTCGGCAGATCAACTAAATTCGTAAAGAAGCTATTTTCGTAAGTAGATCGAACGAAGTTTAAGTTCGTACGAAGGTTATCTTCGTAAGGTGTAATTCTGGAATTTTACGTAGTCAGTCTTAAGTTCGTACGAGGGTCCATTTAAGGTCCTAAATGACTTATACTTATATGTTAATGTACGATAGGTGTCGGGGATTACTGATAAGCACTATTAGCTATTTGTTTGCACGCGTACGCTACTACCAGGTAAGATACACTACTTTGACACGCTGAGGGATCAACTAAAAGCTGGTTTCAAATCATAAACACTTCCATTCGGTACCATATTATTGCATGTGGGCATATGGGTTACTTGGGAGGTATTATGGGTTATGCAGTTGACCATGAGACCTGAGATGCAGTCCCTATTGTAGTGTAATGCAGTATTGCTTAATGTAATATGTAGTTATGCAAGTTGATGTAGTTTAATGAAGTATCTTGATATGTATGATATATAGAAATGAAGTTGATGTGTGATATGCATGTTTGACTTGTACGCCTAGTTCACTAAACTTGCTAGGTTGCTATGTCACTTGCACGTTTAAGGATCCAAACGTAATGAAGTTAAAGTGTGTGAATGTCTAGGAATGTGTGTTACCTAGACTATATTGTGTGTGAATGTTTGGGAATGCAGGGACCCAATCTATATGTGTGAAATTGAGCTCATAAAACAGATGCAGTGAAAAGTGTTAAGCTTAACCCGTACTAGCTTTAGCCGGGCAAGTGCGTAGATGCAGTTGTTGCTTGGGTGGCTCCTCGCAACGTGGTCTCTATAACGCAGGGCGAGTAATACGAGGGGTTTGACCAACCTACATATACGGATTACTCAAGGATTGGCTTGCCATTCCTTAACGACGTAAGATGAGTAGTCTTTTGACTAATCATCCAGTCGGGTGTGATGCAGGGCACACTTATATGCAGTTAACGAAGATACGTGTGACAATGTGTGAACTAATGCAGGATAGGCATATTTAGGATGATTATCCTAATTGAAACGAAGTTGAAATGCAGTATATGTGTGAACGTGTGATGTGTGTTGTGCCTAATAAAACTTGTCTAATAATGAAGATTGTTTTAATTGGACAAAGGCTTTTAAATTAAGTGTTATCTTACTTAGCTATTCTTATAGCTAACACTTGCTTCTTAATGTGGTTGTTCCCTCAGGTTTAGCTTGATGGAAACTAGATGCAGGACGTGTGAGCTTGGGTAGATGCAATGCTGGAGCCTTAGCTACCCTTAGACGATGCTTTCTTTAGACATTCATTACATTTCGTATTTAATGTCGAATTTATGTAGTGATGTGTGAACGGTTGTTTTATGTTGGGCAACCGTTGGGTTTTCATTTGAACTATTGTTTGATATGGCATGTAACACCAAATAAATGCAGAAACCGAAATGTTTCTATCGGTTCTGACTTTTACAGTCTTTACTTCCGCAATTTAACACCGTTAGGTGAAAAGTTTTTGAAAACCCATATTTTTAAACGACGGGTGTTACAGGTTGGTATCAGAGAAGTAGTTTAAGTGAACCAAGGCCTATTGACCATAGGATTTGGACTTAAACTTAAGATGTGCATGCTAGGTACTCGTAGGATGCCTTAGCTAGAGATGACATGTGATGTAGAATGGGTTGGGATGAGTGCGAGTGTGATAGGGCTTACGAGATGTTTACGTTACGATGATATGTTTTAGCCTTATCTCGACGACCTTTTTATACAGTTGCCCACATCGTTTTTGGCCATTTTATTAAAAGTTTTGTCGAATTTGTGTGCATTTGGCGCGTTTATGTGTTTGTTAGTGTTTTCAGGTTCTAAACAAGTACGCGTTCATTTTGTGCAAATTCGGATGATTATTGGCCAGAAGTCATTTGTGAAGTCGAGAGTCGTTTCGAGTGAAGAGATAGCGAGTGTCGGGATCGAAAGATGAAGGTTGTACACCAAGCATGTGACTGCGCCGCAGTGGAGATGTACGTGGTCCACTGCGCCGCAGCCAAAATCCACGGCATTGTTTGGACAAACCCCCACTGCGCCGCAGTGGGGATGGCTTGATGATGACTGCGCCGCAGTCTCGAGTGGTCAGATGCATCAAGAACCTCACTGCGCCGCAGTGGGGGCAGTACACGCCCACTGCGCCGCAGTGAGGGGTCGGCACTGAAGGGTTTTTGGTCAGTTTTTGCATCAGACATCAGGGGGTATAAATAGTTTTCACAACCTAATTACCAAATTATCAAATATCTTTCTAGGAGCTGCACTATAAGGGATTTCTTCAAGGTTCAAAGGCCAGTTTTCTTCCTCAAAATCATTGGAGATCTACGTGCACCCATCTAGATCGTATCTACTTTTCTTGTCTTACAATTTACTTTCATCAAACGATTGGTACAATCATGTTTACCTTTTCTTTTGATTATTATTTACCATTCATCATGAGTGGCTAGATCTATTATCATCCACCTTGATGAAACTAGACGGATAATGTGATTGCTATGTTTTAATTCAAGAGTTGATTCTATTATCGTTATATTGAGATCTTTATTGATTAATTCCTTATTCTTTATTCTTTGTGATATTAATAATTTATTTGTTCATCGTTAGTGGTACTAGGTGAATAGGTATTTTATTTCAATTAATTGTCTATGATTGATTGTCTCCGGTTGGTGGTACCACGGTGAATGTCATTTAGAATAATAGGTATTAATTGGTAAACGTGTCTAGATCCGGTTGGTGGTACCACGTATTTATTCACATAGATATGATTGATAATTGTTAATCAAACAAACTAATTACTAGGGATATTTTCTTAAGCATTGGTGGTACCGGCTTGGGTAATTGAACTAGCAAACTAGGTGTTTGGGTAATTTGCAAGCGGTTGGTGGTACCACGTAAGCATCTTTATCCTTACACGATTATCTATTCAACTTAATGAATTTGATCTTAATTTAAAGCAATCACATTTGAAGTCGAGGGAAGTCAAGGTGGATGAATTTTAATATTATTGTCTGAAGTTTCATTTCATTTTATGTTTTTAATTTTCTGTTAAAAGAGATTGAAGTAACACCCTTTTTTCAAACCATTTTATGAAACAACTAGTTCAACCAATCCCTCGCGAACGAACACGGTCTTACCTGTTAACTATATTACAAACGATCGGGTCCACTGCCCGTGAGTGCGTAGTAGTGAGTTTTAAGGTGATTCTAGTTTTAAAAATATTAAACTCGATTTAGCACATCAAGTTTTTGGCGCCGCTGCCGGGGATTGTGTGCCGTTTTAGTTGTTAAATTTAGTGGTTTGATCCTTCCTCACGCGTGAGGAAGTTATTTGCTTATTTAGTATAGTTTATTTTTGTTTATCACAGGTGCATTTTACGTGTGTGTTAGTTGTGTTTGCAGGCTTATTCTTAGTTAATGATCTTGCGTTCTTCGGGTAAACCTCTGTTCAGTCCTTGGAAAACTCCACCGAGACGCAGGATTAACTATACAGCACCAACACCGCTATCACCTGCAACTCCACCCACTCAGGATTCAGACGAAGAAGGTTTTGATTTAGAAGAACTATTTTCAGAAGTTGAGAAAGAGGAGATGGGTGACGAACAACCAAGAGATCAAATCGATATCCGTTATGGAGATAGGGCCCGAAATATCCCTACGGCCCGCGGTTCAGCCATTAGACCACCCACTATTGATCATACTTTTAACTTGAAGCCCAATCATTTGAAAAGCATCGAAGAGCAACAATTTGATGGAAAGAGAAAATGGGATCCTTATAAGCATTTGGAGAGATTTGAGAAGTTGGCACGGTTGTATCAATATGGTCAAAATCAAATGGATGCCGTGAAACTCGAGACATTTCCCATTTCAATCACCGGAGATGCTGAAGATTGGTTTAATGATCTTCCCGAGAATTCCATTACTACTTGGAACCAACTTAGACAAGCTTTTATTGATGAGTTTTATTCTCTTCGAACTCAAAGGAAGTTGGAAAATTTGATAAGGTCATTTGAGCAAGATGCTGATGAGGATATTGTCGATGCATGGATTCGCTTTAAGGATATACTAAGGAATTGTCCAGGCCATGAGTTGACAAGAGAATATGTTGAGTTGTTCTTTGATGGTTGGATAAGAATCTAAAAGAGAGTTGGGTTATGCCTTTGGGGGAAGTTTCACCAAGATTACACCGAATGAAGGATATGATATTTTGGAACAAATGGTGAAGGATAACGCGACAATGGATGATGAAAGGTTTCTTAAGAATGAGAAAAGGATGAAGAAGGGAACCAAGGAAGGGAGAGTTGCAAGAGTTGAGAAAGATGATTCTGAGATTGTTGGAGAGATTCAAGCTTTGTCTTCACGTATGGAAAAAGGTTTTGCATCTCAAGAGGCTAGGTTTGGAGCTCTTGAAAAGGATGTGAAGACTATTGCTGACGGTTGTGACTATTGTGGAGATATGCATTATTCTGAGGATTGTCCCAATCGGGGACGTGAAGATGTCAACTACATTCAGAACCAGCAACAAGGGGGTTTCCAGCGCAACACCGGTTTCCAAAACCGGCCCTCAGGTAATACTTCCTACAACTCTAATTTTCCTACTAATAATGCTCGTTTTTCAGGTAACAGGTGGCAAGAAGATCATTATCAGAATCAGCCTAAGCAGCAGATACACCAAGGCCAAGGATCTGGAACTTCTAACACCGATCCAAATGACGAGTTGAGGGAGATGATGAAGCAAATGATGAGCAATCAGATTGAAACAAATACAAGTATTCAGAATATCAGGGAGGATACCAAGGAGCTGAATGAGAGGCTAGAAAGACTAAGTGGTAAAGTTGAGATGAATGCCAAGAATGCAGGGTTGAACTTTAAGGATCTCGAGAGTAGGATGGCAGCTTTAGCTAGGCCTACGGGGACTCTACCGAGCAATACCCAACAGAATCCAAAGCCTCAGTCAAGTAATCAAGGATCATGGAGAAAGGATGCCCAGCCCAATGTCAGAAATGAGCACGTGAATGCTATCACCACGAGGGCAGGTAACACTTATGATTTAGCTAAATCTTCACCTAATAATTTGTTTCAATCCGTGCAGGTTAATGAAGAGGAGGAGCAAGTTGATGACGAGATTGAAATGGAACCGGAACCAGCCGTGCCGATACCGGCCGTTCCATCCGAACCCGTTGCTAAACCTGTTGAGAAGCCCGCTGAGGAACCAACTGTTAAGCCGTATAAACCGAAGGCTCCATTTCCCCAGCGATTGGAGAAAAATAAGCTGAAGGAACAAATGGACAAATTTGTAAGTCACCTCCGTAAATTGCATATTAATATTCCATTTTTAGATGCAATTGTGCAGATGCCAGGATATGCAAAGTGCTTGAAGCAGATTTTGATGAATAAGAAGCATGGAAGGAAGTGACTACTGCAGTTTTAGAGGATGTTTGCTCAGCAGCTGTAACAGGTAAGTTGCCCGAAAAACAAGGAGATCCAGGTAGTTTTACTATTCCTTGTAAGATAGGTAACTTAACGGTAAAAAAGGCTTTAAATGATTCGGGTGCAAGTATTAACCTTATGCCTTCTTCTCTTTACTCCAAGCTGAACTTAGGAACACCTAAACCTATTAACATGAAAATCAATTTGGCCGATAAGTCTGAAATAAGGCCTATTGGAATATTAGAAGATGTGTTAATTCAGGTGGGAGGTTTGATTTTTCCTGTAGATTTTGTGATTATTGAAGCATGAAGAGGCATTAAATGTGCCTCTTATCTTAGGGAGACCATTCCTTGCCACGACCGATGCCAAACTTGAAGTTGGTCGTGGTAAGTTGACATTGAGAGCCGGGGATGAATCTGTAACATTTTCAAACACATGTTCTGTTTCTTTGCCTAATGCTGCTAATTATGTTGAAACTGCCTGTGTTAGTTCTTTGGATTCACAGATTGATAAATGGTTGGATGATAAGCTAGAGGAAAGAGAGCTAGAATTGAAGTCAACAGCGGTACATGTTCCTAAACCGACGGATGGCCCTTGTGCTAAAATCCGTAAGCTTTATAGTCGTGTGAGGTCCGCTATTTCTCATGGGAATATTAAGTTATCCAAAGAACTGTGCTCTAATTTATCAACAAATGAGAAAGCTGAGTTAATGATGGTTGTTGATATTTCTGACGAAGCAAATGATTGGATATGTAACAAGGTTAAAGGTAACTGTTTCTCTCCTTTTAAAAGTAGACCGCCCAACACTTCAAGTGTGGGGGCGTCGGGGTCCCAATGTTGGTGATTATGAGAGGTTCGAGTCTAGCTAAAGACTCGTAAATAAATTAAGCGCTTCTCGGGAGGCAACCCGTGTTTTTCATTTGTTTTTATTGCATTTCGTTCTTCTTTTCATTTAGTTAGATTTGATTTTGATTTGTTAAGGAGTGCAGGTCCTGGTTGATCGTGAAACGAATTGTGATTTGTTGTGCATTGCCGAAGTTTCGTGCAGGAGAGTGCTCCACTGCGGCGCAGTGGGGGCACGATGAGCTGACTGCGACGCAGTCGATTGTTTCGGCCTATTTTGTGCAAAAACACCTCACTGCGGCGCAGTGGGGGTGGGAGTCGTGGACTGCGCCGCAGCCATTTATCTCGGCAATTCGGGTACAAATAGCCCCACTGCGCCGCAGTGGGGAAGGTAAGCGCCCACTGCGCCGCAGTGGTCATGTCGACAGCCAGATTGAGTGCAGATTATCATCCATTTATCGTCATCATGGGTAAAGGAGATGCGTCTGGTGCTGACAAGAGGAAGCAACCCGATGAGGGAACATCCAGTGGGACCGCTCAGAAGAAAGGCAAGGCGGTTACGGAGGTTGAGCCGCCTGTTCTTAAGTTTTGGCCGGGTCAGTTGAATGAGAAGCACGCGTGGCTAGATTTTTCAAGGGTGAAGCAACCTCC
>CM067171.1:5383450-5395983 GCA_034093135.1 Erigeron breviscapus | reverse complement strand
CCTAGATCTGCTTCTTGAAGGCCAACCCATAAAATACTCAAGGAGGTCCTGGTCCTGACCCTAATCTTAATGACCAAATTGACCCACCATCTATTATCAATACTAATCCCCCACCTCCTACTCCTCCTGCTCCTTCACACGTGCATGTGCACTACTCAAACACACCTGTCCCAAAATTCAGTGGGAACAGTGATGAGTTTGGGACATGGAAAGCTAGGATGGTACTTCATATAACTGGAATTGAGAGGTACATGATGAAAATTTTAAATGAAGGACCCTATGTGCCAGCTGTACCTCTCAACCCTCTACTTGATCCAACTAGATCTAGAAGAGGAAGGGATAAAAGGGAAGAACACTGGTCAGATGAGGAGAGGAGATTGGTTGATTTAGATACCAAGCTCAAAAACATGATCCTTGGTGCTGTACCAGAAACCCTAATTCCCACACTAGTTCTTTTTCCCAGTGCTAAAACCATGTGGGGTGAACTAGTTACCCAGTATGAAGGAGGTGATGACACTATTGTCACCAAAAAAGTCTCTTTAAATAAGAAGTATGAGTCATTTTTTGCTCTTCCCAATAAGTCTCTCACTGGTACTTACACCAGATTTATGAGCATTATCAACCAGTTGAGAGGACTGTGGGTTGAGAAAGACAAGGATATACCTCTTGAAAATTTTTGTGATATTTCACCCACAAAATGGTCTCACATGATCCTGGTGTTAAGGCAGGGTAAAACCTTGCACTCCCACACTCTAGCATCCTTATATGGGGCCTTCAGATACTCTGAAGATAATCAAGCTTAGAGAGTTGTGGCAGAGCAAGATGCCTTAAACCATGCTTCCAGCAGTTCCAAAGTGGTCAGTCACACTAAACCACCTTGTGCAGCATTAATATCTTCTGAGAATGTATTTTCTATTAAGAACATGATGTCTGAATTAATGGAATCTGGAGTAACAACTAATATTTCTCCAGACTGTGATGAATCTGACAATGATGACCTGGTTGCAATGATTGCTAAAACGTTTAACCGTTTTAAAGTAAGAGCAAATAGGTATAGTGGACAACATGCTTCCAGTACTTCTACTGATAAGGCCAATCTGACATGCTTTAAGTGTGGCAGAAGAGGTCATTTCCTAAAGGAATGCAAGTCCAGTCAGTTTGTGTCCCAGTCTGGTCCATCTGTTTCTTATCAAAAGCCTGATGATAGCTATAAGTCTAAGTATAAAAAGCTTAAGGCTCAAATTGCTCTCATGTTCACGAAAGATAATAATAAATGCATGATTGCAACCACTGAAGAAAAATGGGTTCCTCTGATGACTCATCTGTTGATGAAGAAGAGGAAATAGATTGTTGTTATATGGCTCTTGCAGACCAAGAGCATCTGGTGAAAGAAGATGTCACATCTGGAAGATGGGTGGACATAGTGATTAAAAAGGTCAGTGAATATGATGCTGAGACTGACCCTGAACTAAAATTGGACATTGCTGAAGCTCTTAATTCTGACTTAATTTTTGTTGAAACTGTAAGATCTGACAGTGTTAAAGGTCTTGAAACAGATTTTACTGAACTCTCTTCATGTCAGTCAAAATTAAAAGAACTGCAAGATATTGAACTTGCTTTTAAAGCACAAGTTTTGGTAATGGAACAACTGGTCCAGGAAAAACAAGACCTGGAAACTATTTTGGAAAAAGAAAAACAGGTCATAAAATCATGGCTAGAAACCAGAAAGCCATATGGTGCAGCAGTAAACCAATTTCCAACTCAAAAACGAGCTTATCTGGATGGAAATACCCATGTTGCATCACTGGTCCCAATTATTGACCGTTTACCAAAGGAAGTCAGGCCCAGTACCATCTATGATGAGCCTAATACCTCCATTCCCAGTGTTTTACTAGTTCAATCCCTAGAGGTTAAAACTGGAGCATCACAATTGACTGCTCCAGTCAAAAAGGCCAATCAAAAGAAACCTTTGCCTCAGTCTGCTTCAAAGGAACCTTCAGTTCCTAAGAAAAAGAATTTCTCCCCTACTGAGCCTAAGTCCAGTCAACTGGAAAGGCTCAGGTTTCATCTGAAGAATCTATTTTGTTAAGGTTGGAGAGCCAATTTCAACTACTGGCTCGTCAGGTTCAAAGTTGTTATGCAAGATTAAACAATTTTGAGGGTACTCCATCTGGCCCTAAACAAAACTCTAAACCTTTTTCAAAGAAAGATAAAAATGTGTCTCCAGTCGAGAAGAAAAAGAAAAAGGTTTCAAAACTATCAACTCCAATTAAATTCTCAGAAATCTGTTGTAGAAGAAAGTGAACTCAACCAGATACCCCAGGGGACTTATATGGGAGAGTCCAGTGAACCCATCAGTTGTTGGGTTCCCAAAACTAACTAATCAATCTGGTGGATGTGCGGGGCGATCGAAAGAAATATATTTGGTATCTTGACAGTGCAGCTGACAGGACAATGAGCAGATTTAAGACCCTGCTGGAGGAGTTCATAATTTCTGATGGACCCTCCATTACTTTTGGAAATGATGGTTGTGGAAAAACTGAGGGATATGGTGTTCTGAACAACGGACAAGTCAAATTCAGATGTGTTGCATATGTGAATGGTTTGAAATATAACCTGATCAGTGTAAGTCAACTGTGTGATGATGGCTATCAAGTTCTGTTCAATATTGCTCAGGGCATCGTATTTAACAAGGACTGGAAGGTAGTATTGATTGCCCCCAGAAGAGGAAATGTGTATGTAATGGATATGAAAAGCTCTCCTTCAGATAAGTGTTTCTATTCAAAAGCTGATGAAGACACAAACTGGTTATGGCATAAAAGGTTATCCCATTTAAATTTCAAAAATATTAATAAGTTGTCTAGAAAGCAACTGGAAGATGGGATACCTTCAGTTTCCTTCAAAAAGGAAAAGTCATGTCCAGGATGTGAGATGGGTAAGCAGAAACGTGCCAGTTTCAAGACCAAGCAGAATTTTAGCATATCTGAACCACTTCATATGCTTCATATGGATCTTTGGTCCAGTGAATGTTCAGACTCGTGCTGGTAAAAGATACACCCTGGTGATTGTTGATGAATATTCCAGATATTGTTGGGTTATCTTTCTTAGGTCTAAGAGTGAAGCTGCTGCTGAAATCATCACTCTTATCAAGCAAATTGAACTCAAGTATAAGCGAAAAGTATGTCAGTTAAGAAGTGACAATGGAACAGAATTCCAGAATGCTACACTGTAATTATTCTGTACTGACACTGCATCTCCCAAAACTTCTCTTCAGCACGCACTCCAGAGCAGAATGGTGTGGTAGAAAGAATGAATTGAACGCTGATAGAAGCTGCCAGGAACATGCTAGCTGAATCTGGTCTTCCTACCAGCTTTTGGGCTGAAGCAATTTCTACTGCATGCCACACCCAGAACCGGTTAGTTTATGTCAAAAGACGAAAAATGACAGCCTATGAAGTCCTCAGGAATCGAAAGCCAAGTATTGGTTATTTTCATGTCTTTGGATGTCCAGTGTATATCCTGAACGATTCCAGTCAGTTAGGTAAATTTGAATTCCAAAGCTGATGAGGGTTACTTCTTGGGTTATTCAGCCATTCGCAAGGCCTTCAGAGTCTATAACAAGAGACTGGAGAAGGTCCATGAGTCAATACATGTCACATTTGATGAATCAAATGCTGCAATCAATAAAAAGCCAACCCTTGATACTCCCCCAGTAACTCCAATTGTCTTCTGTGAATCTGATCCTATCAATTACAATAAAGATTCAGAAGAAGCTTCCTGTCATCCTGATTTGGAACCTGTTCAGATTGAAAAACCTCCCAGTAGTACTCCTTTCTATCCTTCAATAAGTTTCAAACTACCCTCTGAACTTGTTATTGGATCAGATGTTCGTACTACTCCCCCAGTATCAGCTCCAGTTGAAGCTACTGAAGTACATCAACCTTCCACTGATGTATTCCATGACGCCAGTCATGATCTCTCAGATTCTGATGAAGATGTGGAGATGGTTTATGAAGAACCATGGGTGCCAGTTGACAATTGTCACTGAAGCACCCCAACTGAATCCTTGCACTGATATTGTTGTACACAATCCTGGTCAATACTTGTAAGTCCCAACTCAATAGATGGTACTACCTGAAGACACCTCTATGTCGATGGTGGAGTAACTTTGCAATATAAGCGCTGAACTGGAGACGACCAGTTACAGTGAGTATATACCAAGTTCTAGATAGATTACTTATTTAAGTGACAATAAGTAAAGAACAATGCAATAATATAAAATACCTGTAAAGTAAATTGGTGAGACAATATGTAATTTTCAAGTGTAATTTATTTATTAACTTTAAATAAATTACAAGGTTGTTGCGGAACCAAGATAATACAAAGTATGTAAATATCCTAACAACCTATGAACTACAATTGATCTACACTTGGAAATTCTCTAAACAATCGAAACACTAAAAGTTGTGAAATGTTCCTTTTTACGATTGAGAGAATATTGCACAAGTTCACCAAGAATATTGCAGGTTTGCAAAGTATGTGTTGTTTTTTCTTGTTGTGCAATGACTTGTATTTATAGGCAAAGTTGACATTGGGATGTCAACTTTGGCCGTACAAATATGTTAGAAACAAACTTGAGCTTAATTGAAGGTTTAATGGAGGATTTAAGGTAGTGTGTGAAATGTGTGTAAGTGTGTGAATGGGAGGTTGAAGATGATCTTAGAGAGAGAAAGTAAATTAGAGAGAGAAGGATGTATGGATTATGTCAAAGGCTTTTTACAAATGATTAAGGAAGGGGTATTTATACCTATCATCTAATTAACACTAATACCCCTTTCCACACTAGAAATATTACAATTTAACACCATTTTTATTTCTAACAATCTCCCCCTTGGTGTTGAATTGTAAATGTTGCATCGTCTTCGGTCTTTAAATAACATGATGAGCCCTTTTGTTGAAAATCTTCAATGTTGAGTAGACCTTGAAGCTTTCTCATTGTCTTCAACGTCTTGTATCAACCTTGACTTTGATTCTTCTCAACAAACAAATATTCTTGAAGATGACTTTCTAAGACTTGATCTTCTCTTGCAACTTTGAATACTTTGGAAGCATCTTTGAAATCTTTGTAGCTTTTGAGCTTTCACAACTTGAACTTTTGAATGTTGATTTCAACTTGATGTTGCTTGGAGAAGTAACTTGAATCTTTGAGTAGCATGCGGAAGCTTGGTTTTGACTTTGAATTCCTTGAATTCTTTTGGTATTGCGGAAGCTTGATTTAACTTTGAATTCTTTTGACTTTGCGGAAGCTTGGTTTTGACTTTGAAATCTCTTGGCATTTCGGAAGCTTGGTTTTGGAATGCGGAAATTTGATTTGACTTTAAAACTTCAAATTCTTGATCGAACTTGTCTCTAAATCAATAAACATCTTGGAGCACTTGATTCTTTGATCAATTAACTTTTGCTCCCCTCAATCAAACAACTATCTCGGAGCAAATTATTCAATAACAAATCTTTAATCTCTTGCTCCCCTCGAACAAACAATCATTTCGGAGCATATTTAACATTTCATGAGTTTACTCTTGCTCCCCCTCAAATGAACAATCTCTTCAATTAAAGAACAAACTTAACTATCCAACTTAATTTTCTTTGTAGCACCAACAAACGACAATCTCTATTCAATCTCAAACTTTTCATTTCTTCTCAAACATTATTCAATCTCAAACTCTTGTGATCATCAACCACTGGTCAATTATCCAATAAATCTTTCAATTATCGACCATGTACATCATATTGAATATACTCGATCTCGAATCAATCTTTCTTTAACTTTCTCAAAACATCTTTCAACTTAGCACAATAATTATTCACTCTCTTCACCTAAACTAACGATCCTTTAAACAACCAAACACTATGAATCATCCTCAAACAAATTCTATCAATCAAATTCTACCTATATCCTTGAATCTATCTATCAATCATATAATCATTTCTCCCCCTTATGATGAAAATGTGAAACGGTTTCATCATACAATAATGATGATAGCATAAACGGTAGATCCCAACAAACAACAAGCAAGCAAAGTAACCCAACCCAATTCCCAATTCCCAATAAACCTATTGGTGAACTAGAATGTAAGGTTGCGTTGTTGGAAAAAGATTTTTATAATGGTGTTTGTGTTCTTTGTGTTTGTGTGAAGAGAAATGAAAACCGGATAAAAATGATCCGTTAACACAACCAAAAATCAAAATGATTAATGGTGTGGCCTAAAAATACGATTACTATTTTAGGACTTCCCATTATCATCGAGAAATGCACAAAGCTTATCTCTAAATGGTTCGGTCTATGGCTTTTCAACCGATAGATTGCTTTAAAGAATGTAATTCATGGTCAGTGTCACAAAGGCGTTCGATAACCATGTCTTACTATCCTCAAAGACTTTGGGAAAATAAATCCGAGGTCACATAGACTTCTCGTTTACTCACAAATTCATAAAATGAAAATGTGAGACCTACGTTCAACGTTGGAAAAGATGTTAGCATTGGTAGGATTTCCATTCGATCATCGTGGAATATCAATAATATGATATCACTACGAATGTTCTGGCAATATCACAAAGATATGCGATGTCACAAAGACATATAAAGACTCATTGTGTCCTAGTCAAATGAAGAATATTTCAAGTACGCTCTAGACTCAATAAGTGATCAAATGAAGTCGGGGACCGGAGCAGAGTGTCTCCCTTTTTCAATATCAACGTCTTCCAAAAGAAGAGTCAATAGAAATGTGAAAATCTCCGTGAGAATAAAACAAGTATTTGTTAAGAAACACTTGAGTGGTTAGGTAAAGATGTGCATTGCTTCACTGGGTCCATGAAGTCTTCTTCAATATCGAGAAATCAACAAATGAAATCCGATAGAAACGTGTTGACCCGGCTTTTTGAGAATTTTGGGGAGGGCTTTCATTTCTTTTAGCCCTTTCTCACATCATCTTTTTCACCTTAACCTCTCACTTTTCGACTACTCCCTCATGTCCTATTTGCACAAACATCATCCACACGCTCATAAACCCTCACAATCTAAATTGAGAATTTAACTCCGGGGTTAGATCTCATCGGCGATGACAAGATCATGGAGTATTTATGAGTGGCCTAAACTCTCATGTGCAAATCTAACACCGAACTTCTATGAATTTGATCGAAAATGGTTTGAAAATCTTCCAAAGTGTTTTAAAATGGAAAATGAGTTTAAACACTTGAAAGTTTTGGTTTTATAAACAAACTCCCCTAAATATATGCATGATATAAACAAAGGTTTTGCATATAAAGGGTGAGTAAAAGGTTTAAAAGTTGCTCACAAACATTAAAAATGAGACAACAAAGGCAGTACACAAAGGCGTTCGATGCCTTGCATCTCATCCAAAACATTGTGAGAAACTCAAAGACAAAGTAAATAAACAAAATGATTAAAAGAGAAAATCTTTTTGGATTTTTCAAAAATAAGAAAATGAAAATCTTTTTGGATTTTTCTAAAAATAATGAAATTACGAAAACGGTTTTAGCACGGGTTATACACTGATGTGTGCATAAGCCACTTTTCATCAAATCATTTCGAAATCACTTTTGGAACCCATTTGAGATTGGGTCCAATGGTTTTTGAATTCTTGAAAGTCCAAATGTAAGTCTCATCGATTTGATGAATCGAAGTTGCATTCCACGGAGAACTAAAACCCGGTGGTTTAGTTGAAAAGAGTTTTCGTGGAAGCAACGGTGAAAAATCATTTGATTTCTTTGAAAAACTTCCAATCTTGTGAGATTGAGTTGAAAAATGATTTTTCGAAGCAAAATCATTCATCTTTTGCACAACTGCTTTTACAGGTTTTGGTGCAAGATCAAAAAGTTCCGAAAAAGAATATTTGAATGATTTTGACTCAATTGACTTATCTTTTGAAATCGGTTTCCATTTAGATTTAGTCAACTGAGATTTTGCATGAGAAATATGTCCAGAATTATCCTCAAATGATAGAAAAGAGACAAAAGTAGTTGTTCCATCTAAAATAGGTTTCTTAGAAAACTTCTTACCCTTTTGTAAGGAGTAATTAGTAAACTGAGACACCTTTCTTCCAAAAGGTTTAGAAAATTTACCCGTGTAAACCTTCTTTGGAACATCAGGATCAGTCTGAATAGAAGTTTCAACAGTCTCAACCTTATCACAATCAGTCTGCACATAAGAGTTCACAAAAATAGGACAATTAGTTTGAGTACAAACACAATCAACATCAGTCTTAGTTGAGTTCTCAACGATCTTAACAACATCACATTCACTTGTTACAGAAGAATCCACAACTTCACATACAGGACAACCAGGTTCAGTGCAACCTTCAACAACTTCTTTAGGAAGGTCAAGAGAGACAGAACAATGAGTTTGATGCTGAAAAGATTTGGTTTGTGTTTGCAATTCAATCTCAAGGTCGGAAATTTTCTTTGTCAAAGATGCTTCGTTTGACTGAAGTTGCAAACACTTGTCTTCAAGACACTTGATTTGAGCACAAAACTTTGTTCTTCCTTCTTCAACTTTGCTCTCAAAAATGGTGGACTTGTTTCGCAACTCATGGTTAAGCTCAGAAATCTTTTGTTGCAAAACAAGTTCTTTTGATTGATTGTCCAAAACAATTTTATTGAGCTTTTTGGAAGAATTGTCCAACTCATTTGTGAATTTGAAAAACTTGGATTGCAAATGATCATTTTCTTTTTGAAGACTTTCCATGTTGGACAAAATAAGATCATTTGCAGATTTGAGTTCTTTGTTCTCTGACATGAGTTGGTCAATTTCAAGTTGAAGATTTTTGTTTTGTTCCATGAGTTTTTGACTTGTGTCATACATGTATCGTTTTTCTTGAAAACGAATGACAGCACATGGAACATGTTTGTTGTTGAAAGTCTTGGGATGTAAATTACATGTACAACGACAATTTTTATGATCCCAAATTTCATCCCCTGTGGGTTCTTGAATGAACATAGTCGTCAGTTTATCTGGCACATTGAACTTTATTGACTCAAAATTTTCTGAAGTCTGGTACGAAGAAATAATCGATTTCAAGTCTTTAATGTCAGACACAAAACAAACACGTTCCTCACAAAGAGCTTTGAACTTCGTGGACACATCCTCAAACTCTTGATACACTCGAACAACACAAGCATGATTATTTCCTTGAAAACATGAACACTTTTGACTATTATGAAAACCATATGAACCCATGTTTGGTTCAAATTTGATCGGTATGGTTGACATTTTGACTCAAAAAGAAAAACTTGATTATTAGCCAAAAAAAATATGAATTCAGCCCAAACAATTAGCTAGCCCAAAAGAAAATTAAAACTATTAAGGCCAAAAGATCCAAAGCTCAAGTCCAAAAACAATATCGGTCCTAAACAAATACCAACCACCAGGACTAGCTTATCAATTAAATAAATACTACTTGAGACTTTAATACAAGCAACCTGGTACTTGATTGTGTTTGTTAGAAACAAACTTGAGCTTAATTGAAGGTTTAATGGAGGATTTAAGGTAGTGTGTGAAATGTGTGTAAGTGTGTGAATGGGAGGTTGAAGATGAGTTTAGAGAGAGAAAGTAAATTAGAGAGAAGGATGTATGGAATTATGTGAAAGGCTTATTACAAATGATTAAGGAAGGGGTATTTATACTTATCATCTAATTAACACTAATACCCCTTATATAACTAGAAATATTACAATTTAACACCATTTATATTTCTAACAATATGGTTGAGAACATTTAAGGAATAGCATTTAATTCCTTAAAATGTTGTGTAAAGTTGCAGTATAAAGCAACTTAATCAACCAGCTTTATGTACCTTTTTGTACTTTATGTGAGTCCCTTAAATTCGATGGTTAGCCCTGGAAGTGTAAAATACAACAAGTCTAATAATCACTAGAATGGACTAGTATTACTTAAATATAAATGCAAGTATAAAAGTTACACGACATGGTTTAACCCATGAGTGTAAAATAACAAGACAAGTATGAACTAGAATCGGACTAGTATTACTTCAATATAAATATGCAAGAATATAAACAAAGTAATAAATGACTTTAAGCAATATTTAAACAAGTAAATAAAAGGTGGAACACGAATGTAGTTTTCAAGTGTATTTTCTTTATTGATGTATAAACAAAATACAAGATCGTTCGGAACCTAGATATTACACGTATGTAAGTATCTAAACAATCTTTGAATTACAAGTGATCTATACTTGCTAAAATAAACTCCTTTGATCGATATACTTAGAGTTGTGAAGTATAGCTGTTTAGATCGAGAGTATTTAAGCAAGTTCACCAATTTGCTAAAAAAGTGATTTTCTCAAAGAAATGACTTTGTATTTATAGGCAACAAAATTCACTAGTGAATTTTGTGCCGTACAAATATGGTTGGATGCATTTAATGAACCGACACGAACATTAAATGCATTGGATAAAGAATAAGGATAAAATCACATCAAGTGCAAGTGTATCCTTATATCCAACCACCTTAACACACGTATACTTTGGTAAAGAACAAGTGGGTTGTTCTTTGGAAAGTGTGTAAAGCTTAAAGTCAAATCCTCGATATCAGTGTTCAGACTTGTAAGGTCTAGAACACTGACAATCCTCCAGTGTACAGATCTGGTAAGACTTTCCAGTGGACTCCGCCATTTGACAAGTCTTCTTTCTTCAGACTTCAGTCTTTGACTTCAGTCAGAATGTCTTCAGTAGAGTAGATCTGGACTGGGGTGAAGTCCGTGAGCTCATCTGGAGAATACTCCAGATTTCCTATACAAGTATTTGCTCAATAGTCTTCCATTATTTCTGGACAAATCTTTAGAAGGACTCCAGATCCCAAGTCTGGAGTAGGTCAGATTCTGGACATATCTTCAGTAAGCTCCAGTAGTCGAGTCTGGAGCGAGTCCAGTAAATCTGGACCTAACAAATTCCCCCTATTTGTTTAGAAATAATGCAAGTGTTTTCAGACTTATAGATATACAAATTTGTATGTCTTGAAAACACTTAGTCGATTTAAGTCTAAAAAATCTAAGTTACTGGAGAACACTTTATAGATCATGAGTGTTTCAGTTTCATCATTTAAGTTCTAACTTAGACTAAATCTGATCATTTACTTATATGAATTTAAAAATTGCAACTATTATTACTAACATCAATTGGAAAATAGTTACAACTTTCATAAGACAATTAATTATAATAAGTACATGATTAAAAGATTCAGGCCCTTCTTTTTGATGGCTGCCCTGGTGCATCTTCAGTGGCCTTCCTCTTTGGATGGAGATGATGGAACAGACACTGGTGGTCTCAGACCCAACACAGCTTCCATTAGTTGTATTCTTTTCCAGACCTTCTCAATCCTCTTCATAAAGGCCTTAACATATGGAGACAAATCAGTTTTACCTTTAAAGGTCATTCCAATCTCCTTCAGTTCAGTCCATCCAAAAGCTTGGACTGAAGTATCCTTCCTTTCATCTGTAAAGTTACCCTCTCTGGTCAACTTTACATTGAATCTGGTCATTCCTTGATGATTTTCAGCCAATTTAACTTCAGCATCAACAATCTTTCTGGCATTGGCCCTGAAATTCATCATATCATCATACTTTGCTTTCTGCTTTGCCATCTGAACCATTTCTTCAGTTTCCTTAGATACACCACTCTGTTGTCCTTCAGTGGACTGGAGTTCTTGGCGATTTATTCTCAGAGTAGTATCCAGAGGAATGAAGGTGCTTACATCAGCATCTTTTATTGCCTTAACTTGTTTGGCAGTGAGCTTTGGCAGACCAGTCAATCTTTTTCTATACTCCAACTCCAGAGCACCAGCATTTTTTCTAATCTTTTTTTGGAGGCTTACCAGCTCCTCCTTTCTTTGCCTGATCAACTCTGGAATGGTAACACCATAAATCAAAGAATCATATACCTGTTCTTCTTCAGCGTAGAACGAGCGTATATGAACATCATTCAATGCATCAAGACACTGATGAACTCTAGGGTCATCCTTCATCCTTTTAAACACTTCAATATTAATGCCTAACCTGCCAGCATTGTAGGAGTCCAGAGTACCCATTGTTGCCATATCCCTGTGATGGGCCAGCACTTCATCTCTTTGATTATTCTTGAAAATTTCAATCATAATGCATTGTTGTTGTAACTTCCTTGAAGTCTCATTATCAACATCTTCAATTTGCTCTTCCTCTTCACCAGACACCACTTTTTCTTTTCCTTTAACAGCCTTCAGTGTAGTTGGAATATCTGGGAAGGATTCAAACTGGGGCTCACTGGCTTCAGTACCAGTAGCCTCTTCTGTCTGCATAATGGCTTCAGTACCGAGTGCTCTTTGGGCTAATCGTGCACTGGCATTAGTACCAATCACTTGTCTTCTTTGCACAACACTTTCAGTTGCAACAGCCCTAACAATATCTTCTTTCCTCTTTCTGATCAAACTTCTTGGACACCAGATGATGGAACAGTCGCTCTCTT
>CM067171.1:5349435-5371664 GCA_034093135.1 Erigeron breviscapus | reverse complement strand
CAAGATATTGTTGGGTGATTTTCCTCAAGTCCAAAAGTGAAGCTGCTGCTGAAATCATTGCTCTTATCAAACAAATTGAACTCAAGCACAAGCGAAAAGTTTGTTAGCTCAGAAGTTACAATGGCACTGAATTCAGAAATGCCACTCTGGAGTCCTTCTGCACTGAAACTGGCATATCTCAGAACTTCTCCTCAGCACACACACCAGAGCCGAATAGTGTTGTCGAAAGAAAGAATCGTACGCTGATTGAAGCTGCTAGAAGTATGTTGAATGAATCTGGTCTTCCCAAGAATTTCTGGGCTGAAGCTGTTGCAACTGCTTGCTACACTCAGAACAGATCATTTATGTCAAAAGACATAAGAAGACCTCCTATGAAGTACTCAGAAATAGAAAGCCTAATATTGGATACTTCCATGTATTTGGGTGTCCAGTATACATTCTGAATAATTCTAATCAGCTTGGAAAATTTGATGCAAAAGCTGATGAAGGATACTTCCTAGGATATTCATCAAATCGCAAGGCCTTTAGAGTCTTTAACAAGAGACTTGAAAAGGTTGATGAGTCAATTCATGTTACCTTTGATGAATCCAATCTGCAATCTTTAAAAATTCCATTCCCTGTACCACCCTCAGAAAGTCCAATTAGTTTTGGTGATTCTGATCCCATTGCTAAAACTGATCAGTCACCTGAACATGCTTCCGAACATCTCTGTTCAGAACCAGAAATAAACAAGCCAAGCAACATTCCATTTTACCCTCCAGTTAGTTTCAAACTACCTTCTGAACTAACTATTAGATCAGATGTATATGCTGCTACTCATACGATATCAGACTCCACTAAGCAACCTCAATCTGAAGAATTTCATGATGCAAGTCATGATATGCAGGAAGAAGAAGAAGCTGAATATGTATTTTCTGAAGCTCCTCCTGAAGTTACTCAGAGAAGTTCTTGCACTGATATCATTACTCATCCTGGTCAATACTCTAAATGGACAAAAGCACATCCAATCGAGCAAATTATTGGAGAGTCCAGTAGAGGGGTTCAGACCAGAAGAGCCACAAGCGATCAATGCTTATACGTCAGCTTCTTATCTTTAATTGAACCTAAGAAGATTGATGAGGCTATGAAAGACCCAAGCTGGGTTGAAACCATGCAAGATGAGCTCAACCAGTTTAAAAGAAACGATGTATGGGAACTCGTTCCTTGTCCCAGTAACCTGAAGAAGGAACCAATTGGTACAAGATGGGTCTTCAGAAACAAGATGGATGAAGATGGTCACATCAGAAACAAAGCAAGACTTGTTGCAAAAGGATATGCACAAGAAGAGGAATAGATTTTGATGAAACTTTTGCACCAGTTGCTAGACTTGAAGCTATCAGAATATTCTTAGCTTTTGCAGCTCATCATCAATTCAAAGTCTATCTAATGGATGTCAAAAGTGCTTTTTTGAATGGCGATCTAGAAAAAGTTGTTTATGTGCATCAACCACCAGGGTTCATCAATGAAGAAAAACCACATTGGGTGTACAGACTGAACAAGGCCTTATATGGTCTGAGACAAGCACCCAGAGCCTGGTATGATACTCTTACTAAACATCTTCTTAAAAATGGTTTTAAACGTGGGGCAATAGATAAAACTTTATTCATATTGCATGATAAAAGTGATATCCTTTTAGTACAAGTTTATGTTGATGACATTGTGTTTGGTTCTACTAATGAGAAGATGTGTGAAAAATTTTCAAAAATCATGTCTTCTGAGTATGAAATGAGTATGATGGGAGAACTGACATATTTTCTGGACTTCAAGTAAAACAAAATGAAGATGGTATTTTCATTAATCAAGAAAAATATGTCAGAGATTTATTAAAGAAATATCAATTTGATTCAGTCTCATCAAAAGATACTCCTATTTCTGCTCCATTAACTTTGGATTCTGATCCACATGGAAAACCAGTGGACCATACAAAATATCATGGTATGGTTGGTTCACTGATGTATCTAACTGCAAGTAGACCAGACATAATGTTTGCAACATGCCTTTGTGCTAGATTTCAGTCTGATCCCAGAGAAGCACATGCAAATGCTGTTAAAAGGATCTTCAGATACCTTAAGGGTGTCCCCAGATTGGGTCTTTGGTATCCCAAAGGCTCCAGTCTAGATCTAATGGGTTATTCAGATTCTGATCATGCAGGTTGCAAGATAGACAGGAAAAGTAACACTGGTGGGTGTCATTTCCTTGGTGGCAAATTAGTAAGCTGGACTAGTAAGAAGCAGACTGCAGTATCACTATCCACTGCAGAAGCTGAGTACATTTCTGCAGCAAGTTGTTGTGCTCAGATTCTATGGATGAAAGAACCAGCTGACTGATTATGGTGTTACTTACACAAAGACTCCAATCTTGTGATAACACTAGTGCCATTGCCATATCTCACAATCCTGTGATGCACTCGAAAACCAAGCACATCGATCTCAGGTATCATGTCATTCGTGATCATATTCTGAAAGGAGATATTGAATTGCACTTTATTCCCACTGATAAGCAACTCGCTGACGTTTTCACAAAACCTTTAGATGTCAAAACCTTTAAACATCTAGTCAGTGAGTTGGGTATGTTAAATCCTTAGACTGGTAATCTTGTTATGAACGCCTAAGTGACACTGATCTGGTTCACCAGTCTGAGCGATCCATGTAATTTTTGCTCGCCTAGCTATCGAACGCCTTAGTGATACTATCTTGGCACTTATTAATTCATGGATCATCACTTCAGGGGGAATGTTAAACATTTTTCAAATTATAAAATAAACCTTCTTTTTGAGGGGGAACCTTTTGCTCAGAAAAATGTATTTAACTGAAGCACTTCAGAAATATCAAAATATTTCAGTTGAATTTTAATGACTGAGATGGTTCAGATCTCTCTGGAACTGACCATGCTCAGAACTTGTTTTGTCATCACTGAAATACAAAAATCTTTTCAAGATATTTTTTATACTTGGTCAATTGTGTGTACACGTGGCATACTGCATACTAGGTTTTTAACTTAGGATTGGTCATGCTTATGTGTCACACAAGTGGCGCCGTAAAAAGAGAAGAAAATGAGTACTTTTCTGAAAAAGTGTGCAGGGTGGGGTCACTCAAACGTCTCTGCATTAAATGCGGACTTGACCCCAGAAATTGTTTTAAATTGGAAAATTACCTTTGTGTTCCATCTTAAATACAAATTCCTTATTCATTCTTTCATTTACTTCGTTTTTCATTTACTCTCTAATCATCAATCTCTCTCATCTTTACTTTCAAATTCCTTAACTCTTCACATTCTTTTCACTTTCATCTTCAAATCTCAAAATGTCTAAATCATCATCTTCTTCGCACAATAAGTCGCTCATAAACTTTGAATATAATCCATCGAATGATGTGAAAACATCTGCCACATGGCCAAAGAACTTCACACCTTCTCAAATCCGATTCAACATGAGCAACTTTTTGGCTCAATTGAATGTGAAGTCCGAAACCTTAATGGGAAGAATCAACAATTTTTGGGAGCAATCCCCTTTCCATTATGCGTTGACCGCTAATCCTCAAGCAATGTATCATCGATACTTGCTTGAATTCTGGTACACAGCAGTGGTGAATAAGGATGAACAATCCATATCCTTCACTCTCAATGAAGGCACCAAGAAATGTGTCATCACTCTAGAGGGGTTCAGAAATTCCCTTCATCTGAACTACCTCGAACCTTCCCAGGTGTTTGTTAAAAGACTCAAAGGAGTCAATTTCAGGGAGGTTCTAGTCGCCACCGGTCATGGTGATATGGAGGATGCTGATGGTAATTTGAAGACCTCTGGACACATTTTCATGTCTGGTTTTGGTATTTGTTGGAGGTTCTTCTGGACTCAAATCGTGGAAAGTCTTGGTGGCACCCATGGAGGGTTGGACCAACTTTCACTACCCCAAGTGAAGATGGGGTATTATATCTGGAATGGGATGCAAGTAGACTTTGCTGAGATTCTCTTCTCTCAGTTGATTACAAAGTTAAAAGGGAAGAGAAGTCTGCATGTTGCCTTCCAAGATTTCTGAGCTTGTGTTTTAAAGATATACTTGGTGATGCTTATGATAGCTGGACCTGAAGCTTCTGTACCAGAATATAGCAGAGATTTCTCAAAGGAAACTATTACTGAAGATGAGCCTGAACTCTCCTCTGCTATGCTTCAGGTATTTAACAAAACTGTTTCAGCCACACTAGCTGGTCCAGAAAGGTCACTAAGTGGGCCACAAAAGAATGTGGGACCCGTTAGTGTACCTACGATTGAACAAATCGTTGAATCTGGTGACGATGCAACTGCTTCTGCAGCTGTTGAACCAGAATCTGGTGAGGGTACTAGTGACCCAAACCAGGGCATATCTGACCAGATTGCAAAAGTGAATGCTTTCTGGGATGACGATGAGCTACCTCAGAAGAATCTTGATTCTCTTGCTGACTTTGAGTTTGACGAGGGATTATTGGAGGCGAATCAATCTGATTCTGAGCCAGCCATCCTCGCAAACGCCCCTCCTCCTCCCCCAGAAATCCAACCAGAACAAGACAATGAGCCTTATGTTCCACCACCACCATCTCACCAAAATCTAATCTTTCCACCAGGTACCACTCCCGCATATGTAACCGATCCTTCTTTCACTCCATCACTTCAATTTCTACACCCACAAATTCACAACATACCACCACTGATCAACTATGATGCCCCATCAGAAAAAGACTTGGATTCTGAGACAGAATCTGAGAGTCCAACAGATGTTCAAATGAACAAAGTACTTAAAGGGCTTGGTAGATTACCTTTTGTGGCTCCTGCTTCTGCACAACCTCCACCTCCTTTCAATGTAGAAGCACAGTTAGAGAAAACCCAAACCGAAGTCCAAGGCCTTATTCTTAGGTGGAGGACTTAACCAAATCTCTAACTGCCAACACTAGTTCCTTGGCTGATATGAAAGGTGCTCAGATGTTCCTTGAAACTGAGTTGACCAAAGTTGCTGGTAATGAAGGACTAGTGGTTGGGAAGTTGAATGAGTTAGTAATGACGTGCAACGAGGTGAGCTCTGCAATTAGAGAAGCCTTCAGGTTGACAAAGAGAGATGTGCAAGCTTCGGTGGTTGCGAACTTGACATCTAGTGTTGAGCTGTTGAAGCAAGAGATTATGGCAGTTGGAAGTGAAGTTCATGAGCTGGTTCAGAAGCCAAGTGTCAATGAGAAAGAACTTGGGACTTCTATTAGTACTGGTATTGTGGAAGATCTGAAGTCTGAGCTAACTCAGAATTTAGCTGCTCAGATTTCAGAGTGTGTCTCTCAGAAGGTTGGTGAAGAGGTTAGAATGATGATTGCTGAACTGACCAAAGACACAAATGACAAGGTGGAAAAGGCTGTAAATGAAGTTAAAGATACAGTTTCCAAGCTTGAGGGTTCAGTTCAGAATCAGTCAAAACAGTTAGAAGAAATTCTAACTTTTCTAAAGAAAGAACCTGTTACTGCTCCTCCTCCCCCTGCTTCTTTCACTGAAGAAGACAGAAAGATGTTGAAAGACCTAAAAGATCAAGAAGCACTGAACCTTAGTTCGTCATTCAGACTAAAGGCTCAGTTTGCTACAATGGCAAAAGGTTTATGTGATTGCCTAGAACAACAAAGTTGGGAACCACTGAAGACTATTAGATCTATTGTTGATATTTATGCCAAAGTGCCTTCAGAGATTCCCAAAGGGGGAAGTGGTGTGCCTATTGGTCTGCTTGCTAGTACACAAAGATAATTGAAGCAACCAAGAAGCAAACTGAGGTACCTTCTGGTAGTGCCTCAGTTTAGGGGGAACATGTTCAGAAACCAGAATCTGAAGCTGGAAAGAAAGATAAGGGAAAGGCCTTAGTGATGGCAGAACCTACAAAGAAAAATGTTAAGGGTTCTGGTTTGGTTGTTGGTGAAGACGTTGATGAACAAGGCTACCCACTTCATGATCCAAATTGTTTTGTTTTTTTTTTTTTTTTTTTTTTTTTTTTTTTTTTTTTTTTTTTTTTTTTTTTCTTTTCCTTTTTATTTTTTATTTTTTTCTGTTTTTTCAATTTTTCACTTTTTTCTTTATTTATTTTTTTTTTTGTTTTTTTCTTCAATGATCCAAATGCTGATAGCAAGAAGTTAGAGACTTTGCAGAAGCAAGTCTCTAATCAATTTATTATGTGGGGAGAGAATAAGGAAAGGGAAAGGGTTCAACACCAGAAAATGGGAACCCTTGATCACATTGATGCTGCAGCTCTTGGTCTCTCACTAGAAAGATATCAGAAGATCAAAAATGATCCAAGAGTGCAGAAGGCTGTTGCAGAAATGCTCGATTATGAATATGGGGTGAACTACTCTCCTTTGGAACAAAAGCTGGACCATCTCACCTTCAAGATGTCCATTCATGACTTAGTGAAAAATAGAGAAATGGAAATGGCCAGAAAGAAGAAAGAGATTCTGGCTGGAGTTCTGCAGGTTGAAAAAGAGTTGTTCAGACCACCCACAAAGCCCAGAACTGGAACAAGGACTGTAAAGAAGGATTCTCGTGATGTTGTCCATACTTCAATCAAACCAATATCTGATGATGCTGCTGAGCTCCAAAGAAAACATGAAAAGGATCAGTATGATCGTTATATGAATCATCGATCGCATCCAGCCAAAATCATTGATATGGTAGTTGCAAAGGCTGATGGATTGAAGCTGTTTGATTAGGTTGTGAAAAGAGAAGGTAGGGCAACTGAAGAATATAGTCAGGTTTCAGTGCACAAATTTGGGATTTCTGAGCACAGGGAGATGATCCATATACTGAAAGGGAAACCAAAGTCTGCCTTGACTGGTGCATGGTTAGCAAGAATTCAACAAAAGATGCAAGCCAAGGTAGAAATTGAAAACAGGCTGTTTGGCAAAAAGGATCATTCTCCACTGAAGAGAAAACCTACTGAGGCACCTTCTGGTTCAAGGCCTGCCAAGAAGTAGTTTCACTTCAGAATATCATGTACTTGTAAAGTTTTTACATTTGTAACTATCATTTCAGTTTGTATATATATGTTGCAATTTGTAATCAATAAGTAGATGATAAGTTTAAGTTAGAAAACCACAAGTAAAATTCTGAGACATCAATGATCTATAAGATGTACTTAAGAAAATTTTACAACTTGAACAAAAACTTGCATTTCAGACTTACAAACATGTATAGATAGAAGTCTGGGATGCATGCACTATTTCAGAACAAATAGGGGGAATTTGTTAGGTCGGAAATCGACCATGTATAATTTGTTCAGAAATAGCTTGAAGTTTAGTGAAGACGTTTTTACAGAATTCTGAGATGTCTCAGAATTCCTTCACTTAAGCTTCACTTCAGTTCAGATCAAGACAAATCTGAAGCATTCATTCTGAAGTCAAAGACTGAAGTATGAAGAAGAGAATCATCTCAGAAGCGAGCATCAGAGTGATTCTACCAGATCGAAGACTGAAGCATCTCAGTGTAAAGTATTTACATCACTTTACACTGATTACGAGGAAGACTTTTACCTTACACCTTTACCCAGTTAATAGATTTATCTATTAATAAAAGGTACAAAGTATAGGTTTGGAACATAGTACTATAAGTCACATCTTATATACTCTTCCAAGTGCAGCATGTAAGGAATTATGGTTTAATTCCTTAAATGCTCACAACCACATTTGTACGACATTGTCCATGTCATCATGGACTTGGTCTATAAATACAAAGTCTTCTCACAACTTGCAAAATGCTGAAAACTATTGCATTGCAACTTGTGAGATATACTCTAAGTATACTTACGAGTATTTCCATGTCAATTAGATCACTTGTATTTCGGGATTGTTTAGATACTTACACTTGGGTGTTTATCTTTGTTCCGCAACAATCCTTGTATTTGTTTATACATCAATAAATCAAATACATTAGAAAACAACGTGTCTCAATGCTACATACTTGATTATATTTATATATATCTTTATATAGTTTCTGCCAACCTGTTCTTACATTTCTCATATTGTCAATTGTTTCTTGTTATCCACATCTGGATCGTAAACTGAACTTGTCCATTCAAGATCAGTTGTACTTGCCAGTCGGGTTTGTTATTCATCTATATATTTGGGACTCACAGTAATCTTCCTATTGTGTAATATGTTTGATATGTGACGATTAATGATTGTTATATGCTTGACATGCGTATGATGTTTTATAAGATGATTTAATTGGCAACTGTTTTATACAACCTGTGGTTATCTTACTCAGCTTTTTAAGCTGACACTTGTTTTTGAAAATGTTGTGTATCCTCAGGTTAAGCAGTGAAGTTGCTAGGTGTGAGGCATGGATATATGGTAGCATAATGAAGACTTATTGATGCCATAGATTGCCTCATTTGCTAGTCTATTTGTATTATATCATATAGACTTTAATAATGTTTGGTCGTGTGGTTTGTTATGGATTTCTTAAATTATCGTGTGATGCAATAAGTAACACCAAAAAACTTTGGTTGACATTTCCGTTAGGAAATGACTATGTATAAAAGGGACCTTTCCGCATTTAATGACTGTTTTATTTAAAAAAATTTGAAATCCATATTTTTATAAAGTTGGGTGTTACAATGAGAGAGAGTGTTGAAAAGTGTTAGGAGAGAGAGTGATAATTTTTATAAAGTAGTAGAGATGTTTGTTGATAAGAGAAACCACCAGGCTATCAATTAGGGGCAAGGTGTAGTGCCACAAATTGGCAAATTGGCTAGTTTTTGGCTAGTTTTCGGCCAATCAAATGTCGCCACGTGTTTTTGCAAAAAAATAGCCAAAACTTGCCAAATCACATGATGTAGTGCAACAAAACTAGCCAAAATGCCAATGCCGGAAAAGTTAAAGGTTGCCAGAAAAATTAAATAAGTGACCGTTTTTAATAAAAAATGATACTTGGGTTCAGAATTTGGGGGTCGGGAATTTCAAAAGTTGGACACGCCATGGCTGCCAACCCGAAGGTTTACCCGCCAAGATACGCCCCGGATCATCCGAGTCCCATTTTTACGAACATTTTGTATCATCATCGCCCATTTAACGTAACACCGGCAACCTAACTGTTCAACGATATCATCATCGGCTAAAACTACTTTTTCTGGCTACCTATTGCTTTAATGGAACAAAAGACGGCAACACTACCAAGGAAATCCGGCAAAGCTACCGCTAAGTTAACACTACCAAGCTAATCACAAACATGCAATTAACGACAATGTAAAAAGAGGTGATTTTTACACAGAAGCTTTTGATCCATACACGAAAATTTATTTATAAAGACAATAATACCCTTATTAATAAATTAATATATTATATATTTTTTTGTCTACATTGATTTCAAAACCCGAATATTGTAGCGTTTGTGGGTAAAAATCCCAAAACTGTTCTCAAGTCACAAAGATTTGATATATAGAATTACTGTCGAATAATATTGAGAAAAAGCATCAAACATTCTTGAGTATGTCAACAGTATACTATCATGGGGACATCACCACCCGCACCAACAGGAACATCCTTGTCCATCGACCCACCTGCAACATTCCCAGCTCTTCCTTGATACATTTTCATATAAGAAGTTGTAATTCACAGAATTTGCAAAATAGTAACACCAAAGATGTAAACTTAATTAAAGTTATTACTTGAGTAATCCGATAAAAGAAAAAACGCAGTAACATTACACTCGAATGCCTAATACATCTCGATAGGAACCTCCGCGGTCACATTGCAAAGTGACATACTTGTCCTTTTTAGAATCACGAATAGATAATCCATATCCTTTGGAATAATAAAATGCCCGCACACGATCAAGTAAATCATCATATGATCCAAACTTGGAACTAGCGAGATAAACTTCTTCATTTTGAATATGTGGAATTGTTGGACCAGTTGACATCTCTGAGATAAATTATAGCAATATTAAATCAAACTACAAATATATCCTAAGAAATCCTAAAAGCGTCCATCGCTTTGATGAGCAATGAGACTTAGCAGAATTGAAACAATTATTTATTTCACCAATGCACTTATAGTCCTGTACACAAATAACAGATATCAAACTAATGATACAAACTTTGTAATCATGTTTAATCATTAGCAACACATGATATCTTAAGATTAACTTACCGTTCAGATGGCCATAAATGGAAGGCAATTGTTGTAGAAAGCTTCCACGATATTGGTGAATGGTGAGAGCCGATCAAAATAAAAGACGTGAGGTTTGTTATTTAGTTTATTAGGGTTTTGAAATCAATGTAGACCAAATAATAAATAATATATTAATTTATTAATAAGGGTATTATTGTCTTTATAAATAAATTTCCGTGTATAAATCAAAAGCTTCCGTGTAAAAATCACAATCATAAGCATAAGCAGCAGCGGCAGTTAACCGGAAAACCCAAAAAAGGGCTCGCCGGAAAACCGTGTAAACCGGAAACCCCAAAAAGGAGTCACCGGAAAACCGAAGCAACACCACCAGAAACCCCAAAAAGGGGTCACCGGATTACATGCAGCAACGATTAAACCAAAACCCCATAAAAGAGGTCACCGGAAAACCAATTAAACTAGAAACCCCAAAAAAATGTTCCCGGAAAACCGATTAAAAGTAGCCAAAGAGCCAATAATGTGTCAACTACACCCTTGCCAAAGCCAAACAACAATTTGGCCGTAAAAAGTGAGCGTTTCTAGCCGGCAACCACCGTTGGAGTTTCTGATCTCACCGGAATAAGGGTATTGTACGTTAGGAGCATCGACAAGTTTTTCCGGCATGGATTCCGGCAATAGAAGCCAAGAAAAACACAGTGTTAGGTCGAAAATCGACCAAGTATAATTTGTTCAGAAATAGTTGAAGTTCTGAGAACAACACTTGTACAGAATTCTGAAGTCCTTCAGAATTGGTTCTCAGAAGCTTCACTTCAGTTTAGATCAACGCCTCAGAATATCGTTCAGAATGAAGTCAAAGACTGAAGACTGAAGAAGGGGATTCTGTTCAGACGCGGAGCTCAGAATCAGAAACCATCTGATCAATGAACTGAAACATCTCAGTGGAAAGCGCTTACACCACTTTACACTGATTACGAGGAAGCCTTTTGTCTTATGTACTATTCATCGGACAACAACATGGGTCCATGTATAAAGTACAAAAGTGCATAAAGCTGATTGGGTAAAGTAATATTATCCAATGCTTTATCGAGTATTTCAAGAAGTCAAATATACTTCTTTAAATACTCCCAAAACATATTTATACATTCTAAAGTCCACATCAGCATGGTCTTTAGCCTATAAATATAAGGCTTCTCACAAATTGCAAATAGTGCTAAAAACTAGACATTGCAACTTGTGAGTTATACTCTAAGTAATTCTTACGAGTATTTCCAAGTTATTAGATTACTTGTATTTCTAGGTTGTTTAGATATTTACACACTTGTGTTTATCTTTGTTCTGCAACAACCTTTGTATTTATTTATATCAATAAATCAAATACATTAGAAAAGTACATAGTGTCTCAATGTCGAATGCTTGATTATACATATATCTTTATATAGTTTCTGCACTTTACTTTCCTTGCAATTTACTTTAAGTCATTTACTTTACTTGTTCAAACCTTAACTGGATCGTATTCATAACTGGTCATCTTCCAGTTTGAATTACTTGCCAGTCGGGTTCTAACTATCTAACCATCTTAGTATTTGGGACTCACAATTGGTATCAAAGCAGAAAGGTTGAATTAACATTAATTCTTTAACCTTAGATCTGCAAAGATGGTTGAGACTGAACAACAAGAAAGACCTGACCCTAATGCTACGACTCCACCTACCCCTCCACCTCTTATCAACAACAATATACCATCGCACAATGTACATGTATACTTTCCAAACAATCATGTTCCCAAGTTTGATGGGAATAGTGAAAATTTTCAAACGTGGAAAGCATGCATGCTCAAGTATATTGCTGGTGTTGAAAGACATTTGCCTGACATTTTAAAAGAAGGACCCTTTGTCCCCATGAATGCTTCTACTGTTGTCAGAAATGCCGATGGGACTCCTAGGTTATCACCAAAGGAGAAGGATCATTGGTCAGAAGAAGATCATAGACTTGTAGACCTGGATACTAAATTACAAAATATGATTTTATTTGCAGTTCCTGAAAACCTCATGCCCACTCTTGTTTTACTTGAAAATTCAAAATTAATGTGGGAGGAACTAATGACACAGTTTGAAGGCAGTTCTGAGACAATTGTCACAAGAAAAGTTGCTTTAAATAAAAGATATGAGTCTTTCTTTGCAATCCCAGGTGAAACTTTAACTCAAACTTACATCAGATTCACAAATCTGGTAAACCAACTGAAAGCCCTGGGTGTAACTAAAGACAAAGAAATTTTATTGGAAAAGTTTTGTGACATTTTACCTTCTAAATGGGAAAATCTGATCTTAGTCTTAAGACAAGGAAAAACCTTGCACAGTCACACTCTTGCTTCCTTATATGGAGCCTTCAGATACACTGAAGAGAATAAAGCTGAGAGAGCTGTGGCTAAGCAAGATGCCAAAAATCATGTTTCTACTAGTTCTGGTACGGTTCATTATTCTGAACCACATAATACAGCTCTACTATCTTCTGAGAGTGATCATACTGACTCAATGAAGAAGATGGCTTCTGAAATGTTAAAAACTGGTATTTCTGATAAGATTGTACATGGTTGTGATGAGGATGACGATGATGATCTGGTTGCCATGCTGGCTAAAACGTTCAATCGTTTTAAGGCCAAATCTAATCGATCTGGCAAACCTTTTGCTTCCAGCGCTTCTATTGATAAGTCTAATCTTGAATGCTTTAAGTGTGGCAAGAAAGGACACTTCATGAAGGAATGCAGATCTAGTCACCCTTCATCATCACAATCTACCCCTAACCATTCTATTTTTCAGAAATCTGATGAAAGCTACAAGGCCAAATACAAGAAGTTGAAGGCTCATATGGCTCTCAATGCACAGGACAACTCATCAAAAAACAGTTGTACGGTTGCCAAGACTGAAAAGTAGGAAGATTCTGATGATTCATCTGATGATGATGAAGAAGTGAGGGACATGTGCTTCATGGCTCGTGAAGATCAAGGTCATTTGGTAAAGTCTGATGTGGAATCTGGTCGTTGGGTGGACATAGTAATGAAAAAGGTCAGTGATTTTGGCTTTGAAAGTAATGAGGAACACAAACTGGACCTTTTAGTTCTTTTAGAGGCTGACATATCATTTGTTGAAACTGTGCGTTCAGAAAGCTTAAAAATGTTTGAAAACAATACTTCTGAACTGAACGCCAGTCTGGCCAGATTAAGAGAACTGAAAGATGTTCAGTTAGCTTTAAAAAGTTATCAATCTATGGTTGCCACTTTAGAACTTGAAAAGGAAGAACTAAAAAACATCCATGAAAAAGAACAGAAAATAATTAAATCTTGGATGAAAGCACCAAATCCAGATGTTGCTATTAAAAACACTTTTGCTAATCAAAAAGCAGCATATAAGTCTGGTGATTTTCATTTGGCATCAATAATCACTGATTTAGATGCACTTCCTAAAGCAATAAAACCTGAAATTATTTTTCCTGAAGTTGGCAATCTGAAGATTGTGACTGAGAAAGCTCAGGAACAATCTGAGAGAAATTCTGAAGCAGCTCAGACCACTGCTTCAGAAAAGAAGGCTAGATCCAAAAAGCCATCCTATCAGCCTTCATCTAAGATTCCTAAGAATCAAAAGAAGAATAAAAATGTCTCCCCCACTGAGCCATCTACCTCAGATTCAGGTAAGGCTCAGGTGTCTAATGAAGAATCTATTTTGTTAAGGTTAGAAAGTCAATTTCAACTATTGGCTAGACAAATGCAGAGCTGTAAAGCACGGTTGAAAAATGTTGAAACCACACATCTTCTAACTAAACAAAATGCTAAACCTTTTTCCAAACAACTCAAGCAAAAATCAGAGAAGAAAAAGGTTGAAAATTCCATCAGACCAACTATTTTTGTGTCATCTGAAGTGATGATTGAAATCCCCTTTGACCCTTCAGTACCTCCTGAACCAAAGAAATCTGAGACTGCTAAGGGAGAGTCCAGTGAACCCATCAAGAGATGGGTTCCCAAAAAAAACTAATCTTTGTGTTTGTGCAGGAAGACCGAAAGAAGAATATATGGTTTCTGGACAGTGTTGCTGGCCGAACCATGACTGGTTATCAGACCCTGCTAGAGGAGTATAGGGTGCAAGAAGGGCCCTCAATAGTTTTTGGTAATGATGGAAATGGAAAAACTGATGGATATGGTGTTGTGAATAATGGACAAGTCAAATTCACACGTGTTGCATATGTGAATGGTTTGAAATATAACCTGATCAGTGTCAGTCAACTGTGTGATGATGGCTTCAAGGTTTTATTTGATATTTCACAAGGCACCATATTTAACAGAGATGGAAAGGTAGTATTGATTGCACCAAGAAAGGGAAACATTTATATCATTGATATGAACCCTTCTACCACTGAACAATGTTTCTACACAAAGGCAGATGAAGACACAAATTGGTTGTGGCACAAGAGATTATCCCATCTGAACTTCAAAAATATTAATAAGTTGTCAAGAAAACAACTTGTAGATGGGATACCCTCAATGTCTTTCAATAAAGATAAGCCATGTCCAGGTTGTTAAATGGGTAAGCAGAAAAGAGCTTCATTCAAGACAAAACAAATTTTAAGCATAACTGAACCTCTTCACATGCTTCACATTGACCTTTTTGGACCAGTGAATGTTCAGAAAAAAGCAGGAAAGAAATATACCCTTGTTATTGTTGATGAATATACAAGATATTGCTGGGTGATTTTCCTCAGATCCAAGAATGAAGTTGCTGCTGAAATCATTGCTCTCATCAAACAAATTGAACTCAAGTATAAGCGAAAAGTTTGTCAGCTCAGAAGTGACAATGGCACTGAATTAAGAAATGCCACTCTGGAGTCATTCTGCACTGAAACTGGCATATCTCAGAACTTCTCCTCGGCACATACACCAGAGCAGAATGGTGTTGTAGAAAGAAAGAACAGAACGCTGATTGAAGCTGCTAGAAGTATGCTAAATGAATATGGTCTTCCCAAGAATTTCTGGGCTGAAGTTGTTGCAACTGCCTGCCATACTCAGAACAGATCTGTCTATGTCAAAAGACATAAGAAGACTGCCTATGAAGTACTCAGAGGTAGAAAGCCCAATATTGGATATTTCCATGTATTTGGATGTCCAGTATATATTCTGAATGATTTTAGTCAACTGGGAAAGTTTGATGCAAAAGCTGATGAAGGATACTTCTTAGGATATTCATCAATTTGCAAAGCCTTTAGAGTCTATAACAAAAGACTTGAGAAGGTTGATGAGTCAATTCATGTTACCTTTGATGAATCAAATTCTGCAATCTTTAAGAATTCCACTCCTGTACCAGCCTCAGAAAATCCAATCAGTTTTGGTGATACTGATCCTATTTCTGAATCTGATCAGTCACCTGAACCAGTTTCTGAACATCTCAGTTCAGAATCAGTATTAAAGAAGACAAGCAACATTTTATTCTATCCTTCAGTCAGTTTTAAACTACCTTCTGAACTGACTATTGGATCAGATGTATATACTGCTACACCTCAGATATCAGCCTCCACTGAATTACCCCAATCTGAGGAGTTTCATGATGCAAGTCATGAGCTGCAGGAGGAAGATGATGAGACTGAAATAGTCTTTTCTGAACCTCCTCCTGAAGTAAATCAGAGGAATTCTTGCACTGATATCGTTGTGCATCCTGGTCATTACACTAAGTGGACACAAGCACATCCAATTGACCAAATCATTGGAGATTCCACTAGTGGGGTTCAGACCAGAAGAGCCACAAGCGATCAATGCTTAAATGTCAGCTTCTTATCACTGATAGAACCGAAGAATATTGACGAGGCTATGAAAGACCCAAAAGGAACGATGTTTGGGAACTTGTTCCTTGTCCCAGTAATCTGAAGAAAGAACCAATTGGGACAAGATGGGTCTTCAGAAATAAGATGGACGAAGATGGTCATGTAACTCGAAACAAGGCATGACTTGTTGCAAAGGGTTACTCTCAAGAAGAAGGTGTAGACTTTGATGAAACTTTTGCACCAGTTGCTAGACTTGAAGCTATCAGAATTTTCCTAGCTTTTGCAGCTCATCATGAGTTCAAGGTCTATCAGATGGATGTCAAAAGTGCATTCTTGAATGGTGAATTAGAAGAAACTGTTTATGTGTATCAGCCACCAGGGTTCATCAATTAAGAAAAACCACATTGGGTGTACAGACTAAACAAAGCTTTATATGGTCTGAGACAAGCACCCAGAGCCTGGTATGATACACTTACTAAACATCTTCTAAATAATGGCTTTAAAAGAGGTGCAATTGATAACACTTTGTTCATATTGCATGATAAAAGTGATATCTTACTTGTACAAATTTATGTTGATGATATTGTATTTGGGTCTACTATTGATAAAATGTGTAAACAGTTTTCTAAAATTATGTCATCTGAGTATGAAATGAGTATGATGGGTGAATTAACATATTTTCTTGGTCTTCAAGTTAAACAAACCAGTGATGGTATTTTCATAAATCAAGAAAAATATGTCAGATATTTATTAAAGAAATATCAATTTGATTCAGTCTCATCAAAAGATACTCCTATTTCTGCACCATTAATTTGGACTCAGATCCCAATGGAAAACCAGTGGATCCCACAAAATATCGAGGTATGGTGGGGTCCCTGATGTACTTAACTGCAAGTAGACCTGACATAATGTTTGCAACATGCCTTTGTGCAAGGTTTCAGTCTGATCCCAGAGAATCACATGCAAATGCTGTAAAAAGAATTTTCATATACCTTAAAGGTATCCCCAGACTGGGTCTTTGGTATCCCAAAGGCTCAAGTCTAGATCTAATGGGTTATTCAGATTCTGATCATGCAAGTTGTAAAATAGATAGGAAAAGTACCACAGGTGGTTGTCATTTCCTAGGTGGCAAATTGGTTAGTTGGACAAGCAAGAAGCAAACTGCAGTGTCACTCTCCACAGCTGAAGCTGAATACATTTCTGCAGCAAGTTGTTGTGCTCCGATCTTGTGGATGAAGAACCAACTAACTGATTATGGTGTTAAGTATACAACGACTCCAATATTTTGTGATAACACCAGTGCAATTGCCATCTCTCACAATCCTGTAATGCACTCCAAAACCAAGCACATCGACCTCAGGTATCATTTTATTAGAGATCATATTATTAAAGGTGATATTGAACTTCACTTCATTCCCACTGATAAACAACTTGCTGATGTTTTTACAAAACCCTTGGATGTCAAAACGTTTAAACATCTCATCAGTGAGTTAGGTATGCTAAATCCTGTGTAGCATCACCTCAGGGGGAAGTGTCAAAATATTTTTGCTTAAAAGAATTTTTCTCTAAGGGGGAATTTTACTTTCTGAAAAATATTTTTTCTAAAGTGCCTCAGAATTTCTGAAATGATTTCAGAATGTTTGTGTAAACTGAGATGGTTCAGATCCAATAGTTCTGACCATGCTCAGATTTTGTGTGTAAATTCTGAGGTCGATCAATCCTTTATAGTGTGAGTATTCGATACTTGGTTGGTATATGGCCACGTGTAAATCACTATGCATGTGTCAGTAAAAGTTACCTTTTTGCTGATGTGGCATACAAGTGGCGCCGTAAATGAAAAAGTGATGATTACTTTTTATTAATAAAATTTGAGTTGTTCAATAAAAGTGGGGTACCCAATGTCTTCGCATTAAATGCGGACGTATACCCGAAATTATTTTGGAAAAACCTTTTATATTCCATCATAAATATAAATACCCTTTTCAAAACAATTCCTTCATTTATTTCATTTTTCATTTACTCCCAATCATCATTCTCTCTCATCTTTTCTTTTTCCAATTTCCAAAACCCTAAATTCATTCTTCAATTTCAGTTTTCCCTTGTACCAAAATGGCTAAAACATCATCATCATCTCAACTCAAATCGTTAATCACCTTTGAGTATAAGACATCTAAAACAGTCAAGCCTAGTGCGGCATGGCCAAAAGGGTTTGACCCAACAACCCTTAGGTTCAATATGAACAACTTTGTGGCCGCACTAAATTCTAAACCCAAAACGCTAATGGGGAGGATCAATAAATTCCTCGAAGAGTGCCCTCTCCATTATGCCTTGATTGCAGATCCTCAACTACTGTATCATAGATACTTACTTGAATTTTGGTATACTGCTACTCTGAGCAAGGATGAAAAATTCATTGCTTTTTCATTAAAGGAAGGCACAAAGCAGTATATCCTTTCTCTTGATGGGTTCCGGGAGGCCCTTCATCTGAATTATCTTCCCTCTTCCACCACTTATGCTAAAAAACTCAAAGGAGTCAATTTCAGGGAAGTTTTGCGCGACATGGGTCACAATGACATGGTCGACGCTGAAGGCAATCTGAAGACGTCTGGACATATATTTTTGTCTGGATTTGGAAATTGTTGGAGGTTCTTTTGGACCCAGATTGTCGAATGCCTTGGAGGCAATTGGGGTGGACTCGATCAGATTTCACTGCCCCAAGTTGAAATGGGTTATTACTTGTGGCATGGGATTGAGGTAGACTTCGCTGAAATACTCTTCTCTCAGTTAGTGGCTAAATTAAAAGGAAAAAGAAGTCTGCACATCTCATTTCCCAGATTTCTGAGCATTTGTTTTATGAATATGCTTGGAGAGGCGTACCATATGGAGGGATCTGAGTCATCTGCAACAGAGTTCTGCAAGGATCTATCAAAGCTATCTACTTCGAAACCAGAACCAGAACTTTCTGAGGCAATGATTCAGGTATTCACTAAAACTGAAACAGCACGACCGGCTGGCTCAGAAAGGTCACTAGGCGGGTCGCAAAAGAAAGCGAGACCCACTGGTTCACCTGGTGGTACAATAAAGTTGTTTAAAACCCCAACAACTTCATCATCCCAACCACCATTGATTCCCTCCTCCACTGACCAACCTGAGGACCTCCCAAAAGGTCCCTCAGGATCTCCAAAGGGCGTTTTGAAACATCGTAAATATAAGAAGTCCTCAAAACCCAAGGACATAGAAACCGAAGCTAACCCTTCTGGTTCTTCCCAACAAGAACCAGAAGAATCGAGTCTAAAGGGAAACCAACAAGCAGCCATCCCCAAAACTTCTTTAAGAGGAGATGGTGAAGAAAATTTAAGTGAGCCCGCCCAACTCACAGTAGAGTCTGAGTCTGCACAAGCACATACTTCACCAATCTTACACTCATCTGCAGCACAAACTGATGATGTTTCTATGGTGACACCCCTAGAAACTGAAGTTTCCCACTCTATGGCCGATGAAGTAACTCTTGTAACACCCCAACAATGGCGGAATCATGGGATGTCTAGAAATAGCACATATGAGCATGAAAATTACATAGAGCAACGCTAAATGAACCTATATCACTTGTCAATAAGACATATGGTTGTTATTACAAATTCAACATACAAATAGAACAATCTTTTAAACTAATTAACTCGTCCCAAATGGGAACATGCGTTCAAATCCAACGTGGATATAGTCAATCAAGGAAAGTGCCCAAAGATGCGCATATTCCCTGATCAGTCCAAAGCTAGCATCCAATTGTCCATGAATTATAACATTTTCTTGGTTACCTGAAAAGTGTACTAGCAAGTGTCAACACAAGGTTGGTGAGTTCGTAGGAATCAGATAATAAGATCAAGTATGCCAATACATCAAATACTTGTACAATATCATAAGGCAATAACAATACTTACAGTAAGCTCTGGTGTTAGACATATGTTCACACGATAACCATTTATTCAATACGGCAATCAAACAAATATGCCAACAAGTACCAATGATATCAATTCAAACTTATCATTATCAACAAATATCACGCAAGGTTCCCTCCAAAACGGGGTGCGTACTTCACTATCCACTATCGCACAAGTTTCCCTTCAAATGGGGTGCGTACATCACGTGGCGACTTACATATATTTCAAATGCGTATCAACGGGGCGACTTACATATATTTCAAATGCGTAATCAACGGGGCGACTTACATATATTTCAAATGCGTTATACAACGGGGCGACTTACATATCAAACACAATAACCAAATCAAGGTGTTGGGATCAATTCCCATAAACATTCACATAAACAGTCATCTATATATATATATATATATAAGTATATATATATATATATATATAAATATATAAAATATAAAAGTACATTATATATATATATATATATATAATATATAAATATATATATCATATATATAAATACATATATATAAGCACATATATATATAAGTACACATATAAAAGTACACTTTTCAGACCGAATCTCAGTTGAGTAGGGTACTACGGAAACTCACCTGAAACGTCTGTCAAATAGTATGAGGCATGTAACGGTCTGAAATGTACCCGAATAGCCCAAACGTATTAGCCTTCGGTAAAGAAAACTGTATAGAATAACCCATTTGTATAGTCATCAGTTTAGTAAGAAACTGACGGACGAAGAACTAAAACTGTAAACAGTTTAACGGTTCAGCACTGAAACTGTCAGAAAATCTAACGGTTTAGGACTAAAACTGTCAGAAAATCTAACGGTGTTAACGGTCAGATTATAATTTAAAATTCTTGTTTTGAATTCGTTATGGGAAGCTTATAAGTGACTAAATAACCTGTTTTAATGATGCTATAATGTGTTGTTTTGTTGTTTGGTCGAGAAAGATGATGATGGTCAATGATATATATATATATCTATCTATGCGTGTGTGTATATATATGTTGATATGAAGAAAGCCGAGTAAGGTGGTGGTTCGGTTGAGCCGAGAGGAGGATGGTGGTGTTTGATATATATATGCTTGTGGGTGTGAGCCGAGAGAGATATAAGAGAAGGGAGAAAGGTGGTGAGTTGTTTTAATGGCATCTATCCATCTATATCTATACGTTTTCTATATATATATTTATATATGCAGGTGGGGAGAAGAAAACTAGGAAACAAAACCAACAATAGTGGGGTGAGAGAGGGACCGAAAGTGTGAGAGGGAAAGGAAGAAAAAAACAAAGAAAGAAGATAGGAAATGATTCAGCAAAGCATCAAGATTTTTCCTAATAGCCAAAACTCGTTCACGGATAGTTGTCCCTCAATTATCATTATTATTATTTAACTAGAATGATAAATTGAAATTAATGACATCGAGTGAATGAATCTCCCATCTGTAGCCACGAAATCTTAGCTGCCCAAATTTGTTGAATTATTATTATAGCTTTGTGATATCTAATGTTGTTATAATTATTGATTAAATTGATTTGGGTGATATTTGGTGAAAGTGATCGTAGATAGGCAGATTTAGAGCAAATCACATTATTATTTTGTATAGGTCTTTAATTAAGTCCAATTGAAGGTGGACTAAAAATAAGCGGACCATCAATCCGTTCAATTGAGTTTTTAATCGAGCTATGTATTGTTAGTTCATAATTGTATATTTGTATACAACTAGATGTTCACAAATTATTTATAAATCGTAAAACGGTATAAAATAAATATTTTTATTTCCTTTTATTCTATAAGTTATTTCAATATATTTTTGTGAAAATTTATAAATTTCACGCACGTTAAATATTTTAAATATATATCAACATATATTATATAAAAGAACCTATAAATTAAATTTGATCTTTCTAGAATATTACAGAAAATAATAAATTAAATTAAATTTACTTAGATTTTTGCAAGTTGTTACATTATTCCCCCGTTAAAAGGATTTCGCCCTCGAAATCTAGATCGTATCGAGTAAGAATATACTTAACTTGATTCATGTTTTGTCTTAGTGACAATTAATCGATATTAGGGGACATGGCATCTAAGTATCTAATCCACATACATATTCACACATAATTAACAGCAAATACAAGGATTAGAATACCTAATCACGTTTACACAAATCAATACAAGTCAACGTTTACGTTCAATAACGATTCATATAACGATTAATAACGTTCAATAACGTGGGCTTAACAACCCATAACGTGAGTATAAAGATACCCATAACGTGGATTCAACAATCCATAACGTGAGTTTAACAACCCATA
>CM067171.1:5313143-5348435 GCA_034093135.1 Erigeron breviscapus | reverse complement strand
GAAAATATAGAAATTGAAGATAAGAATTTGGATTGGGAGGTTTTTAATTTGAAAGAAAATCAAATCTAGTGAATGTGTGTGTGTTACTCACGATCTAAAAGAAAAGAGAATAAAGCAGGGGGTAAGGAAAGAAATCACTGATTTTCGGCCCTACACAATCTCACAACCCAATCCTCAAGTCAAAAGGAGTCAAAGAGTCAAAGCTAGTCAAAATAGGGGGAGGTGCGGCGCACCCTTTGCTTGGTGCGGCGCACCAAAAGCTCAGAAAACCCACCAAATTTTTTTTTAACCCCAGGTGCGGCGCACCACCTTACAGGTGCGGCGCACCAATGGCTCAGAAAATTCATTAGACTTACCTTGGCTCGTTTTAACTTACCGTAACGCACCTTGAACACTTCTGGACCTGCACATCTCAACAAAAAGCTATAAAAATGAAAAATAACAAAACCTAACTAAGAAAACAAAAATCTTTTTGGTTTTTTCGATTTTTCAAATGTTTTGGGGTTTTTTCAATATAAGAACAAAATAAAGAAAAAATGAAATGAAAACACACGGGTTGCCTCCCGAGAAGCGCTTAATTTATTAATGAGTCTTTAGCTAGACTCATGCCATACTTATTGATTCATTTTGAAAAATGGAAGCTCGTCAAAGACGACTCCCACATTTTCCTCTTCTTCATGATAAAGCTTCAACCTGTGACTATTAACAATAAAGTTTTGAGGCATTTCATCTCGTTTGGAAATGTTACCTTGTCTTTGACATACATCACAAACCTCAATCAAAGTATGTGCCTCCTTGAAAATAGTTGGCCAATAAAATCCAGCATCGTAGACTTTCTTTCCGGTGACAGACGGTCCATAATGACCACCGGTTGGCCCGTGGCGACAAGCATCTAGAATTTGTCGGGTTTCGTCTTCCGACACACACCTCCTTATCATGCCATCTGCACATATTCTAAACAAAAATGGATTGTCCCAAAAATAATTCTTAATCTCCGTAAAGAATTTCTTTTTCTCTTGCTTTGACATCTCCTCGGGAAGCAAACCTGCACTAAGATAGTTAGCAATATCGGCATACCAAGGTCCTTCCTCAATCTGCATCAAAAACTCATCAGAAAAATCATCATTAATCTCATGCTCTTGCAACTCCTCACGGTGAGGTTTTCGAGCCTACTTAAATGGTCGGCTGCCACATTTTCAGCCCCCTTTTTGTCCTTTATCTCGATGTCAAACTCTTGCAAAAGCAAGACCCAACGGATAAGACGAGGCTTGACATCTTGTTTCGAGAACAAGTACCTTAGGGCAGAGTGATCCGTATAAACAATGGTCTTATTAAGGACCAAGTAGGGACGAAATTTATCAAAAGCATATACAACAGCCAACAACTCTTTCTCAGTCACAGTGTAATTTTGTTGAGCCGGGTTGAGGTCTTGCTAGCATAGGAAATGGGACGGAAATGTTTATCCTCCCTTTGGCCTAAAACGGCCCCTAAGGCAAAGTCGCTAGCATCACACATCAACTCAAACGGTAATGACCAATCGGGTGAAGTCATAATAGGTGCATCGGTCAATTTCTCCTTTAACAAGTTAAATGCATTTAGACACTCTTTATCAAACACAAACGGGACATCCTTTTCTAACAACTTGGTCATAGGCCGGGTTATTTTGGAAAAATCTTTGATGAACCTACGGTAGAAACCGGCATGACCCAAAAAGCTTCTAATAGATTTAACATTTGTGGGTGGAGGTAATTTAGTTATCACATCAATTTTAGCTTTATCAACCTCTAAACCCGCCTTAGAAACTTTGTGTCCCAAAACTATACCTTCTTTAACCATGAAGTGACACTTTTCCCAATTCAAAACCAAGTGTGCCCGTTCACACCTTTCCAACATCCTATCAAGACTCTCTAGACAACTCTCAAATGAACTACCAAAAACCGAAAAGTCATCCATAAAAACTTCCATGGATGTTTCAATCATGTCTTGAAAAATGGCAATCATACAACGTTGAAAGGTACCGGGTGCGTTACAAAGACCAAATGGCATCCTCCTATAAGCATAGGTGCCATAGGGACAAGTAAACGTGGTCTTCTCTTGGTCTTTAGGGTCAATAGGTATTTGGAAATACCCAGAAAACCCATCTAAAAAGCAAATACTAGTTTACCGGCGAGCCGTTCGAGCATTTGATCGATAAAGGGCAATGGAAAATGGTCCTTGCGGGTAGCATCATTTAATTTCCGATAATCAATACATACCCTCCACCCCGTGACAGTTCTAGTGGGAATCAATTCATTTTTATCATTTAAAACAGTCATCCCACCCTTTTTCGGTACACAATGTACCGGACTAACCCAAGAACTATCCGAAATGGGGAATATGATTCCCGCATCTAACAACTTTATTACTTCTTTTTCACAACATCTTTCATATTTGGATTCAACCTTCGTTGCCTTTGCACAACCGGTTTAACATTATCAACAAAGTTTATGGTATGTTTGCCAAATTCTGGACTTATACCCGGAATATCGAAAATCTTCCATGCAAAGGCCTTTTTATGGGCCTTTAAAACGGTAATAAGTCTAGATTTTTCATCCTCCATCAAAGAAGATGAAATAACAACGGGTAGGAAAGATGTACCTTCTAAGTATGCATACTCCAAATGATCCGGAAGCGGTTTGAGCTCCAAGTCGGTAGGAGGGCTCTCAACCGATGTAAGCACCCGTGTGCTTTGATCAACCATGATCTCTTCAAATGTTTCATCATCTGGTGGAGTTTCATCAACACTCAAGGCCATGATCTCTTGCACCATCTCACCAACCAATTCTTGTTCTTCTTCACTACAAACTAAAAAAGCTTGTCCTTCTTCCATATCCAAGATATCCATAAGCTCCTTTTCCAAAGCATCTTCCTCTTCCATAACATCGATCTTGAAACAAGATTCATCACATGAGTAAGGATGCTTAAGAGCTTTATCAACATTAAAGACAACCCGGTCATCACCGACTCCTAAGGAAATCTCCTTAGCCTTTACCCGGATGATGGCATCCGCGGTCATAAGGAATGGTCGGCCTAAAATTAGAGGCACATTAACATCCGCCTCCATTTCTAATATAACAAAATCGACCGGAAAAATCATGTGACCCACCCTAATTTGTAAATTTTCCGCTATCCCCACGGGATATTGGAATGATCGGTCCGCGAGCCTAATGCTCATGCGGGTAGGGGTCAAGTCACCTAAAGACAACTTTTTATAAACCGAATAAGGCATCAAATTAATGCTAGCCCCAAGATCGGCCAATGCCTTATACAACATAGCACCAAAAGAACAAGAGATGAGAAAACTCCCTGGATCTTCCAACTTATGTTGATGCATGTTGATGTGACAACAGCAACTTAGATTTGATTAGTCTTTTAGATTAAGACATTATGTTGTTTTATGTCTTATTCATTTATATGTAATTGATAGATTATGGACTTCGTGTTTTAGTAATGATCGATTACATGTTTTGGTGTTATTTATATGTTTATATATGATGTTTGTTATGTATGTCATACAAGTACAAACATAATATATGTTAGGTTTCTTGTACATAAAGTACTTGGAAAATAACTAAGCATAGATGTTGATGGTATTTAGTACTAACGAAGATAATCTTCGTTAGGAACTAACGAAGATAATCTTCGTTATATGGCCTGGGCTGCTAAGTTCGTAAGAACAAAGCCCAGCAGGCCCAATATCCATTAAGAAACATATATAAACGAATGGAAACCCTAAATTGAGGCTTCCGTTCAGTTTACACACACCAAAGGCGACTAAGTTCGTTTCTAGCATAGAAAACGAAGATAGATCACATAAGGCTGATTATATTGATATAATTAGCAATATAAAGGATAACTAATCAAACTAGTTATCTCGTGAGGATTCCGCACTCACGACATAACAATAGACGATCTCGAGAGCGATCAGTGGCTATCGAGGGACTCACAAGTGGTATCAGAGCCATTCGATATCTTATCGAAGGGTTGAGATCGTTTGTTTGATTGTTATTTTCTCAAAACCTCCCGAACACCCTTTCTGTCGCTAAGTTCGTTTGCCTTACGAACTTAGCGAAACGAAGTTAATCAACGAAGTTAGAAAACGAATTTAACTTAAATTCGTTCGAAATTCATCAAACGAAGATAGAAAACGAAGTTATCTTCATTTTCGTTTTGAATCTTCTTCAAACGAATTTAGTCTACGAACTTAAGTTATCTTCGTTCAGATTCTTAGTCTACGAACTTAGCTATCTTCGTTCAGAACCTTTCGAATATTTTTATCTTCGTTTGAACAGTATTTTTCACTTATGGCTTCTTCATCTTCAACCAACAATGCTGTTGCCCAATACCTCAATTCTCTGGTTTATCATGATCATTTTGTAGGACGTACTAATTCTCCACCAAAGTTAGTTTCATTAGCTGACTTCTGGGCGTGGAGAGGTCGATTTGAAGATTTTATTCAACGAGAAGACTTAAACATGTGGATAATGATCACCGAAGGTTATGAGTGGCCCACTCTTACTGTGAACGGAGTTACTTCTACATACAAGGTGGGAGAATTAACAGGTGAAGAAAAAGCTAACTATGCCATTGAAGTAAAGGCTCTCTCTACTCTTCGTATGTGCATTCCTCAAGAGTTGGTACACCTATTTCCTAAACAAGAATACAAGACTTCAAAGCAATTGTTCGATGCTATTGAAGCTCATTGTGAAGGTGATCCACTATTGAAGCAAAATAGAATTAAAATGCTCAAGAAACAATTTGACTGCTTCAATGCTATAAAGAATGAACAAGTTGAGGATCTTATACTGAGATATCAACATCTTCTTGCTGAATTAGCTTACTTTGATCTTAAATACACTCCTACTGAGATAGTGGATAAATTCCTGGATGGTTTGCCAAAAGCTTATAAAGAGTTTCGTCATGGATTGCAAGAAAGAACTGATTATGCATCCCTTCGTATTGACGGAGTTATATCCACTCTAAGAAACAGAGAAATGAAGGATAAGGCAAAGGATCTTCAAGATAATTTCACACAAGATCCATCTCTCTATCATGCCACTATGAAAAATCCAACAGCTGATGTTAATGCTTTCTTTTCTGGAGTTGGTAATACTGGTGAGACAGACAATTGTGGTCCATTAATGGATGGAGATGATTCTTCCGGATTTATGGCTACTGATGCTGGTAACAGGGGTAAAAGGGCTAATGAAGGTGCAAAGACTGGAAATATGAAGTTTGGAAACATTACATCTTCTTCTGCTGGTTACAAGTCCATGCCTATGAATATGAAATCAGCTGAGGGTAGAATGAATGTATTTGCTGCCATGTGTGCTGCACATGAAGCTTTTGTTGCAGGGAGAATCACAGATCCAGCACTTATTGATGAAGATTACGACCAGATAGATCCAGATGATGTTGAAGAAATGGATCTAAAATGGCAATTGGCAATGATCACCAGGAGAGTGCAAAAGTTCATGAATAGAACAGGCAGACAGCTTACTGGAGGTACTCAGGGTTTTGACAAGTCAAAGGTGAAGTGCTATAACTGCGAAGGTTTTGGACATTTTGCCAGAGAGTGTCAACGGCCTAAGAAAGAGGCAAATGTTACCCCTACACGTCAAGATAGAGGTGGTAATCGTCCATTTAATCAAAATTCAACTAGAGCTCTTTTGTTGACTGATGATTCTACTGCAAATGTCAACGGCAATGACAAGGCTATAGTAGCTGTTCAACCCGATGGTTCTTATGTTTGGAATCTTCCACATGATGAGACCAATAACGCTTATTTGGCTGAAATTCTTGATGATATGGCTCAAATAGTTGATTCTCCTGATGATTTCTTGGACACCACAGTCTACCACAGTGAAGAGCAATTGTATGAAAATACTAAAAGTTCGAATGTGGAATCTGTTGCTGCTGGTGTATATGATACTGATTCCGAATCTGATGATGAGTTAGCAAATGTTGAGAACCTTGATGAAGTGAAAGCTACTGAAGAGGTAAAGGCTGCTGAGGTTAAAGAAGATTCTGCTACAGAAAAGTGAAAAGACAATTGAAGAGCAGATGCAAGAGTTTGAGATTCCGGCTGGCATGACTGTGGATGACTTTGTTGCTTATATGGCAGATTGCAAAGAGGCAGACCAACAGGTATCTTATTCTTTACATACTATTGTTCATGTTTGCAAAATTGTTAATCGCATGTTTGATGAACTTGAACAAAAGAATGAACAAATTAAGAAATTAGAATCTGTTGTCAATGCTGCTCATGATGAAAGAGATAAATTAATTAAAAAGGGTCTAACTGTAAATGATAAAGAAAAATTCTTCAAGGAAAAGATTAGATCCTTAGAGTCTGACATTAGAGCAATGAAAGATAAAGTCAATCAGTCTGTGGCCATAGAAAGAGTAGGTAGTGAAGCTTACTCCTTGTTAGCTAAAAAGTGTGCTATTATTGAAAAGGAACTTGCTGATGCTAGAATAGAAATCTTGGAATTAAATGCTAAATCTGATTCTGCTAGACATACTGAGCTTTTGATGCATATGACAAAGTTTGAGAATTCCTCCTCTAAGAGTCTTGAAACTGCTAAGATCTCTTATAAAGATGTGCCTCCTCCTTTCAATAATAACTATACTTCTGTTGAACCTAATATTCCTGAAATCCTACTTCAACCTAGTGTTGTAGATGGTAAACCAAAAGACTCAATTCCTGAGGAAAATATGCCTGAGGGAACAAAAGAGTCTAAAGGAGTTTCTTCTCAACCTAACAAGGAAGAGAAATTGAAAGGTGTTGTCTTAAATCAGTCTACCCCTTATGGTCAGAAAGACAGTATTGTACACTTTACACTTCATAAGAGTAATAGGGTCTATACTGAGTTAGAATTCCCATTAGAATCTATTGACCCTAAGAGGATTGAAAAAGTCTGGGATGTTGCTATTGAGGATATGAAGAAATTAAGTCAGCAACGTCTCACTCCATTACCTAAGCAGTCTAGGATTAGAAAATCTGAAGATAACTTAGCCGTTAATGAAGAAGCAACTAAGGTTTTAAAGCACATCTTAATGCCTGCACTTAAGAAATCTTCAAGTAAAGATAAACATGAGAAAGATGGTGCTAGGAAGTCTAGGATATCATCAACTAAACAAGACCCTGAAAAGGAAAATCAAAGAAAAACAAGTAAGTCAGTGGACACTAGTGTAGGTACCGATAAAAAGGTAGATACAAACAAAAAGTTCAAGGTCCTCTCTTGCTTTGCTTGTCATGAAAAGGGTCATGTTTATAGTGTATGTCCAAATAGACCTCGAAGATCAGGTTCTCCTTCAAAGGTTTCCACCTTGGAAGGAAAAAGGGGGTTGGGTAATGATAAACAGGTTTATGAGGCTAAAGTTCAATCTTCTCCAAAACCGTTTACTATACCTCAACGACGTGAATCTTCACTGAAAGGTTCATCAGGAAATGTTCATAGGATTTCAAATCATTTTCAAACACCTCCACGACCTGATCGTTCTGTTCCTAAAAGTCAAAATTCATTTTATGACCAAATTAATTCGAGTGTTCGATCTTCTTATGGCCCTCATTCTCCTAGATCTTCTCCGACGAGAGGTCAGAAGTCTTCTCCTGTGAGAAGACGAGATGAGAATCATGTTCCACCCACGGCTTCTAGCAATGGGTATTGGACTGAACTGATTCTAAGGGATGAGAAGGGACGACCCAAACCTCAGAAGGTTTGGGTCCCCAATGAAAACTAATTTCTCTCATTTTATGTGCAGGGAGTTCCTAGGAAACCAATCCATTTATGGTACCTTGACAGTGGATGCTCCAGGCACATGACAGGGGACAGGAAACTCTTGTCCAATTATACTGGTATAAATGGGTCGTACGTTTGTTTTGCTGGATCCAAGGGCGGCAACATCACCGGTCAGGGAGATGTAGTCAATGGACAACTTACTCTAGAAAGAGTAAACTATGTGGAACAACTTACTCATAATCTAATGAGTGTCTCACAGATCTGTGACAAGGGCAACAATGTTCGTTTCACAGAAAAGGAGGCATTCATCTTGAAGCCGGGTTTCGTTATTCCAGCAGAATGGATAATGCTCAGAGCTCCTAGGAAGAGAGACATCTATGGCTTAGTTTTAGGTGTTGATAATCCAACGGAGCCCCTCTGTTTGTTGAGCAAAGCAAATGAATCTGAATCTCTTCTCTGGCATCGTAGAATGGGACATATCAACTTTCGGAAGATGAATGAACTTATTAGTCTTGGATTAGTTGATGGTGTTCCAGTTAAGAAGTTTGGGATGGAAGATAAATGTGTACCGTGTTTGAAAGGAAAGCAACACAAGAATCCTCATAAACCAAAGGTGCACAACACTATATCCAAACCATTTGAACTACTTCATATGGATCTCTTTGGTCCTGTGAACGTAAGAAGCATTGGAGGGATGTCCTACTGTTTGGTGATCACTGATGATTACTCAAGGTACTCATGGGTATTTTTCTTGAAGACAAAGGACGAGACCGCAAACCGGTTTATGGATTTTGTTAGACAAGTTGAGAATGTCCATGAAGTTAAAGTTAAGAGAATCAGGAGTGACAATGGCACTGAGTTCAAGAACAATACTCTTACGGTTTTTTGCTTGACCAAGGGTATTCAACAACAATTCAGTGCACCGTATGAGCCACAGCAGAATGGAGTAGCTGAGAGGAAAAACAGAACTTTGATAGAAACAGCTAGGACGATGCTTGCTGATTCAGGGCTTCCTGTTACTTTCTTGGGGGAGGCAGTGAATACAGCTTGTCACATTTTAAATCGGGTTTTAACAGTTAAACGGTTCAAGAAAACTTGTTATGAACTTTTGCACAACACAAAGCCCAATTTACAAAATGTTGAGCCGTTTGGTGTTCCTTGTACTTTTCTTAAAGTACTTCCTCAGGGAAAATTTGATCCTAAATCTGAGGATGGTTTCTTTTTAGGTTATATACCTAGTACACCAATTCGGCGTGTGTACAATCAGAAAACTGGCAAAGTTAATTTTGGTACAAATGTGGTAATTGTCAGTCATAAACCTGTTGTACACATTGGTCCTGCTAATGACTTCGATTATGATGGTGTTTTCACCTCTTTTCGTGGTCCTGTTTCTTTTACAGGTGTTCCGATTGTGGAAGATGTAGTTACTCTTCATGATCCTCTTGAAGGTGGGCCTGTTCCTGTTTCTTCTCCGGTCTCCTCACCACTCGTTAAGCCTGCTTCCAAATCTGGAGAATCAAGTGGGACCAAAGAAGCAGATTCTACCTTAGAGACTGCTCCTAAAGATCCTATTGATCCTTTACATATACCTCTACCTGATGATCCTTTCTATGATACTGACGACACGGAAGGTGAAAATCAGGAGGAGCCTAAAACTCCAGAACAACATGTGCAGACTAACTTGGGAAATGATCTTACAGTCGACACGGTTCCTCAAACAAGAGTCAACAAGGATCATCCAGTAGAGCAAATCATTGGTGATGCTTCTTCCTCTGTTCGCACGAGAAATCAGAATAGGAAAAATTTGTCAAGTATGTTTGCTGAAGTTAAGGATTCTGGGGCAATTACTTGGTATTTGTACTTTTGCTTCATCTCTCAGGTTGAGCCTAAAAATGTTGGAATGGCTCTTAAAGATCCGTCATGGGTTGAGGCGATGCAAGAAGAATTGGCTCAGTTTCGGAAACTTGATGTATGGAAGTTAGTTGACTTACCTCATGGTGAATCTCCTTTATCTACGCGATGGGTTTTTCGTTGTAAAAAGGATGACAAAGGTGTAGTCACTCGCAATAAGGCTCGGTTGGTGGTTAGAGATTTGAGCAACAAGAAGGCTTTGATTACGATGAGACTTTTGCACCTGTAGCTAGACTAGAAGCTATTCGATTATTTCTGGCATTTGCTAGTTATAAAGGTATAAAGGTGTATCAACTTGACGTTAAGAGTGCCTTTTTGTATGGAGAAATTAGAGAAGAAGTGTATGTAGATCAACCTCAGGGGTTTGAGGATCCAGATTTCCCTAATAGAGTATATCGTCTTGATAAGGCTCTATATGGTTTACATCAGGCTCCTCGATCATGGTATGAAAAACTGTCTACTCATCTGCATGAAAATGGTTTTACTAGAGGTTCTATTGACAGCACGTTGTTCATCAAATGGAAAGGGAAGGACTACTTGCTTGTACAGGTTTACGTTAATGATATCATTTTTGGTTCATCTGATAAGAACATGTGCAAGGAGTTTGAGCAGAGCATGAAGGCTAAGTTCAAAATGAGTGCTATGGGGGAATTAACTTTCTTCCTTGGATTACAGGTGGATCAACTGAAGGATGGGTTCTTTTTCATCAGAGCAAGTATGTTCAAGATCTTCTTACCAGGTTTCGAATGACCGATGCTAAAGATGCAATTACTCCATTCAGACTAATCATGGGCTGTGTCCTGATAAGACTAATGATCCAGAAGTTGATGCAACTCAATATCGGGCTATCATCGGTTCCTTGATGTATCTAACAGCTTCACGTCCAGACATTACCTTTGCTGTTTGTATGTGTGCTAGATATCAGGCTAATCCGAAAGAGTCACAAAAAGAAAAAAAAAAAAAAAAAAAAAAAAAAAAAAAAAAGAAAAATAGATATCAGGCTAATCCGAAAGAGTCACATTTGAAAGCTGTGAAAAGGATTCTTCGTTATGTGAAGGCCAAGCCTCGTCTAGGGCTTTGGTATCCCATGCATGGTTCCTTTGAATTCAAGCTTATACTGATTCGGATTATGGTGGCTGTAGTTCGGATAGGAAATCAACGTCAGGTGGATGTCAGCTTTTAGGGGGGAGAATTATATCGTGGCAGTGCAAAAAGCAGACATCTGTTGCACAGTCTACCTGTGAAGCAGAATACATAGCTGCTGGTCAATGCTGTTCTCAGGTACTTTGGATACAGCAACAATTGCGCGACTATGGTATGGATATCTCAAACTCTCCTATTTGTATTGATAATAAGTCTGCCATAGATATTACTAAGAATCCGAAAAACTTTAAAGTCACCAAGCACATAGATATAAAGCATCACTTTTTACGTGACTGTTTTGAGAAAAAGCTTATTCATTTAGAAAAGGTTATTATTGATGATAACCTTGCTGATCTTTATACTAAAGCTTTTGATAGACCTCGTCATGAGTTGTTATATCAACTCAATGGTATGAAGAATGCCGAGTAGTTTCTCTCAAAGAACTTAAATTTTCTTTTCGAGTCTTAGTAGTTTAAGTCGTATATAGATAGTGTCAAAAAAAAAAAAAATAATAAAATAAATAAAAAAAAAATAAAAAAAAATAAAAAATAAAAAAAAATAAGGTTACTGCACTACATGATTAGACGTGACGATACTTTAGCTTTTAAGCCTACTTAATTGTACTTTAAAATGCTCAGCTCAGTGATACCATTATATGATGTATCGATAGGCACAAAGTACCAAGGTTTCCTTTTAATCTGAACTTAAATATATACAATGTTCTTATGGGAAACGTATTCAGATATATGGCTGAGAATGCTTGTTCTTAAAATAGACAAGTCCTTTAAATCTTATGAAAGATCTTGCATTATAATTATGTATATTTGGTCTTTATATAGAAGGTCTCGGGTACATATATGTGTATGTATTGCTTTTTCGGATGTGTATTTGTGACAAAATACTCAAATATCAAATAAATATGTTGAAAATATGAAGCTAATGTGGCCTTTGAGATTCGAACAAGTAAGTCCTTGGGGTGTCTTTGTATACCTAGCCTACCTAAAGTTTTTAACTTGGGATAGGTTGTCAGAAAGTTCGCTACACGGGTCTCATAGAAAGTCACGGGTTTTCATAAGTGCTTTAAAATTAATGTCACAAATATGCAAGTACTTGGCATTATGCAATGTTAAGTATATTTCCGTACGTGAGTCAAGTTAAGTCGCTTTGCGGTGAGGAATCACCGACCTGTCACCGCTGACTTGATTCTTAAAGACTTTCTCACTATACTCACCAATTGTCTTAATCTTAGTGCTTGTTTCGATTGTGAGAGTGTATCTGAATATGGGGCACATAAGTTCGCAAACTAAAATTGTGGCATGAGTAACTTACTAGGTTACATGGTGACTGTCCTTGGCTCAAGTAATACGAAAGTGCCACAAACCAAAAAGGAGACTGGAAGTACCGAGTGTTTAAGAGGACAAACATATTGGTAATCGTTTTTGGATCACTGTTCATAACTAATAATAAGAGAATTATTTCTCGCTAGTAGGCTTATGTAAATGCTAATCTGATCTGATCAGTAGTACCCTAGTTACATGTAAATAATGAATAAATTAAGATAACTATTGTGTATAGACTAGTTTATTATTCTGTAATTTTTATTCTAATTTATTTTTCATTTTATTGAGTCAAAATAGTATTTTCATAAGTTCTTATTGCACGAGAGATTCTACTTAAATTCTGTTGAGTATATGTTTTGCTGAATTCATTCATTTGAATTCTTGATGAGGTTATGTGATTAGTTCAAAAGAAAATTTTCTGATATGGACATTAATTTGTTTAAGTTTAGAAACTGATATTTTCCGAGTTATGTGAAAAGTCAAAGTTATTTGAAATTTCACAAGCTTAAGTTGTTTCAAGTTACGAATTTAATTAATAACTTGGTGACATTTTAGGGTTTGACAATGGAATGACCTCCCTTGATCTTTTATTAGAATCTTGAGTATTTCGTAATTGTTAATCCTAATTTTGTGTGTTTTCACTTGAATTTTCTGCATTACTGTGCCTTTGCTCTTGTTGCGTTAATGAGTTTTTGGTAAGTGTGCAGTGTTCAGGTTAAGAAGATAAAGTTGGAGTGCTGATCTTTGTTGCAATACAGTGTTATTCATACTGATGATATCGTGGAGACAAGATTTTTGGTGTGAATGACAATATTGTGATGCAGATATGCGCACGTGAAGGATAAATACATGAATCTGTCTTTGGAGTATTTATTTGCTTTTCATTTCATGTATTTAGTGAAAATAATCAGATTTGATGTTTGTTTCTTTGGATTCTCGTATCTTGACTAATGACATGATTTCGGAATCCTTACAAAGTTCTTCATTGGATTTTTGGATTATTCGTTGGTTGTTTGTTTTGTAGATGGCATCTAATATGGGACTTAAGTGTTTCAAGATAGTTTGCCATCAAGCATCTCAATGATTAGAGAAATCCTCTCCGTATCATGGTCGTGGTTGGTAACGCTGTTAATATGTTCATTGATTATTTTCAGGTTTGTTAATGGTTGATTTTAGACCTTGGGGTTTTGTTTTTATTCAAGATTATAATGGTTGTAAAATACTTACATTATGATGATGATTTTAGATGGTGGTACTTCTTGGTACAAGGCATGAACAAGTTGCTTTTAACGAGTTCTTGCTATGTACAGGATTAGGTCAAAGGGTCGAATCGTGGAAAGTTTCGTGATGAAGAATCTTGAAAAATTTTCTAAGTACAATGTTGTTCTTACGAAGATAGTCTTTAACTTCGTTTGGACTTGTTCGTCAGAAAATTGAACTTATTTTCGTCACATCTAATTTCGTTTTATTTGGCTTTAAACGAAGATAACCTCTATCTTCGTTCCACTTGAGTTTACAAAGGTTAACTTCGTTCCCCTTATTTTCGACCGACCTTTTTACCCGACCCGTTTTGACCCATCTTTTAACCATCCATATATATATCCCAACTTAATTCGTTTTCTCTTTTTTCATTGACAAAATCATTAAAGAAAACGAATTTAAGCTGCTTAAACCCCCATATCTTCATCAATCAAATTACTTGATTTCATTTGATTCTATACTTGTTGTCTCGATTATTGTTGAAATAAGTGATTCAGGTATACTATTAAGCATCGTCATTCTCAAATCCCTAATTCTCGATACTTGTTTTTGCCCAATTTTTACATGAACTCAATCAGTTTTATACTTATTTTAGGTTCTAGGGTTTTAATTTCGTTTTGGATTTTAAATCCATTGGATCCTTAATTCGTTTGTAAAATCGAAGTGGGTTATGCTTCATTTTAGTGATACAAATGTTTTGTAACTTATTTCGGGCAAATCAAGTGTTAATCAATTTTATTAAAATCAAATATTTGATTTTGGAACCAACAGGCTGTTCAGAATGTCTACGAACTTAGACTTCGTTTATCTCTACGAACTTAGGTTCTCAAACAGAGTTTACGAACTTAGATTTCCTTTCAACTAACGAATTTAGAAGTTCTTGTGATAAACGAACTTAGTTATGCTTCAAAGCTATCTTCATTTATTGTTATCCAACGAACTTAACACCTATTTTCGTTTATTGTTACCTAACGAACTTAACTCTATCTTCGTACATTCCTAACTAACGAACTTAAACTATTTTCGTACATTCTTAACTTATGAACTTAAAGACTAATTTCGTACTGTCCCAACTTATGAGATTCATTTCTTGTGCTAATCCTATCATTGTTTTTAAATTATGATTTGTTTTGCAGAAATGGCTCTTGCTCCACGTCAGTTCGTTAAAAAGCACAATCTTGCCTTAAATCTCGATCCAGATCAGCATAATTGTGAACGCTATCGTGAGATGTTTGATTTTATTGCTCGTTCTAGGCTTTCTTTTGCATTCTGTGATTCACCTAGACTGATTAGGCAGTATATTGATGACTTCTGGAGGACTGCTCATCAGGTCATGGTTAATGGTCGTAGCTTTGTTCGAGCAACTGTCGAAGGAATCACATTTGATTTTAATGCAGCGATGCTTCGTGAGATTCTGCATTTGGGTGAAGAATCAGACGAAGCAGTAGAATTACTTTATGATTTTGACCTTATTCGTAGGTGTTTTCAAAGAATGGGATATGTTGGTCAAATAAAGCTTCCTTTTGACAAAAGTGGATTTCAAGGACGTTGGAGATATCTTGCTTATGTTTTGTTAGTAAGTTTGAGCAATCGTAAGGCTGGATTTGATCAGCTCTCTGCTCAGATTTCTTCGCAGATGGTTGCCTTGGTCTATAATCGACCTTATCCTTTTTCGACATACTTCTATCAAGAGTTTATTGGTCAAATCAATGCCAAAGCGAAAAATAGGTTTCTCTTATATCCTCGCTTTGTTATGGCAATTGTTAGACACTTTTGTCCTAACTTGATATTTGATCAAGGTCCTCGATATGTACCACATGCTTGGCCTCTACGTTTATTTGCTGATCTAGATGCTAACACTCGTAATGTGGCTGGTCTTACTGATCCACCATTGTTTGGTCATTTGATTAATCCAAATTATCGATCTCGTTTTGAGGATGATATGTTAGTGGATGATGAAGACAATTCTGATCATGAGGATGAAGAGAGTTCAGATGATAGTTCTGATGATGATTCTGATGACTCTGATAGTGGGAATGATGGAGGTGATGATGTTGTTGAAGCAGACACAGATGAATATGATAGTGTCGCTGCTGATTCTGGTAATGAGCATCGAACTAAGATGGCTCATGATGTACCTGCTGTTTCAGGAAGTGATCATTCATATCACTTCTCTCGAGAAGATGTACCTGGTGCTTTACGCCGAGAGCGTCGGAGTAAGGCATGTCATTCTTCACCAGTTCCTTCTGATACGGATCAATCCGTTCATGATGAACACGTTACTCAAGAAGAAGTTAATCAGGATGAGGATGTTGGTGCTGAACAAGAAGCTGTACTTGATTATCAAGAAGAATTGGAACATAGAAATATGGCATCAAGTCCATTACATGAAGGTACAAGTAATGTTGTACCAAAGAGGACAATGGATGCTCCTCTTACTTATCGCAGAGCTAAGCGTGCATGCATTTCTGAGACTACTTCAGTATCTGCAGCTGCTGCTACTATTCCGGTTGTTTCTACTGCACCGGTTGCTACTGTTGCCGGTAGTGTAACATTGCGTCCACTGTTGCCTCCTGCTATACCAATATTGCCCAGATTGCCTACTTTTCCTCCTATTCCTTCCGATTACTCCCTAGTTAGGCGTATCGATGTTCTTCAGACTCGTGTTGATACTTTAGAGTCTGATCTTACGAATGTTCGAGGTGCATTGACCTTTCTAATAAACTGGGTCAAGAATCAAGGGGGAGATGTTCCTGAAGAAGTCTGCAGATTATCAGCAGTTCAGCCAAGACGTCAGAATGATGATGATGATGCTGATAATGCTGGTAATATGAGTGATTCTCGCCCAGTTTCTGACAAAGGAAAAGGGGTTGAGACTCAGGGGGAGACAGGAAGAGATACTGTTCAGACTGGTACGTCTGGTGCGGGTGGATCAAGTGCTCCTCGAGAGGCTGAAGTTATTGAAGCACTTGACTCAGGTAATTCTTCAAAATCGATTGATTATTTAAGTGATGATCAAGTTGAAGCTGAAACTGAACGATTAAAGCGTGAAGTTAAGGCAAAATTTGGACATGACTGTAATACTGAAGAAAATGCTTTTCATTCTGTATTTGATAATCTGTTAGATAAACAGCAAGAAGCAGAAACTGAAAGAGAAAAAGAATTACAGATTCATAGGCAAACAGTCTTGGAATCTGATTCTGATTCTGATTCAACTTATGATTATGATAAAGATTAGATAAAGTGTATATTAGGTTGCATGTAATAAGTTTACGACATGTAAATGTAATCTACTTATTTCAATGCAATTATATTTTATCTTTATTATTATTATCATGATTATTCATTATTTTGGTGTTTATCTTGTGTAATCTTAATAGATGATACAGATGATACAGAATTGCTTTTTGATGGTGATGAACTTGAGGAGGGTGAATTTGTTCCTGAACCGGATTTAAACATATTCAAGAAACCTTATGGGTTTGATGATGTTTGGGACTCAACTCCTGTAGATCAGTTTTTGGATGAAAGAAAAGAGTTAGAGATAAAGAGAAATGAAGTTAAGGAAAGAATGCTTCAAGCTTCAATTAGTAGCTCCGCTAAAGTTTTAAACTTTGTGGTATATGCTAGGATTGATGATGCATTGATTCCTTTTCACTGGGAAATAAACTTGACAAGACCTTTTAATCCAAATGATTATCCTGTACCTCTCAGAGAAGATGATCCACTACATGAGATTGATCGACTTGTGCCTGGGCAAAGAATCAATGATTATATAGTCACATGGGATACTATGAAACCCATCATGTATTGGACTCATATCTCAGATAAAGATGCTGCAAGATATAAGACAATAATCTGGAGTTGGTTTTATGATGAAGAACTGAAGCTGTTTGTTCTTAAAAGACCAGAAGGTTGTCAGTATCTAGCATGGCGTGAAAGACATTTCAGAAGTTTGTGTGAAGAAGACTTACATGAACTAGGAAATAACAGGATTATCAATCCAAGTGGTTATGGTCTTGCTGATGTGGTTGGTAAGAATCTTCATGAAGATTTCAAGTTGAGATCGAATATGAAAGACTCTGAGAAACCAAAGTTTCATATTGAACCAAGACGAAAGAAGAAGGTGGTTAAGCCAGATAAAAGCGTTGAGTATATTCAACGTGATATCAAGTGTATGATCAAAGTCCCTGCCAAGAAATGGGCACAAGATGTCTTGGATAAAATGGATAATTGGGAGATTGATCGAAATTCTGGTGAAGCCAAGATGTATGCAGACTCGAAGAAGAAGATGTTGTTGAGAAGGATGTATGATCCAATGCAGTTGGTTAACTTCTCAAGGAATGATCAGAGAAAATTATACGATACTGAATGTTCATTTTTACCATTTTGGAAGAATGAGGAAGATCGATATCGTAAGATTCTCCAAGTCTGCTTACATGAAAATATCCATGCAAATAGCAAACGATTGTTATTTGATGGATGATGAAGATTTTTTTGAAGATTGAAGAAATCGAAGATGCTGCTGTCAAGGGGGAGTTTGTTGATGCATGTTGATGTGACAACAGCAACTTAGATTTGATTAGTCTTTTAGATTAAGACATTATGTTGTTTTATGTCTTATTCATTTATATGTAATTGATAGATTATGGACTTCGTGTTTTAGTAATGATCGATTACATGTTTTGGGTGTTATATATATGTTTATATATGATGTTTGTTATGTATGTCATACAAGTACAAACATAATATATGTTAGGTTTCTTGTACATAAAGTACTTGGAAAATAACTAAGCATAGATGTTGATGGTATTTAGTACTAACGAAGATAATCTTCGTTAGGAACTAACGAAGATAATCTTTGTTATATGGGCTGGGTTGCTAAGTTCGTAAGAACAAAGCCCAGCAGGCCCAATATCGATTTAAAACATATATAAACGAATGGAAACCCTAAATTGAGGATTCCAGTTCATATTACACACACCAAAGGCGACTAAGTTCGTTTCTAGCTAATAGCAAACGAAGATAGATCACATAAGGCTGATTATATTGATATAATTAGCAATATATTTGATAACTAATCAAACTAGTTATCTCGTGAGGATTCCGCACTCACGACATAACAATAGACGATCTCGAGAGCGATCAGTGGCTATCGAGGGACTCACAACTTAGGAGGAATCTCGTTCTTGATGATGGCGGAGCACTCGGCACTCATGACTGCCGTCTTCGCCTCTTCCAACTTCCTTTTATCCGAGACAAGCTCTTTGAGAAACTTCGCATAGTTTGGCATACCTGCAAGAAGATCAACTAGAGGAATAGTAATGTTAACATTTTGTATTAAATCAACAAACTTCTTAAAATCCTCCTTGATCTTCGCTTTCTTCAACCGTTGAGGAAATGGAATATGCGGTTGATACGGCTTAACCGGTGGCTTCTCAACGGTTGGTTTCTCAACGGTCTTGGATGGAACGGCCGGTATCTTCACGGCTTGGTTCGGTTCCATCTCAATTTCTTCATCAACAGTCTCATCTTCTTCATGAACCTGCACAAGTGGAGAAGAATCATTAGGTAAAGGGTTTGAAGAGTCATAAGTCTTACCCGTCCTTGTAGTGATGGCATTCACTTGCTCATTTCGAGCATTTGGAGGGGTATATTTCTGTCCCGATCCTTGACCGCTTTGCCCTTGGTTATTGACTTGAGGCTTTGGATTCTGTTGAGTGTTGCTCGGTAGAGTACCGGGCTGCCTATTCGAGTTTCCTAGCCTCTCAAGTCTTCCTTCTAAATCTTTGATGGTGGCTTGTTGATTCTTAGCCCCTTGATCCAACTTATGACCAAGCCCATCCAAGCGAGTGGTCAAAGCGTCTAAAACATTAATCACCTTCTTTGACTCTTTTGCAACTTGTTCATTAGTTGCCTTTTGGGCACCAATGAACTCCTTCACTATGTCTCTCAATTCGGGATCCGCACCTCGTTGATTGGTGAACCTACTAAACCTATTACCACCAAAACCAGAAGTGTTAGCATTAACAAAAGAAGAAGAAGGATAAGAACTACCTGAGGGCCGGTTTTGATAACCGGTGTTTTGGTTGAAGTTCCCTTGATTCTTGACATAGCTAACATCTTGCACGGGTTTATCCGGGCAATCCTCCGAATAATGCAAATCTCCACAATGCTCACACCCGTCGGCCATAACCTTAACATCTCTCTCAAGGCTCTTAAATCTAGTATCTTGACTATCAAATCTCTCATTCATTTGCTTTGAGAGAGCCTTAACTTCAGCAACAAGCTTCGAATCCTCACTACTCTCAACTTTAGCCACGGTGGATCTACTTGACCTCTTATCTCGATCCTCGTCTCTTGTAGAAAACTCCTTAGCCATATCCTCTAGAATCTTATATCCTTCATTTGGAGAAATGTTATTGAGACTTCCCCCAAATGCATATCCGAGTTCCCTTTTTGTTTTCCTATCCAAACCATCATAGAAAATTTCGAAGCTTTCTTCGGTGCCCATACTATGTCCGGGGCAATTTCTAAGCATTTCTTTGAACCTTTTCCATGCATCAACTACATCTTCACCCGGTTCTTGAGAAAAACCTCTGATTTTGTTCTCTAATTGCCTTTGAGTTCTAACCGAATAAAACTCATCAATAAAGCCTTCCCGAAGTTCGGCCCAAGTGGTAAATGAGTTTTCGGGTAACTCCTTAAACCATGAAGATGCATCTCCAACGAGAGTCATAGGAAATAGTTCTAACTTAACGGCTTCCGCTTGCCCTGTACCATATTGATACAACCTACAAATTTTTTCAAACCTCTCAAGATGTGCATATGGATCATTCCTTCTAATCCCATCAAACTTGTCTTCTTCCACACTCTTGAGGTGATTCCCTTTTAAAGAGAAGTCCACTGAAATAGCCGGAGGGCGAATAGCTGTGCCCCGGTCCGCCGGTATATTCCTTCTTCTCTCCCCGTAAGGACGGGCATTAGGATCTACCGGTTGTTCATCACCCATTCTTCTACCCCAAGGTTGTCGGTTATTATTAAGGTTGGGTCGAGGTATGACAATTACACTCGGTTCAGGTGTTTGAACTTTCTCTTCTTCTTCTGAATCTGAATCTTCACCTGTTCCAAACACTCTACCTGCTTCTTTCAAATTATTAACCAACTGATCTTCTAAATCCTGAATGGGTGGGACACTGGTTTCGGTTTCTAAATCTATTTTGACCGGTGTGAATGGTTCCTGGTTATCTCTAGACACTAAGCGGCGTCTAACTTTCCCTGGATTAGACAATGGGCTAAGCAAAGGTCGGCCAGAAGCTCTTGTGTTCATCAACTAACAAGAACCTGCACAATAACTAAAAGCAAACCGTAAACCGCAACTGTGGTATAACTAAAACAAAATAAAATAAAAATCTATCTAGTAAAGCAATAACTTTCTCACAAATGAATGCAAGAAAGGATCGAATCACAAAATAAACAACTACTTAAAATAAGTCCCCGGCAGCGGCGCCAAAAACTTGATGTGTAAAATCGAGTTATAAAATTTATAAACAAGTTTCACCTAAAAGACGACTTCTACACACTTATGGGCAGTGTACCCATCCGTATATAGTATAGAAATATGGTAAAACCAAGTCGAACACAAGGACTTTGTTAAGCAATTATTAAAATAAAGTGATTCAAAAGAAAGGGGTTTTTATGGCCGAATTGCCACGTTGCAAAAGTTAGTGAGAAATTAGTAATCCCAAAGGATTAATCGCAAAAGATAATTTTGTTTAAAACAATATTTTAAAAGGTCATCTACCTTGACTCCATGACACATTTTATGTTGGTTGCATTAAGGTTAAAGCCAATTCAAATACGTTGATTCCGATAACTAAGTTAAGACAAGGAACTCACTAGTAGGCCTCCTAGCTTATTACCCTACCCGAACTCATTAACCAATTAATTCAATCCTAAAGATCCGGCTACCACCTTCCCTATTAAGATCTCCCTAACCGATTAATTTGTTTTGTTATGATTAAACAATTTCACCTATCGATTCTATCAAACCGTTAACACATTGAATTCTCTTACCTATTGTTGTTTATCAACTCGCTACCACGAATTAATACCTATTGATTCTACCAAACCAACTAGAACAATGAACTCTTGGACTTAGCTACCACTAAAACCATTCATTCACCATCAACAAACAATAGAATAAATAATGAAAATTCAATACATTAAGATCTCGATGAAACGTTTAATAATCAACTTGAATTCAAAATAATATGCAACCAATATTCATTGTGTCATTTCATCTCAGTAGATGATGAAGTGTTTAGCCTGACATAATCATAAATAAGTCACAAATAGCAAAAGAAAGAGTAAACATCTTGTACCAAAGTGTGAAAGACAATGAAAAGCTAAAGAAATCGATGATTGAATGCCTTGAAACTCTTGAGCAACCCTTAGATCTTGGAGAATGTAAAAGCTGCTGAATATTGCCTCAAGAAACCCTAAAATCGACCCAAAGTAAAAGTGTATCGAATGGGAGGGATTTTGTCTTCTATTTATAGTGTTTACTAAAAAGCCCTTGCTGAACCGACCTACAGGTGTGACGCACCAAACTCCAGGTGCGGCGCACCTGGCTTGTTTCCAAAAACTACATCTGCCCGATATGCGGCGCACCACATGTTTGGTGCGGCGCACCTTGCTCTTTCTCAAAATTCTCCAATTTTACTGATCAACATGTGCGACGCACCAAGCTCCAGGTGCGGCGCACTCCCTTCTTGCAAAATTTGGCCAACTTCCTGATCAATATATGCGACGCACCAAGCTCCAGGTGCGACGCACTCAGCCACTTTCTCCACAAAACTTGTGATTTCCAACTCGTTTCTTCTCGTACTCATACACGAACCATCCTAATGCATCTTTTAGCCATCCACAAGCTATTTTTAACCATTTTACCTGTTCTAAGCCTGCAATCACTAACAATACCATCAAAGCATCGAATATACATATAATTTGCACATAATTAAGCGTAAAACGACTTAGAAACGATATGGGAATATACATATAAATGGACATATCAACGACTCAAAAAATAACTAAGTGTGGATGAACTATAGAAGAGTTCTTCCAAGAGGAGAAAGAAGGAGGCGAATACTCAAGCCAAGTATTGTGTGAAAATAATGAATCCCTAAGGCCATATTTATAGCCTTGGATAGCCTCCATGCTTTTTCTATCCCACCGATGTGGGACAAACTTTCCAAGGGAAATTTTATTCTCCTTTATCAAGTCTATTCATTTTGAGTCTCGAGGGCAACCCAAAAGGACTGTGCTTCTATCAATTATAGTTATGGCTTAGACACCTAATCCAACAGAAACTAAAAAAATTGGTGGTCAAAACCAAGAGTTTGATGGTAAAAGTTAGAAGCCTTAAAATAAGAGATAGAAAGTAAAAAAAAAAAAAAAATTTGATGATTAAAGTTAGAACTATAATTAAGTTTGTATACAAAAAGTTGGACTTAAGTTAAAAAATCCAAAAGTTAAGTGGTAAAAATAAGTTTGAAGCGTTAAAATAAGAGATAGAAAGTAAAAAAAAAAAAAAAAAGATTTGATGATTAAAGTTAAAATTCAAAGTTAATTGATAAAAATTAAAAACTTTAAAAGTAAGTTATACTTGTATACAAAAAGTTAGACTAAAGTGATAAAACCTAAAAGTTAAGTGGTAAAAATAATAAACTCTAAAAGTATACAATCGTAAAAAAAAAAACCCGGAAAAAGACAAAATAGGAATAAGACAAAATTGCTGACGTCAGCACCGAGCTACTGTAGATAAGGCTTCATGAATTGTTATATATATATAATATATATATAAAATATATAATATATATTTGAAAATATTAATATAATAAAAATGGGAATGATAAATCTACAACAATTATTAGTCATTTACAACAATATTTGTTTTACACAGTCGTAAACTGTGTAGTAAAATGTGTACTTTGTTGTAGATGACTAATAATTGTTGTAAGTTTATCACTATAATACTAATATATACTAATCTATATTCCCTTATAAAAATTATAGGGTGGTGTTGAAAATTTAAAATTTTTAGGACATGGAAAATTACCAACTTATCATTCCCCTTAAAACAAAACACAAATATCCTCATTCTCTCTTTCTATATACCTAAACAACACACAAACACCCTTTATTCCCGTCAATAACCACCGCCGTCGTCCATCATCACCAACACCCCGACAACCGCTATCCATGGTATCGCCGCAACGCGCGGGTACCATGCTCGTATATGTGGATATAAATTTGTGAGTTGGATGGCTAAAAAAGTCAAAACAAATGTTTAAAGACCGTAAAATAATAAGTTGAACCAGCATCCATTATGCAAAAGCCTTTGTATGACTACAACACCATGAATACACATTTACTTTCTACCTTAGAGCATCTCGTTAGAGCATATCCAATGATAATAACTTTTTAAAGGCTTTTTTGATATCCCTATAATTAATTTATCATATTAAATTATAAATATTAGAAGACTTCATAAGAAAACATTTTAAAAAACTAAATTTAAAAATTAGTGTGAGTGTATTAAAAAAAATCTTTGATTAAAAAGTTAAGAAATGTCAAGTTTTTAAGAAAAAAGCTATGTTTTTCAATGATAATAAGTTATTCAAAGCCTTTTTTTTATAAAAAAAAGCTTATTTTCGTCAATAACCACCTCCGTCGTCCATCATCACTAACACCCCGGCCACTGCTATCCATGGTATCGCCGCAACGCATGGGTACCATGCTCGTTTATGTGGATATAAATTTGTGAGTTGGATGGCTCAAAAAGTCAAAACAAATGTTTGAAGACCGTAAAAGAATATGTAACACCCCAAGCTAAGGCTCAGAATATCACGGAAATCATATAGCACAAGGTGGAATTAATGTAGAACATGATCTAAATGCAAATAACGGATTCAGTGAATCCTTACAATAAAAGAAACAAGTAACAAAGTATAACGGAAACAAGTAATCATCAAAGTTTACAAAACAACATCAAAAGAAGGCTAACAAATCCTAAGTACAATGCAACAGAAGGTAAATGGATCCTTGATCCATATAAGTCCAGTCCGGGTTCGACAGCAAGCAACAAATTAAACTTCACGTCCTGGATAACCTGATTACCTGAAAAGTGTACTAAGCATAGTCAACACAAGGTTGGTGAGTTCGTAGTAATGGTCCATAAAGAAACCATCGTCAATAATCATATATAGAGTAGAGGCTAGACATGACTTACAGTGAGCCTCTAAGTAACACCAAAAACGTCCAACAACAAGATCATACCAAACAAGTATGCGTGCAATAAGAGTGCACAAAGATGTAAATACCAATACAAACGCCAAAACATAATCAATCATAATGCCTATTATAATACATATCGAATTCGTATCAACCATGCCACAAAATACACCAAACAGAGTATACTTGCGTGTGAACCGCGTGCGTGTGAACCGCGTATTCAACAATCAACAACCATCAATCATTAACCAATAATCAACATTCGACAAATATGAGCCAACAATCAATAATCGCAACGGGGCACACTTGTCAACAGAGGGACAAGGCCGCATTTCAACATACATAAGTCACATCCTCTATCAGTGGGATTTATGCGCAACATATGCATCAATCAAAATTAACCACTAACCACAATTTAAACCAACTATACGTACATATACTTCAGAGGATTCTACTTTCATCAAGTTCTAGATGCTTATGTATAGGGTCACCCGCAGCCTTCCCACCACATCTAGAACTCCTTGAAGGCATAACCGACTTCCATGTATGCACGCCCATCCTAAATAGTAATAATAATAATATATATATATATATACTTCACAACTTAACTAAGTCAATCAAACGTAATGAACCGTCTCATCAAACTCAATCACAGAGCCATCGCATCCCAAATCAATCAGCTACAATGCACATACATTTCATACGACTTTACATTCAAGGAATCATAGATGTTTATATATAGGGTCACCCGCAGCCTTCCCACCACATCTACAACTCATTAAAGGTATCATCGTCTTCCATGTATGTACAACTATCTAATCACACATCAAATCACTACAAGATCATAAGGAGTATAGCAACCGCGTATAACAAAAGAGTACGCGAATTATTAACGTCAGATCATGTAACATACATATGTAAGACCATAATATATATCAAAAGCGTATCGATAATGTCATCAATACAACCATAAAAGTATGCTCGCGTGTGTACCGCACAAGTCAAGTATATCAAAGCGTATATGAATATCCAACACATTCTCAACATCCATCAATTCCTCTAAACAACGCGTACATCCACTTCGGAGGGTTTTACTTTCATCAGGTTCTAGATGCTTATGTATAGGGTCGTCCGCAGCCTTCCCACCACACCTAAAACCCTTTGAAAGTAAAGCCGACCTCCATGTATGTACTTCTATCCTAAAGAGTTACAATATCACAAACACAGTCGTAAACCATCACACGATCAATCATAACTATCTACCAAACGACAATCAATCAGAAATTAACTAGACAGGTAATCAAGTCAACCAAACAAACACACAACACGTATATGTACACTTTCAGCCCGAATCTCTATTGAGTAGGGAGCTACGAAACTCACCTTGATCGGCAAAGAAGCTTAAGTCGAGTAAATGAAAGATTAATAGCGAGTATTGGGCCCCACGTGTTCACCACCTATCAAAGCATGCCATATATCATATTGTCAACTTTATAATCATAAACAAGTTGGTTTAGCAAGTTTAAGTCGAGTCGCAACCCACAAACGCTCCTACAACCTTACCGGTTAAGAACGAGACACCTTGACTAGACATTTTTAGAAATGCACGAAGATTCATACAAAATGAAGGTTACTACGTGAAACTAGACTCTCTTACGATTCCAACGATAGGTCATATGACTTATTTGGACTTACGGATCAAAAGTTATTAACGTTTGAAAACTGACGCGCAACATTTTCACAGAACCTATCCACTGCGCCGCAGTGAGCCATAGCCAAGCTCACTGCGCCGCAGTGAGCTACCCATGAACCAACCAGACCCTAGCCACTGCGCCGCAGTGGCCCAATACTGACCAGAAGCAGCAGCAGCACCAGCATATGCAGGAAAACCTAAACCAAACCCTTAAAACTCGACCCAAACCAACCCAAATCGATTTGTAGAACTTGTAACTTAATTTGAAGCATAAATAAACACCATTAACCATAAATAAACATAACCCAATCCACAATTCGACCAAAACATCAAAATCACACCCAAAACCTTCAAACCCTAATTTAAACCCTAATTTGACCCAAACGAGATTTAAGCCGATTTAGGACTTGTAAATGTTCGAGATGACTAGAAATGCATAAACAAACATAAGTAGGTACAAATGAGATGATTTTGACTTACCAAAACTCCTCCTTGAGCTAGAACCCGAAATTAGGTCAAAAGGGTAAAATGTGAGACTTCCACCTTTGATTCTTCAATAAGACGATAATGAGATAAAGATGATTATGATTCTAATGTTATATCAGTTCTAAACACCAAATCGATGAAAGGAGAAGAAGAAATGAAGATGGCTTTCCTTTGCTTTTACTGAGGAGAGAAAAGAGAAGAGAAAGAAAGATAGATAGAGAGAAATGAGAGGAGGGAAGAAGGATAAGGAGGGAAATGGGTCATAAAGGGCTGGTGGGTCGTGGATGACCTACGGGCCGACCCGTTTCTCTTCACAAACCAAAATACAATCGTTATTCATTTAAACGCCGATCAAAGCACTTTATTGACCCGAATACAACACATTGTCATTTAATTCACGAAACGACCCAAATAACTTCCACATTGTCATTTAATCACCAAAACGACCCGAATACTTCATTAACCTATATTGTTAGTCATATTACACGTAAAGTCAACGAGTCAAAATTCACGGATGTTACATTATTCCCCCGTCAAAAGAATTTCGTCCCGAAATTCAACAAATCACTAATCGTCAAACAAATGCGGTTACTTAGGCCTCAACTCTAGCGATCTCCACCACACATCAACCCATTTCTTGTCTTCGGCGACTTCATAATGAAGTCCATCACAATTTGTTTTCCTTCAAATCTCTCTCTCGTCTTTCACTACACGCTTATTCGCATCTCAGAAGTCTATAAGGGTTTTGACTACGCGCGCGATGTTAGGAAGTTAAGCATATACAAAATTTAAGTTATCGAAATGGGACAAGCCCGGTAAGTCACCCGGAAAAGCCTCGGGAGACTCAAGATTATCAGAGACGACGTTAGTTTCAGATTCTTAAGACGGTAGCTCTGAGGACGCTTGAGTTTGACAATTTGCATGAAACCCTAAAAACCCTACCGTTAGATATTTTTACATTAGTAACCCTACTACACAATTAAGAATCATATTAACCATTGCATTCAGATTTTACTCACTTTATCGCCAGGAACCTTAATATCATAGGTCACCAAGTACGTGAAGAATTTGTTGTCTTCTAGAGTCAATACACATGCACGGGGTATTAGATTGAATTTAGTTAGAGAGTCGTTAAACATCCAATAATTTTAAACATAAAATTTCAAAACACACGAACGAATGTAACCCTAAGGAGTAACGTTAGGATAAATGAGGTCATAGTCGGTTTTGACATCGAGTAATGCCATAACAGCAAATCCGTGAAGAGAAAGGTACCTTAACCAACGTTTGGATCATTTTGGCCTCCAATGCCATTTCCCGCAAAAGCTCGGCCACGAGGATGAACTTGATGGCCTTGTTGGCCACGGTTTTGGTTCGGCCCGGTAATTTGGAGTTGATTCGGATGGACCGCCACTTCAACTTGTTGTCCAATCCATTGCGGACAATTATTTTGGTAGTGATCAGGGCTTCCACATTTAAAGCACGTACCCCATGGAAAGTCGCCTTGAGGATGAATGGTTTGAAGAGGTACTATATTCAATGGTGCCGTTTTCGGGGCTCCGCAATCTCTCGCCAAATGCCCAAGTCGATTACAATTGAGGCAGGCCCCACATTGGGTATTAGTGGGATGATGCTTGTTACAATTGTTACAGAAAGGATGAGGTCCCTTGTAAGGCCTCCTCGCCATTCCCATTGCCGCCCTGAATTTACCCTTATTACGACCATTGGGGTCAAACCTTCCCATTTCTTCACCCCACTTGATTCTCCCATTTCCTTTCTCTTGTTTGTTGAGGAGTTACTCAAAACACCGCTCCTCAACAAGTCTTCAGTCACACTACCAGCTCGGTTGACAGCATCAGCTAAAGAAGTGGGCATGTTAGAATTCACATAGGATCGGACTTGAGGATTCAAGCCCAATACGAACTTCTCGATGGCCCGAGCCTCAGAATCCACCAAGTGAGGAATGAGGGTAGACAACTCTTGAAATCGTCTAACGTAGCTCTTGTAATCGGCTCCCTCCATGTTGAGATTAACAAACTCAATGGTCAAATTTTGTAGTTCATAGGGAGGACAAAACTTCGCCTTCACCTTGTTCTTGAAATCGATCCATTCCAAGTTATAAGTCCGCCCAAAGTTATCTCTTGGTTCCACCAACTCAAGGCGTCATTTTTAAACATGCCGGATGCATAAGAAATCCGGTCGTCATATGTGCAATGACTTCTCTCAATCACTGCCTCGATCTCTTCAAACCACCTTATACACTCAGTGGGACCACCTCTTCCATTAAACTCCGGTGCCCCACAGCTTTTGAAGTCCTTAAATATACATCCTTGTCGGTATCCCCCGTATTGATTATACATGGGTATACGGTTATCAACTCTCACTGGTTCCTCTTCTTCGTTTTCTACGTCCTGAGGTTGAGCATTTTCATTATCCACATTTTCCGGGGCTTCATTGTTTTGAGGCCCATTGTTTTGTCCAAGACTTGCCGTGACTTGAGCAATTATGGTCGGCATGATATTGGCGACCGTTTGAGCGATCACCTCAGCCAAGTTTAGCTCAGGAGCTTCACCACGACCCCTTCCTTGGCCTCTACCACGGCCCCTACCTCTACCTCCTTGTACCTCCGGTTGAGCTTCCGGTTGAGGTTCTTCCGGTTCAGTTCGATAGTTCGTTCCGGTTCTCCTTGGTCTCACCATTTCTATAAAGCAAGTGACACGTTGACCCGAGAGTTAGTCTCAAATGCTCACATGTTAGTCACACAAGTTGTCAATGTTCTCATACCGATACCATATACTCATTTCATATCATTAAGCTAAGGCAAGAGTGCTAGAATCCTATGAGATTGTTACTTAGCATATTATCATGTCAATTTCCTTACGATCATTCGTTATTAATTCAAGTAATCATGCTCACTACATCATAAAATCAAACAATTAACAAGTATAACGGAAACAAGTAATCATCAAAGTTTACAAAACAACATCAAAAGAAGGCTAACAAATCCTAAGTACAATGCAACAGAAGGTAAATGGATCCTTGATCCATATAAGTCCAGTCCGGGTTCGACAGCAAGCAACAAATTAAACTTCACGTCCTGGATAACCTGATTACCTGAAAAGTGTACTAAGCATAGTCAACACAAGGTTGGTGAGTTCGTAGTAATGGTCCATAAAGAACCATCGTCAATAATCATAATATAGAGTAGAGGCTAGACATGACTTACAGTGAGCCTCTAAGTAACACCAAAAACGTCCAACAACAAGATCATACCAAACAAGTATGCGTGCAATAAGAGTGCACAAAGATGTAAATACCAATATAAACGCCAAAACATAATCAATCATAATGCCTATTATAATACATATCGAATTCGTATCAACCATGCCACAAAATACACCAAACAGAGTATACTTGCGTGTGAACCGCGTGCGTGTGAACCGCGTGCGTGTGAACCGCGTATTCAACAATCAACAACCATCAATCATTAACCAATAATCAACATTCGACAAATATGAGCCAACAATCAATAATCGCAACGGGGCACACTTGTCAACAGAGGGACAAGGCCGCATTTCAACATACATAAGTCACATCCTCTATCAGTGGGATTTATGCGCAACATATGCATCAATCAAAATTAACCACTAACCACAATCTAAACCAACTATACGTACATATACTTCAGAGGATTCTACTTTCATCAAGTTCTAGATGCTTATGTATAGGGTCACCCGCAGCCTTCCCACCACATCTAGAACTCCTTGAAGGCATAACCGACTTCCATGTATGCACGCCCATCCTAAATAGTAATAATAATATATATATATATATATACTTCACAACTTAACTAAGTCAATCAAACGTAATGAACCGTCTCATCAATCTCAATCATAGAGCCATCGCATCCCAAATCAATCGAACTACAATGCACATACATTTCATACGACTTTACATTTAAGGAATCATAGATGTTTATATATAGGGTCACCCGCAGCCTTCCCACCACATCTACAACTCATTAAAGGTATCATCGTCTTCCATGTAAGTACAACTATCCTAATCACAATCAATTCACTACAAGATCATAAGGAGTATAGCAACCGCGTATAACAAAAGAGTACGCGAATTATTAACGTCAGATCATGTAACATACATATGTAAGACCATAATATATATCAAAAGCGTATCGATAATGTCATCAATACAACCATAAAAGTATGCTCGCGTGTGTACCGCACAAGTCAAGTATATCAAAGCGTATATGAATATCCAACACATTCTCAACATCCATCAATTCCTCTAAACAATGCGTACATCCACTTCGGAGGGTTTTACTTTCATCAAGTTCTAGATGCTTATGTATAGGGTCGTCCGCAGCCTTCCCACCACACCTAAAACCCTTTGAAAGTAAAGCCGACCTCCATGTATGTACTTCTATCCTAAAGAGTTACAATATCACAAACACAGTCGTAAACCATCACACGATCAATCATAACTATCTACCTAAACGACAATCAATCAGAAATTAACTAGACAGGCAATCAAGTCAACCAAACAAACACACAACACGTATATGTACACTTTTCAGCCCGAATCTCTATTGAGTAGGGAGCTACGAAACTCACCTTGATCGGCAAAGAAGCTTAAGTCGAGTAAATGAAAGATTAATAGCGAGTATTGGGCCCCACGTGTTCACCACCTATCAAAGCATGCCATATATCATATTGTAAACTTTATAATCATAAACAAGTTGGTTTAGCAAGTTTAAGTCGAGTCGCCAACCCACAAACGCTTCTACAACCTTACCGGTTAAGAACGAGACACTTTGACTAGACATTTTTAGAAATGCACGAAGATTCATACAAAATGAAGGTTACTACGTGAAACTAGACTCTCTTACGATTCCAACGATAGGTCATATGACTTATTTGGACTTACGGATCAAAAGTTATTAACGTTTGAAAACTGACGCGCAACATTTTCACAGAACCTATCCACTGCGCCGCAGTGAGCCATAGCCAAGCTCACTGCGCCGCAGTGAGCTACCCATGAACCAACCAGACCCTAGCCACTGCGCCGCAGTGGGCTAGCCCATGCCACTGCGCCGCAGTGGCCCAATACTGACCAGAAGCAGCAGCAGCACCAGCATATGCAGGAAAACCTAAACCAAACCCTTAAAACTCGACCCAAACCAACCCAAATCGATTTGTAGGAACTTGTAACTTAATTTGAAGCATAAATAAACACCATTAACCATAAATAAACATAACCCAATCCACAAATTCGACCAAAACATCAAAATCACACCCAAAACCTTCAAACCCTAATTTAAACCCTAATTTGACCCAAACGAGATTTAAGCCGATTTAGGACTTGTAAATGTTCAAGATGACTAGAAATGCATAAACAAACATAAGTAGGTCCAAATGAGATGAATTAGACTTACCAAAACTCCTCCTTGAGCTAGAACCCGAAATTAGGTCAAAAGGGTAAAATGCAAGAACTTCCACCTTTGATTCTTCAATAAGACGATAATGAGGTATAGATGACTATGATTCTAATGTTATATCAGTTCTAAACACCAAATCGATGAAAGGAGAAGAAGAAATGAAGATGGCTTTCCTTTGCTTTTACTGAGGAGAGAAAAGAGAAGAGAAAGAAAGATAGATAGAGAGAAATGAGAGGAGGGAAGAAGGATAAGGAGGGAAATGGGTCATAAAGGGCTGGTGGGTCGTGGATGACCTACGGGCCGACCCGTTTCTCTTCACAAACCAAAATACAATCGTTATTCATTTAAACGCCGATCAAAGCACTTTATTGACCCGAATACAACACATTGTCATTTCAAAAAACCAAGAATACCAAAATCCTTACCATCTATGTCTACATCACCAGGCAATGTACCTACCAACTTAGCTTTATAAAGAATCACATCGGGGTACATTACGAACTTGATAGGGTTCGATCGAATTTCTCGACACAACTCATCAACAACATAGTCAGGAAAAGGATTCTCATACTTTTTATGGATACACAATAAACTCTTATTGGTAACAGACTTAAAACCATCAGGGATCAGTGAAGCTTTCATAAAAACAAAATCACTCTTCCACTCACGAATATCCAAACCACCCATTTTAAAGCACCCAGCTTTCGAGCGGTTACCTACTATAGCCCAATCACCAGAGGGACACGTTTGCACAAAGTACCTAAACAGATCTAACGACAGTTCACCGCCATATGCCCTACACATCACTTCAAAAGCGACTATTCTTGATAAACCTAGCGGTGTTATGGTCGAGATATGGATGTCAAAATAGTCAAGGACACCAAGCATAAAGGACGAGAAAGGGTACCTAACATTACCCTCAGTCATGGATTTAATATAAAAACCCACATACCCATCCGGGGGGTAAGCACAGTGTCGCCGTCGGAAGGAATAAAAAAGGATGATATTTGTCCAGGAAAATATTTGTCAACAAACTTATTTAACTTCGACCAAATAACAGTCGATTCGGTGCTTCCGATGCCTCCTTTCGACATCAGAAAGTGACAATCAAAAAACAAAAATAGTAGAAACAAGAAAGGAATCGCGTACCTAGTGGGAGGATCGGAAGATATGAGGGAGCAGAAACCCTAAGAGGTAAAAATGGGAATTTTATGTTTTGAGAGAAATATAAAGCATGGACAAAAGACGGAAACAAGAATTTATACATCCAACTGCATGTAGATCTCATCCGTCCATAAGCTGCCTAGAGATACACACTCATCTACCACCCTTAATCACCTTTCAAATCACTTTAATTACAGGTGGTTTACGAATTTACAAGAGAGGCCCCTGGAGATTATAATGAAGCCAGTAATAGTCCAACGCAATAATTGTTTGGCAAAAATCAACGCCTTGGACTGGGGGGCTTGATGACATACCCGTCCAGCGGCACGCAGACCCTGACATAATAACGTTGTGGTACGAAGGGCCGTCCGTTACGAAGGTTTCCATAGATAAATAGAAAGGATCAGAATTTCCCCTTGTAATAAATAATTACAGAAATGGTCCTTGGCCCAAGATGAAGGAAACCCTAGACGGCCCACTTCTTCTCCAAGACTACTCCCCCTATAAAAGGAGGAGGAAAAAACCCTAAAAAGGGGAGATCGAACAAGACCGGCGATCACACATAGAACGCGTAAAAGGCTTCAATTGGCGTAAAGAGATTAACTCTACCTTTTGGGAACCGCCAATAAACAACCAAATATACCCATCATTCCACATCATTTTCACCCCGATTCGGTGCACAAACATATCCCTATAATTAATTTATCATATTAAATTATAAATATTAAAAGACTTCATAAGAAAACATTTTAATAAAATAAATATAAAGTTAGAGTGAGTGTATTAAAAAAAAATCTTTGATTAAAAAGTTAAGAAATGTCAAGTTTTTAAGAAAAAAGCTATGTTTTTCAATGATAATAAGTTATTCAAGGCCTTTTTTTTAAATAAAAAGCTTATTTTCGTCAATAACCACCGCCTTCGTCCATCATCACCAACACCCCGGCCACCGTTATCCATGGTATCGCCGCAACGTGCGGGTACCATTATCGTATATGTGGATATAAATTTGTGAGTTGGATGGCTCAAAAAGTCAAAACAAATGTTAGAAAACCGTAAAAAAGTAAGTTGAACCAGCATCCATTATGCAAAAGCCTTTGTATGACTACAACACCATGAATACACATTTACTTTCTACCTTAGAGCATCTCGTTAGAGCATATCCAATGATAATAACTTTTTAAAGGCTTTTTCTATATCCCTATAATTAATTTATCATATTAAATTATAAATATTAAAAGACTTCATAAGAAAACATTTTAATAAAATAAATATAAAGTTAGAGTGAGTGTATTAAAAAAAAATCTTTGATTAAAAAGTTAAGAAATGTCAAGTTTTTAAGAAAAAAGCTATGTTTTTCAATGATAATAAGTTATTCAAAGGCTTTTTCTATATCCCTATAATTAATTTATCATATTAAATTATAAATATTAAAAGACTTCATAAGAAAACATTTTAATAAAATAAATATAAAGTTAGAGTGAGTGTATTAGAAAAAAATCTTTGATTAAAAAGTTAAGAAATGTCAAGTTTTTAAGAAAAAAGCTATGTTTTTCAATGATAATAAGTTATTCAAAGCCTTTTTTTTAAATAAAAAGCTTATTTTCGTCAATAACCACCGCCTTCGTCCATCATCACCAACACCCCGGCCACCGTTATCCATGGTATCGCCGCAACGTGCGGGTACCATTATCGTATATGTGGATATAAATTTGTGAGTTGGATGGCTCAAAAAGTCAAAACAAATGTTAGAAAACCGTAAAAAAG
>CM067171.1:5260643-5305643 GCA_034093135.1 Erigeron breviscapus | reverse complement strand
ACGACTTCATGGACAGCTTCTACATCGTCTCCGTCTTTTAGGCATGTCGACGGTGTTAAGTCAAGCTTTCTCCAAAACGGATCTATCACATTCGGTTGAATACGAGTCTCTGCATTTTTTGATATCAATAAGTATACGACATTATGTCGGTATGATTAAAAAAAAAGTATTAAAACATACTAACCGCGCTGCATGTACTCGGCAATCTTGCAGGCACATGGTAGCCCACAACTATACCGAACCTTGCACCCGCACTTTTTCACCTGTTTTTTCAGTTGTTTGTCTAACCGAACGATTTCATCAGCCATGATGTACAAAGCTTTATGTGAAACCTTTCCCAGCAGGGCCTTCATACAGTTGTAGTTTTGTTTACCCAAGAAGGTTCCCTTGCTATACCCCAGTTGGCCCCTTATTTCTGTGTCTTGACCGATCATAACAGAATCAACACATTGCAGGATTCTAGTAAATGTACATTTCCCCTTCAGCTCTTCCTTCAGAAGGTGGTGCTCGGCCTCGACTCTGTTTGTGGCGTGGTTCTGATAGTTGAGATGTTCATCGACCCAGCATGACACAAACTGCTCTCGGTACGGGGACAACCAATTATCGTTCAGGTACTTGTAGACACCTGGAAAAGTTGCCAATTTTTTCTTTAACTCCTTCTCGTATGATTTAAACTCGTCAAGAGTCCGAGATTCATAGACTCTTTTCCACCAGACGTTAAGCCTTTCAATGTTAACATCTTTCTTCAACCGCAATGCTGGTTCGCAGTGTTTGATTATGTTTTGCCATATGTGGTACCTACACAGCAGGTGTTTCACTTGCGGCATAACAACCTTCACTGCTCTCATCAGGGCCAGCTCCCTGTCAGTTAGAACGACACGAACGACAAAGCCTTCAACAAGGGTGGACTTGAGACATTGTAACACCCATTGATAATTCGCCTCCTGCTCGTTTACGATAAAAGCATATGCTAAACTGAAGGTCCTGCACGTTGAAGTCACGCCGATAATCTCAACAAGCGGCATGTTGTACACGTTGGTTTTGTACATGGAGTCTATTTCAATAACCCAGGGAAATGCGCGCCATAGGGTCATTGATGTTGGATGCATGAAAAAGAGGTTTTCCAACCGTCCATTTTTACTATTTGTAGTAAATTGGTAAAAGTAGTTTTTCTCCTGCAGTAGTGAGAACATAACCTGCAACAGGTGAACAAGATATAGTAAATAAGTCACTTCCAACAACGTAGTACATAATCACTAATATGATGTTTGTACCTGCATTGGAGTATGCCCTGCTTGGCCCGCCCTCCGTCTCGATTTCAGAAAGTTGGTAATGTCTCCTCTTCGAGTCAGGTTTCCTGTAAATTCATTTTTGAGGTTTACCAGGATCTGGCGTGGGTACATACCGCGATCCGATAGGTTTCCCACATATTGCTTTTCTTCTTCCGTCATCCGTCTCGCGTATGCATTCCCCTGCAGATCGGTAGCTGGATCATGATTGTGTTTCCAGTCCTTGACCGTTACCCTCCAACCACCATCATACCCGGGGCGGCCTTCCAAAGTAAAAGGACAACCTATCTTGTTCGACCGTTTGGGTGGCCCAGTTAACCTTTTATCGCGTGGTCCACCGTGGTGACATATTAGTGTCACTTTATTGACCACCTTTAACGAGTTTTTGTTCGACCGTTTGGGTGGCCCAGTTAACCTTTTATCGCGTGGTCCACCGTGGTGACATATTAGTGTCACTTTATTGACCACCTTTAACGAGTTTTTGTTCGACCGCCGTACGACTAGAACATAACCCAACTCCATTGCTGTTCTTTTAGCCCACTCCGTCAACTCTTCGAAGGAAGCGAACACCTCCTCGGTTTCTAAGTCTCCAGCTTCGCATTCAAATTCACCGTCTGCATTAGGTGACTCAAACTCATCATCCGGCACTTCAATACGTACGTTATCTGGGTCTGCCCAAATATACTCCAAACTATCCATCTGAAACAATTCAAGTAAACAAGTCAACATCTAGTTCAGTAACTATTGATGGTATCCATACTATATATGTAGTTAGTACAATAACTATAATTACATATAGGTATAATATCTATATCTATGTTCATAATATATATATGTATACGTAAGATATATACTTGTGCGAAAGAGAATTAGTATGTATTTGAAAAGAGAAAGCAGAGAATGCGTACGATCGAATGCCATGCATGGCATGTAGTATATATAACGAGATTTCTCCCAATTCTATGATCAGACGTATCGCCGCTAATACTCAATCTAATCCTATACCTCAGAGCAAATGATTGGGAGAATGATCCCGAGGTGCCACGTGGCAAGCATTAGCGCGCCGCTAATACTTGCCACGTGGCACCTCGGGATCGGGCGTCGTCAGTCATGGTTGCATGATTGTCGGACCCCACCATTAGCGGCGACGTCGCCACTAATACCCTGGTGGGGTTGCCCTTTTTCTGGTGGGGTTACTCTGTGCCTTTTTTTTAAAAAAAAAGTAAAGGAAAAGATATACAAAGAACATAAAACACTGACCATTCCTATTCAACGTCTCATCCACAGATTGATTCTTTTCACGACAATTTAAAGATGGAAAGTTTGCATAAACAAACAACAATGTGTATGCCTACCAATTGAACGACTTGATTGTCATGGTTAGAATTAGAGGTTGTGCTTGAACGCAGCTACGCATTACTATCACTAATGTGTATATATATAATAATATTGGAAGCAAATGTGAATATATATTTTATTTATATTAATAATAAATTGAAAGAGAATGAGTAACTCAAATCTCTCTGCTTACTTTTTCTTTTCTTTTTTCTTGTCTTTTACCTCATCATTTTATTTCAATAATGCCACCTTAACTAATACTAATTCTGATCAATGCTCCGCTTTAATTCTTTTTAAACAAAACCTTTCATCTTTCAACTTTTCACCTTCATATGCTAGATACTATTGTGAAGAATTGAGTTTTACTCAAAGTTACTACCCAATGATGATGAACTGGAATACAAGTACAACAAATTGTTGTGATTGGGATGGAGTCTCTTGCAACCACTCCACCGGTGACGTTATCGGGCTTGATCTTAGCTGCGGTATGCTACAAGGTACTCTCCATCCTAACACCTCCCTCTTCAACCTTCCTTACCTCCAAACACTCAACCTTGCTTTCAATGATTTTACTGATTCCCTACTTCCAAGTAAAATTGGAAGGCTTTCAAGTACTCTTACACATCTCAACATCTCTGTATGTGGGTTTTCTGGCCAAGTCCCATCCGATATCATACTTCTTCATAAATTGGTTTCTCTTGATCTCTCTGGAAACTATTTCGATCTTGAGCCTCGTGTTTTCATCAATCTCCTTCAAAATCATACTTCTTTGGAAGAACTTTCACTTGCACAAGTTACTATATTTTCAGTGTTACCTACTCATCTTAATATATCTTCATCTTTAAAGTTACTAGATCTTAGCAGCACCGGATTGCAAGGAAATATACCTCATTACATTTGTAGTCTTCAATCTCTCGAAAAGCTCGACTTGTCTTGGAACAGATTCACAGGAGAAATCCCCTGGGAAATCTCACTTCTTCCAAAATTGGTTTCACTTGATCTATCTTTCAATCAATATGATAATTTGAGCATTAAACCTCATATCTTCGAAAGTCTTCTACAAAATTCTACCCTTCTAAGATTCCTTGGGCTTCGTGATGTTAATATAGGTTTGTATTTCCCAGCTTATCTTAATATCTCTTCTTCTATGAAGTCACTCGATCTCACGAATACTAGTTTGAAAGGGAAATTACCTAATAACATCTTCAATCTTCAATATTTAGAATACCTTAACTTGTCAGAAAACAATAACATCACTGGTCCGCTACCCAAAGTTAATGATACCATCCCTCTCAAGGCATTAAGTCTCTCATCCACCAACTTCTTATAAATTGGTTTCTCTTGATCTCTCTGGAAACTATTTCGATCTTGAGCCTCGTGTTTTCATCAATCTCCTTCAAAATCATACTTCTTTGGAAGAACTTTCACTTGCACAAGTTACTATATTTTCAGTGTTACCTACTCATCTTAATATATCTTCATCTTTAAAGTTACTAGATCTTAGCAGCACCGGATTGCAAGGAAATATACCTCATTACATTTGTAGTCTTCAATCTCTCGAAAAGCTCGACTTGTCTTGGAACAGATTCACAGGAGAAATCCCCTGGGAAATCTCACTTCTTCCAAAATTGGTTTCACTTGATCTATCTTTCAATCAATATGATAATTTGAGCATTAAACCTCATATCTTCGAAAGTCTTCTACAAAATTCTACCCTTCTAAGATTCCTTTGGCTTCGTGATGTTAATATAGGTTTGTATTTCCCAGCTTATCTTAATATCTCTTCTTCTATGAAGTCACTCGATCTCACGAATACTAGTTTGAAAGGGAAATTACCTAATAACATCTTCAATCTTCAATATTTAGAATACCTTAACTTGTCAGAAAACAATAACATCACTGGTCCGCTACCCAAAGTTAATGATACCATCCCTCTCAAGGCATTAAGTCTCTCATCCACCAACTTCTTATTCGGAACTTCAAGTTTTCTCTTGATCTCTCTGGAAACTATTTCGATCTTGAGCCTCGTGTTTTCATCAATCTCCTTCAAAATCATACTTCTTTGGAAGAACTTTCACTTGCACAAGTTACTATATTTTCAGTGTTACCTACTCATCTTAATATATCTTCATCTTTAAAGTTACTAGATCTTAGCAGCACCGGATTGCAAGGAAATATACCTCATTACATTTGTAGTCTTCAATCTCTCGAAAAGCTCGACTTGTCTTGGAACAGATTCACAGGAGAAATCCCCTGGGAAATCTCACTTCTTCCAAAATTGGTTTCACTTGATCTATCTTTCAATCAATATGATAATTTGAGCATTAAACCTCATATCTTCGAAAGTCTTCTACAAAATTCTACCCTTCTAAGATTCCTTTGGCTTCGTGATGTTAATATAGGTTTGTATTTCCCAGCTTATCTTAATATCTCTTCTTCTATGAAGTCACTCGATCTCACGAATACTAGTTTGAAAGGGAAATTACCTAATAACATCTTCAATCTTCAATATTTAGAATACCTTAACTTGTCAGAAAACAATAACATCACTGGTCCGCTACCCAAAGTTAATGATACCATCCCTCTCAAGGCATTAAGTCTCTCATCCACCAACTTCTTATTGGTAACTTCAAGTTTTAACTTCTTGATCTCTCTGGAAACTATTTCGATCTTGAGCCTCGTGTTTTCATCAATCTCCTTCAAAATCATACTTCTTTGGAAGAACTTTCACTTGCACAAGTTACTATATTTTCAGTGTTACCTACTCATCTTAATATATCTTCATCTTTAAAGTTACTAGATCTTAGCAGCACCGGATTGCAAGGAAATATACCTCATTACATTTGTAGTCTTCAATCTCTCGAAAAGCTCGACTTGTCTTGGAACAGATTCACAGGAGAAATCCCCTGGGAAATCTCACTTCTTCCAAAATTGGTTTCACTTGATCTATCTTTCAATCAATATGATAATTTGAGCATTAAACCTCATATCTTCGAAAGTCTTCTACAAAATTCTACCCTTCTAAGATTCCTTGGGCTTCGTGATGTTAATATAGGTTTGTATTTCCCAGCTTATCTTAATATCTCTTCTTCTATGAAGTCACTCGATCTCACGAATACTAGTTTGAAAGGGAAATTACCTAATAACATCTTCAATCTTCAATATTTAGAATACCTTAACTTGTCAGAAAACAATAACATCACTGGTCCGCTACCCAAAGTTAATGATACCATCCCTCTCAAGGCATTAAGTCTCTCATCCACCAACTTCTTATTGGTAACTTCAAGTCTTTAACTTACCTTGATCTCTCTTCTTGTAGTCTGACAGGGCCCATTCCCAAATTCATAGGTAACCTAAGGTACCTTACTTTTCTCGATTTATCATTTAACCAACTTAACGGGACATTACCAGCTTCCATATTTTCTCTCTGGTCATTAGAAAGCTTAGTACTTGATGACAATCAATTTGATGGCCAGATTGATATGCTTAAGTTTCAACAACTCACCAACCTCGGTGTCCTACGCCTTGCATATAATAATTTTGGTGGTACCTGGGATTTAGATACAATCTTATCAAGCCTCCCAAACATTTCCACTCTCGATCTCTCATACAGTGGTGTATCTATAAGCACCAGTAATGCTAATCATTATGCCAACCCTAATGTATGGTTCTTGCTTCTGGCCTCTTGCAAGATAAAGGTGTTTCCAGAATCTATACGATCCATGACACATCTTGGATCCTTAGATCTATCAAGCAACGAAATCCATGGCCAGATTCCTCATTGGTTAGGGGAGATGGGAGGTAGTAACCTGTATCGTTTGATCCTATCACATAACTTCATACAGGGACCGTTACATCCATCAATTTGCAATATGAGCAATCTACTGCATTTGGATCTGTCAAATAATAGATTTGATGGAGTGATTCCAGAATGCTTTGGGAATATCACCTCATCTCTTCGAACGATTAATTTGGGGACAAATCATTTTCATGGAACCATTCCAAATGTATACGAGAACTGTGGATGGCTAGAAGGGCTGATTTTGAATAGAAATCAATTTGAAGGAGAGGTGCCAAGTTCCTTGTCCAAATGCCAACACTTGAAAGTTCTTGATGTGGGAAGCAATCACTTAAATGGAACGTTCCCTCACTGGCTAGAATCTCTTCCAAGTCTACAGATTCTTGTCCTCAAGTCAAATAGTTTTTATGGACACATCATACCATCATCTACAGTTGGATTGACATTTCAATCTCTGCAAGTTATGGACTTATCTCACAATGGGTTTGAAGGCCAACTCCCACGAAAATATTTTCAAAATTTTAATACCATGAAGAAAAGTGTAAAAAGGAGCACAACCCCGAAATATTTGTACGTGGATGAAAAGCCTTACTCATTCGTTGTTAGTGTGAAAGGTGTGGAGCTAGCTTTTGGGCAACTTAATGTTTACTATACAATTGTTTGTTTATCACACAATAATTTTGTTGGGGGGATTCCGGATATCATTGGAAATCTTAACTCATTGATAGTGCTCGACTTATCCCACAACCGCCTCACTGGTCAAATCCCACATACGGTTGGACAACTGTCAGAAATTGAATCCTTAGACCTATCTTGCAATCAACTTACAGGAAAGATTCCTCAAAGCCTTGCAGACTTAACGTTTCTTGGGTTCTTAAACCTCTCGCAAAACCATCTCGTGGGGCACATTCCAGTAGGAAAACAACTCAACACATTTCAGGAAAACTCATTTGAAGGGAATCCGAATCTCTGTGGGCTTCCATTGTCCAAAAAGTGCAGTGATAATCCTCAAGATCCACAACATGAAAGTGATGGAGATGGCGTTGAGGAAAAGAGTGGGCTTCCATGGAGAATAGTGATGTTAGGATACGGTTTTGGGACCCTATTTGGATTGGTAATGGGATATCTCATGTTGTCAACTGGAAGACCAATGTGGTTTAATGCAATTGTTGATGGAATGGAACAAATGATCTTGAATAGGCGAAAATAGAAGATGTGTAAATAAATAAAATATGAAAGGTATGTATTGCATGCACATGTTTTTCTTTTTCACCAAATTCTGGAAGAAAGTTTTAATTTGTTATCATATTTATTTTCCAGGTGGAGACTTCTCATATAGGTGGACTCGAACCTTCAAAAAGATTATGCAGTTTCATATTTCTAGTCTCTTTTGAATTACGAGTACATTGTATTTTTTAAACATATACTGCTTAATGTGTCACATTGGATGCTACGTTTTAATTATGTTTAGCCTTGAAATATGTGTGTTTATCTTTATGTTTAAGTTGCTCATAGGAATAATACTCCTAAAAATCATGATCCGACTTAATTTGATAAGTTCATGTACAAAATTTATAATCAAGTGCGGCTCATTATAGTGTTGAGTTCTGCAGCTTTAGATCGATCTTGTTGACACTCTTATCTCCATCGTTTCCTTTTTGAACTTCACCTCCATGCTCCATCCTCCATCCTCCATCCTCCATCCTACATCCTCCATCCTCCATCCTCCATCCTCCATCCTCCATCCTCCATCCTCCATCCTCCATCCTCCATCCTCCATCCTCCATCCTCCATCCTCCATCCTCCATCCTCCATCCTCCATCCTCCATCCTCCATCCTCCATCCTCCATCCTCCATCCTCCATCCTCCATCCTCCATCCTCCATCCTCCATCCTCCATCCTCCATCCTCCATCCTCCATCCTCCATCCTCCATCCTCCATCCTCCATCCTCCATCCTCCATCCTCCATCCTCCATCCTCCATCCTCCATCCTCCATCCTCCATCCTCCATCCTCCATCCTCCATCCTCCATCCTCCATCCTCCATCCTCCATCCTCCATCCTCCATCCTCCATCCTCCATCCTCCATCCTCCATCCTCCATCCTCCATCCTCCATCCTCCATCCTCCATCCTCCATCCTCCATCCTCCATCCTCCATCCTCCATCCTCCATCCTCCATCCTCCATCCTCCATCCTCCATCCTCCATCCTCCATCCTCCATCCTCCATCCTCCATCCTCCATCCTCCATCCTCCATCCTCCATCCTCCATCCTCCATCCTCCATCCTCCATCCTCCATCCTCCATCCTCCATCCTCCATCCTCCATCCTCCATCCTCCATCCTCCATCCTCCATCCTCCATCCTCCATCCTCCATCCTCCATCCTCCATCCTCCATCCTCCATCCTCCATCCTCCATCCTCCATCCTCCATCCTCCATCCTCCATCCTCCATCCTCCATCCTCCATCCTCAATGTAAAAGGGGTAGTGTAATTATTTTAGGAGTTGATGGGTTTATGTTGTAAATTATTTCATTAAGGGTATTATAGGTATTTTAAGTGTAAATGTTTAAATTAATGAATAAAAGAGATATAATTAATTAATTCATTAAGGGTAGAATGATCATTTCGCATGGGGACATTTTTATGAGTGTAACATCCCAAACTTTTCGTTTAACGGTTGACTGTCGTTAAGTCAACACTTTACTTCCGTTAAGTCATTAGATGATTTAATGCATATATGTGATTTATGTGTAATATGTGTTAGGTGCTAAATGCATTAATGGAACGTGCATTAATGTATTAACATGGTCTAGACGTGCTTAAAAGAATAGTATGTGTTCCCGATAAGGATCATATAGAGCTCAAATAATTATTTGAGAATTGCTTGGAAATACTTTTTCATATTTATACTATCAATAATAGTATTTATGAATAGTACCGTATTCGTGAATAGTAACCGTATTTATGAATAGTACGTATTCGTGAATAGTAACCGTATTTATGAATAGTACGTATTCGTGAATAGTAACCGTATTTATGAATAGTACCGTATTCATGAATAGTAATCGTATTTATGAATAGTACCGTATTCGTGAATAGTAACCGTATTTATGAATAGTACGTATTCGTGAATAGTAACCGTATTTATGAATAGTACGTATTCGTGAATAGTAACCGTATTTATGAATAGTACCGTATTCATGAATAGTAATCGTATTTATGAATAGTACATATTCGTGAATAGTAACCATATTTATGAATAGTACGTATTCGTGAATAGTAACCGTATTTATGAATAGTACGTATTCGTGAATAGTAACCGTATTTATGAATAGTACGTATTCGTGAATAGTAACCGTATTTATGAATAGTACGTATTCGTGAATAGTAACCGTATTTATGAATAGTACGTATTCGTGAATAGTAACCGTATTTATGAATAGTAACCGTATTCGTGAATAGTAACCGTATTTATGAATAGTACCGTATTCATGAATAGTACCGTATTTATGAATAGTACCGTATTCGTGAATAGTAACCGTATTTATGAATAGTACGTATTCGTGAATAGTAACCGTATTTATGAATAGTACCGTATTCATGAATAGTAACCGTATTTATGAATAGTACCGTATTCATGAATAGTAACCGTATTTATGAATAGTACGTATTCGTGAATAGTAACCATATTTATGAATAGTACCGTATTCATGAATAGTAATCGTATTTATGAATAGTACGTATTCGTGAATAGTAACCATATTTATGAATAGTACCGTATTCATGAATAGTAATCGTATTTATGAATAGTACGTATTCGTGAATAGTAACCGTATTTATGAATAGTACCGTATTCATGAATAGTAATCGTATTTATGAATAGTACCGTATTCGTGAATAGTAACCGTATTTATGAATAGTACGTATTCGTGAATAGTAACCGTATTTATGAATAGTACCGTATTCGTGAATAGTAACCGTATTTATGAATAGTACGTATTCGTGAATAGTAACCGTATTTATGAATAGTACGTATTCGTGAATAGTAACCGTATTTATGAATAGTACCGTATTCATGAATAGTAATCGTATTTATGAATAGTACATATTCATGAATAGTAACCATATTTAATGCATATATGTGATTTATGTGTAATATGTGTTAGGTGCTAAATGCATTAATGGAACGTGCATTAATGTATTAACATGGTCTAGACGTGCTTAAAAGAATAGTATGTGTTCCCGATAAGGATCATATAGAGCTCAAATAATTATTTGAGAATTGCTTGGAAATACTTTTTCATATTTATACTATCAATAATAGTATTTATGAATAGTACCGTATTCGTGAATAGTAACCGTATTTATGAATAGTACCGTATTCGTGAATAGTAACCGTATTTATGAATAGTACCGTATTCGTGAATAGTAACCGTATTTATGAATAGTACCGTATTCATGAATAGTAACCATATTAAGAATAGTACGTATTCGTGAATAGTAACCGTATTTATGAATAGTACCGTATTCGTGAATAGTAACCGTATTTATGAATAGTACCGTATTCGTGAATAGTAACCGTATTTATGAATAGTACCGTATTCGTGAATAGTAACCGTATTTATGAATAGTACCGTATTCGTGAATAGTAACCGTATTTATGAATAGTACCGTATTCGTGAATAGTACCGTATTTATGAATAGTACCGTATTCGTGAATAGTACCGTATTTATGAATAGTACCGTATTCGTGAATAGTAACAGTATTTATGAATAGTACCGTATTCGTGAATAGTAACCGTATTTATGAATAGTACCGTATTCGTGAATAGTAACCGTATTTATGAATAGTACCGTATTCGTGAATAGTAACCGTATTTATGAATAGTACCGTATTCGTGAATAGTAACCGTATTTATGAATAGTACCGTATTCGTGAATAGTAACCGTATTTATGAATAGTACCGTATTCGTGAATAGTACCGTATTTATGAATAGTACCGTATTCGTGAATAGTAACAGTATTTATGAATAGTACCGTATTCGTGAATAGTAACCGTATTTATGAATAGTACCGTATTCGTGAATAGTAACCGTATTTATGAATAGTACCGTATTCGTGAATAGTAACCGTATTTATGAATAGTACCGTATTCGTGAATAGTAACCGTATTTATGAATAGTACCGTATTCGTGAATAGTAACCGTATTTATGAATAGTACCGTATTCGTGAATAGTAACCGTATTTATGAATAGTACCGTATTCGTGAATAGTAACCGTATTTATGAATAGTACCGTATTCGTGAATAGTAACCGTATTTATGAATAGTACCGTATTCGTGAATAGTAACCGTATTTATGAATAGTACCGTATTCGTGAATAGTAACCGTATTTATGAATAGTACCGTATTCGTGAATAGTACCGTATTTATGAATAGTACCGTATTCGTGAATAGTACCGTATTTATGAATAGTACCGTATTCGTGAATAGTAACAGTATTTATGAATAGTACCGTATTCGTGAATAGTAACCGTATTTATGAATAGTACCGTATTCGTGAATAGTAACCGTATTTATGAATAGTACCGTATTCGTGAATAGTAACCGTATTTATGAATAGTACCGTATTCGTGAATAGTAACCGTATTTATGAATAGTACCGTATTCGTGAATAGTAACCGTATTTATGAATAGTACCGTATTCGTGAATAGTACCGTATTTATGAATAGTACCGTATTCGTGAATAGTAACAGTATTTATGAATAGTACCGTATTCGTGAATAGTAACCGTATTTATGAATAGTACCGTATTCGTGAATAGTAACCGTATTTATGAATAGTACCGTATTCGTGAATAGTAACCGTATTTATGAATAGTACCGTATTCGTGAATAGTAACCGTATTTATGAATAGTACCGTATTCGTGAATAGTAACCGTATTTATGAATAGTACCGTATTCGTGAATAGTAACCGTATTTATGAATAGTACCGTATTCGTGAATAGTAACCGTATTTATGAATAGTACCGTATTCGTGAATAGTAACCGTATTTATGAATAGTACCGTATTCGTGAATAGTAACCGTATTTATGAATAGTACCGTATTCGTGAATAGTAACCGTATTTATGAATAGTACCGTATTCGTGAATAGTACCGTATTTATGAATAGTACCGTATTCGTGAATAGTAACCGTATTTATGAATAGTACCGTATTCGTGAATAGTAACCGTATTTATGAATAGTACCGTATTCATGAATAGTAATCGTATTATGAATGTAATCTTCCTATTGTGTAATATGTTTGATATGTGACGATTAATGATTGTTATATGCTTGACATGCGTATGATGTTTTATAAGATGATTTAATTGGCAACTGTTTTATACAACCTGTGGTTATCTTACTCAGCTTTTTAAGCTGACACTTGTTTTTGAAAATGTTGTGTATCCTCAGGTTAAGCAGTGAAGTTGCTAGGTGTGAGGCATGGATAGATGGTAGCATAATGAAGACTTATTGATGTCATAGATTGCCTCATTTGCTAGTCTATTTGTATTATATCATATAGACTTTAATAATGTTTGGTCGTGTGGTTTGTTATGGATTTCTTAAATTATCGTGTGATGCAATAAGTAACACCAAAAAACTTTGGTTGACATTTCCGTTAGGAAATGACTATTTATGAATGGGACCTTTCCGCATTTAATGACTGTTTTATTTAAAAAATTTTGAAATCCATATATTTATAAAGTTGGGTGTTACAAGTTGGTATCAGAGCGATGGTTTAAGCGAACCATATTCTATGAGGCATAGGATTGGACTTAAACCCTGTGATAAATTACTTTTAGGAGGGGTTGGGATGAGTGAGAGTGTAGGATTGAGGCCTGTTATACATATTGCTTTTAGTGTATAATTCGATCGTTGATCCTTAATTCTATCATATCTCGCTAGATCCGTCGCTAAATCTTTCGTCTATTACTGATAGAATCATGGTGAGTACTCGAGGGAATCCTAATCGTCAGGATGGAACTGAAACGACTGCAGCTGCTACTAACCATAGTGGTTTTCGTCCTGCAAATGATCAAAGGACTCCGGAGCTGCAACTGTTGTTTGATCAGATGAAAACCCTTAATGATCGCCTAACGAGGACTGAACAAGAATTGGTCGATGCTCGGGCAGAACGAGATGCTTTGTTGAGAGAAAGGTCGGCTAATAGCAATTCTCGTCGCGACAGGAGAGAGGAAGAGAACTCAGTTACTCATTCTCAGACTCGTAATTTTCAGTCTAATTCTAATGAAAGAACGGGTGATAATAGTGGAAATAATGGTGAGGGTAAAGTGAAGGAATTCAACCTTAGGGATTTTTGGGGCTGTAAACCCTCGAAATTCCACGGTGAGGGTACCTCTGTGGAAGGCTATCGTTGGTTGAAAGAGGTTGAGAAGTGTTTTGCAATTAGAGATTGCCCGGAGGAGAAGAAGGTACTCTTGGCTACCCAATTGTTTAGGAGAAGTGCTCAAGATTGGTGGGAGACTCAGACTGAAATATTGGGTACAGAGACGGTGATTCAGATGAAATGGGAGAAATTTGTTGAGCTATTCAACAAAGAATACATTACTGTGAGAGAAAGGCAAGTTCTGGAAAGAGAGTTCTTGTCCATGACTAAGGGGGACAAGACTATGAAGGAGCATATTCGATTGTTTGCGGAGAAACTACGATTCTGTACACGACTGTGTCCTGATGAATTGTCAAGGGTAGGTCGTTTCATTGAAAGCCTGCCTAATGAGTACAGGTCATGGGTCAGAATGCGTACCACTTTGAAGGAAGCTTATGATACTGCACTAGCCCTAGAAGAAGATTTGAAGCCACATGTGAAGAAAGAAAATGATTTAGGTTCCAAGAGAAAAATTGAAGGGACTTCTAGATCCAACAAGAAATATAGGGGTGAGTCTTCTAAGAGCAAGGACGATAATAAAGATAAACCATGGTGTTCTCAATGTCGGTCTTGACATAATGGTGCTTGTACCGATAAAACTCTTCGTTGTATGAAGTGTAGGAAGATTGGGCATAAGATTTCGGAATGTACAGATAAGTGGAGGTGTTTCAAATGTGACTCTACTGAACACAAGATTGCTGACTGTCCTCAAATGAAAGCTGAGGAAAAGAAGAAGAATGAAATACCTAAGGCTCGAGCACGTGCTTTCCAGATGACGACCGAGATAGCTAAGGAAGAAGACGATGTGGTTAGTGGTACTTTTCCTGTTAACTCTAAACTGGCTACTGTTTTATTCGATTCTGGTGCTAGTAAATCGTTTGTATCTCCCTTATTTGCTTTACAACTTGGTGTTCCTGCTAGTCGTCTAGCTCATGCATTAGAAATTGAGATAGCTGATGGTCGTATGTCTAAAATTCGTGAGTTATATCATGAGTGTTCTATTGAGATTGAGGGCATGACTTTCCCTATCCATTTATTGCCCATTTCGCTGGCTGGGTTTGATGTGGTTGTTGGCATGGATTGGTTGGGAAAGAATAATGCTACCATTCTTTGTTCTGAAAAGATTGTTCGTATCCCTACTCCTGATGGAAAGGTGGTTTCTATTTATGGTGATAAAAAGCTGGGGGGTCTCAAAATCATTAATTTGATGAAGGCTCTCAAGTATATTCGACAGACGAACACTCATTTTCTTGCCTATGTGATTGATACACGTAAGGCTAAACCTTATGTGTCATAAATTGATGTTGTTGCTGACTTCCCTGATGTTTTTCCTGACGATCTTCCGGGTCTTCCTCCTGATCGTGAGGTTGAATTTTGAATTGATCTCGTGCCTGGTGCAACTCCTATTGCAAAGGCTCCTTATCGATTGGCTCCTACAGAAATGAAGGAGTTAATGTCCCAATTGCAAGAGTTGTTAGATAAGGGTTTTATTCGTCCGAGTCCGTCGCCTTGGGGAGCTCCTGTTTTGTTTGTCAAAAAGAAAGATGGTTCGATGAGAATGTGCATTGATTACCGAGAGCTAAATAAGCGAACGGTAAAGAACAAGTATCCTCTTCCGCGAATCGATGACTTGTTCGATCAATTGCAGGGTGCCTCTTACTTTTCTAAGATAGACTTGCGTTCATGCTATCATCAACTGAAGGTTGAAGAGAAAAGTGTGGCTAAAACTGCTTTCCATACTCGTTATGGGCATTATGAGTTCCTTGTTATGCCCTTTGGTCTAACCAATGCTCCAGCCGCATTTATGGACTTGATGAATCGAGTCTGTCGGCCTTTCCTTGATCATTTCGTGATAGTATTCATTGACGATATTCTGATTTATTCTAAGTCAGAAATGGAGCATCGGGGTCATTTGCGAGCTGTAATTGAGGTTCTTAGGGCGAAGAGGCTATACGCTAAATTCTCAAAATGCGAGTTCTGGCTTCGAGAAGTTCATTTTCTTGGCCATGTAATTTCCAAAAATGGTATTAAAGTTGACCCTTCGAAGATTGAAGCTGTAATGAAGTGGGAGCAGCCTAAGACTCCTACTGAAATTAAAAGTTTTCTGGGTTTGGCAGGTTATTATAGGAGATTTATACAAGATTTCTCCAGAATTGCTAAACCTATGACAGAATTAACTAAAAAGGGAGTGAAGTACGTGTGGACTGATTCTCAAGAACGAGCTTTTCAGACTTTGAAGAAAAAGTTATGTGAGGCTCCAATCTTAGCACTACCAGAAGGCACAGATGACATGGTTGTTTACAGTGATGCCTCCATTACTGGGTTGGGTTGTATTCTTATGCAACGTGATAAGGTGATAGCTTATGCTTCTCGTCAGTTGAAACCTCATGAGAAGAATTACCCTACTCATGACTTGGAGCTTGCTGCTGTAGTTTTTGCTCTTAAGATATGGAGACATTATCTGTATGGCACTAAGTGCACTCTTTTCACTGATCATAAGAGCCTACAGTATGTATTTAATCAGAAAGATATGAATGTTCGTCAGTGAACATGGATGGAACTTCTCAAAGATTATGATTGTGAGATTAAATACCATCCTGGTAAGGCTAATGTGGTTGCATATGCATTGAGTCGCAAAGTGCAAGGTGCCACTTGTAAGTTGCTTTCTATGGTTGTTCAGGCTGAATCTGGGTTACTCGAGCGGATCAGGTCTGCTCAAGTGGAGGCTTTGTTACCTGCAAATTTTCGTGGTGAAAGAATAGGGAAGAAGAGAGAGCGGTTTAAGGTGAATAGTCGTGGCTATCAGACTTACAAAGGTAGAAAATGGGTGCCATTATTTGGGGGTAATTGAGAGTTGATACTCGAAGAAGCCCATAGATCAAGATATTATGTCATCCTGGTGCTACCAAGATGTTTCATGATCTTAAACCTTTGTATTGGTGGCCTAATATGAGAAATGATATCGCTAGCTTTATTAAAAAGTGTGTGATTTGTGCTCAAGTCAAAGCAGAACACCAAAAGCCGTATGGTAAGTTGCAGCAATTGGATATCCCAGAATGGAAATGGGACCATATCACCATGGATTTCGTGACCAAATTGCCTAGAACCAGGAAGGGTCATGATATGATATGGGTTATTGTGGATAGACTGACCAAGTGTGCTCATTTCTTAGCAACTCGAGAGAATGCTTCACTAGATAAGTTGGCAGAATTGTATATCGATGAGGTAGTTTCGAAACATGGTATACCTATGTCTATTCTTTCAGATCGTGATGGTCTCTTCAATTCTAATTTTTGGAGGGGTCTTCAACGAGAATTGGGAACACGAATACACATGAGCACTGCTTTTCATCCTCAGACTGATGGACAGAGTGAGAGGACTATTCAGACACTCAAAGATATGTTACGTGCATGTGCTTTAGAGTATGGGGGTTCATGGGATTACCATTTACCATTGGTTGAATTTGCATATAATAATAGTTATCATGCAAGTATTAACATGCCACCCTTTGAGATGTTATATGGGTGCAAGTGTCGGACACCTAGTTGTTGGTTAGAACCAGGTGAGAAACAGTTTACTGGGCCAGAAGTTGTTCAAATAACGGCTGATAGGGTGAAAATTGCTAGGGATGCCCTGAGAGCTGCTAGAGATCGCCAGAAAGCATATGCTGATAAGAAGAGACGACCAGTGACTTTTGAAGTGGGTGAGATGGTTATGTTAAAAGTTTCTCCTTGGAAGGGTGTTCTTCGATTTGGTAAGCGTGGAAAGTTGAGTCCTCGCTTCATTGGTCCTTTCAAGATTTTGAAACGCATCAAAAGCCAAGCATATCAATTAGAGCTGCCTCCAGAATTGGATGGTATCCATAATAGCTGCCTCCAGAATTTGAGGAAGTGCTTGGCAGATGAGATCAATGTGATTCCTTTAGAAGATATAAGTATTGATCCTAAGAAAAATATGATAGATGAACCAATTGCCATCCTTGATCGGAAGACGAAGAAACTTCGTAAGAAGCGAATTGATCTTGTGTTAGTAAAATGGAAGCATAATCGAGGTGAGAGCATGACTTGGGAGACTGAATCTGTGATGAGGGATCGTTACTCGCACCTCTTTGTTGTTAACCCGATTCTGAGGACAGAATCTTCTTAAGGGGGAGGTAATTGTAACATCCAAACTTTTCGTTTAACGGTTGACTGTCGTTAAGTCAACACTTTACTTCCGTTAAGTCATTAGATGATTTAATGCATATATGTGATTTATGTGTAATATGTGTTAGGTGCTAAATGCATTAATGGAATGTGCATTAATGTATTAACATGGTCTAGACGTGCTTAAAAGAATAGTATGTGTTCCCGATAAGGATCATATAGAGCTCAAATAATTATTTGAGAATTGCTTGGAAATACTTTTTCATATTTATACTATCAATAATAGTATTTATGAATAGTACCGTATTCGTGAATAGTAACCATATTTATGAATAGTAAGTATTCATGAATAGTAACCGTATTTATGAATAGTATGTATTCATGAATAGTAACCGTATTTATGAATAGTACGTATTCATGAATAGTAATCGTATTTATGAATAGTACCGTATTCGTGAATAGTAACCGTACTCATGAGTAGTAACGGTAAATAGTAAAGGTAAAAAGTAAATTGTAAATAGTAAAGGTAAAAAGCATATTCCAAAGCATATGCTAAGGTATATTCCTAAGAATATGCTAAGGCATATTCCAAAGCATATTCTAAAATTATTTCTATAAATAGCGACCTTAGTTTAATTATAAAACTCACACCATTTATATTCACTTCTAAAATCTCTCTTATAATCACACAAGAGTAAATACGTCTAAGTGATCTTCTTCTACAACACTAAGGTAGTCAGGGATATGTACAAAGCTCGGTAACTTACGTTGTGTGCTTCTCCGAGGTAAGATAACTACCTTTTGACACGAGTAACACAATAAGAACTTAGTTTTTATAATTAACGATTGGTAAAGCCATTCATACGCTTGTTAAGTTATGGGAACTTTGGGAGGGCTTACTGTGGGTGTTTATGCATGCAATGTTTTGGTTAACTTTAATTAATAATGTTATGCATGCTATTACTAGCGATGAATGATATGATTGATTGGATAGAATAACGATGTTTTGGTTGCTTGCATGATTGATTAAGATTATGAGTTCATGCTTGATATTTGATTGGCCTATACATGTAGTACACTAGACTCATGTAGGATTGCCATGATTCACGGTTGCACGATAGGGGCCCTAAAAAGATGTGATTGAAATAGTTGATACAATACATAGTTGAAATGGTTGTTAAAACTCGAGTATAAATATACAGTTGAAAGTGTTAAGCTTAACCCATACTATTCCCCGGTGGGACTAGTGTGTTGAGTTGGTCGGATGGGGTAATCATGGTGCCTCTAACGACATGGTCAAGTTGCTTGAGTATACCGGGTGATTAGGACCGATCACTATGAGTTGCTAAACGGTTTGCTCCGGGATTTGGTTATGTCTATCCTTAACGACGCCGATGGACCCCGAAAGGATAACCCATCATGTCGGGTGCAAGGTTCCTTGAAAGTTCGAATGACCGCCTATGCACAACCTGTTGTTGATTACTAATGTGACATAAGTCACTACAATATAGTTGAAAATGGCATAACCAGAATTTGTTGACTGTGATTGTTGTTGACATTGATATTGTTGATTGATGAGGTGATTGAGGTTGCTAGGCACATGTAGGAATGTAATTGTTAAGTCGGAAATCGACCATGTATAATTTGTTCAGAAATAGCTTGAAGTTTAGTGAAGACGTTTTTACAGAATTCTGAGATGTCTCAGAATTCCTTCACTGAAGCTTCACTTCAGTTCAGATCAAGACAAATCTGAAGCATTCATTCTGAAGTCAAAGACTGAAGTATGAAGAAGAGAATCATCTCAGAAGCAATCATCAGAGTGATTCTAACAGATCAAAGACTGAAGCATCTCAGTGTAAAGTATTTACATCACTTTACACTGATTACGAGGAAGACTTTTACCTTACACCTTTACCCAGTTAATAGATTTATCTATTAATAAAAGGTACAAAGTATAGGTTTGGAACATAGTACTATAAGTCACATCAAGTGACTTATATACTCTTCCAAGTGCAGCATGTAAGGAATTATGGTTTAATTCCTTAAATGCTCACAACCACATTTGTACGACATTGTCCATGTCATCATGGACTTGGTCTATAAATACAAAGTCTTCTCACAACTTGCAAAATGCTGAAAACTATTGCATTGCAACTTGTGAGATATACTCTAAGTAAACTTACGAGTATTTCCAAGTCAATTAGATCACTTGTATTTCGGGATTATTTAGATACTTACACTTGGGTGTTTATCTTTGTTCCGCAACAATCCTTGTATTTTTTATACATCAATAAATCAAATACATTAGAAAACAACGTGTCTCAATGCTACATACTTGATTATATTTATATATATATCTTTATATAGTTTCTGCCAACTTGTTCTTACATTTTATATTGTCAATTGTTTCTTGTTATCCACATCTGGATCGTAAACTGAACTTGTCCATTCAAGATCAGTTGTACTTGCCAGTCGGGTTTGTTATTCATCTATATATTTGGGACTCACAATTGGTATCAGAGCAGCAAGGTTGAATTTTTATAAATTCTTTAACCTTTGATCTGCATAGATGGCTGACTTTGAACAAGAACGACCTGACCCTAATAATGCTACCCCACCCCCTATCATCAACAACAATATACCATCACACAATGTTCACGTACACTTTCCAAACAATCCTGTTCCCAATTTTGATGGGAACAGTGAAAACTTTCAAACATGGAAAGCTTGCATGCTTAAGTATATTGCTGGTGTTGAGAGACATTTACCAGATATTTTAAAAGAAGGACCCTTTGTCCCTATGAATGCTTCAACTGTTGTCAGAAATGCCGATGGGACTCCTAGGCAGTCACCTAAGGAGAAGGATCATTGGTCTGAGGAAGATCATAGACTTGTAGACCTGGATACCAAGTTACAAAATATGATTTTATACGCAGTTCCAGAAACCCTAATGCCCACTCTTGTCTTACTTGATAATTCCAAATTAATGTGGGAGGAACTACTGACACAGTTTGAAGGCACGAATGAGACAATTGTCACAAGAAAAGTTGCTTTAAACAAAAGATATGAGTCTTTCTTTGCTATCCCTGGGGAGTCTTTAACTCAAACTTACATCAGATTCACAAATCTGGTAAACCAACTGAAAGCCCGGGGTGTAACCAAAGACAAAGAAATTTTGTTGGAAAAATTTTGTGACATTTTACCTTCTAAATGGGAAAACTTAATCTTGGTCTTGAGACAAGGCAAAACATTGCACAGTCATACTCTTGCTTCCCTTTATGGAGCATTCAGGTATACTGAAGAGAACAAAGTTGAGAGAGCTTTGGCTGAGCAGGATGCCAAGAACCATGTTTCTACCAGTTCTGGTACGGTTCAGTATTCTGAACCACAAAGTACTGCTCTACTATCTTCTGAGAGTGATATTTTTGACTCGATGAAAAAGATGGTTTCTCAAATGTTAAAAACTGGTGTCTCTGCTAATGTCACTCATGATTGTGAGGAGGATGACAATGATGATCTGGTTGCCATGCTGGCTAAAACGTTCAATCATTTTAAGACCAAATCAAATCAATCTGGCAAACCTTTTGCTTCCAGTGCTTCTATTGACAAGTCCAATCTTGAATGCTTTAAATGCGGCAAGAAAGGACATTTCATGAAGGAATGCAGATCTAGTCAACCTTCATCATCACAATCTGCTCCTAACCATTCTATCTTTCAGAAGTCTGATGACAGCTATAAGGCCAAATACAAGAAGTTGAAGGCACATATGGCTCTCTTGGCACAAGACAACTCATGTAACAGTTGTATGATTGCCAAAACTGAAAGATGGGAAGACTCTGATGAATCATCTGATGATGAGGAAGAAGTTAGGGACATGTGTTTCATGGCACAAGAAGATCAAGGTCATTTGGTCAAAACTGATGTTGAATCTGGTCGATGGGTAGACATAGTGATGAAAAAGGTCAGTAATTTTGGCTATGAAGAAAATGAGGAACACAAACTGGACCTTTTGGTTCTTTTAGAGGCTGACATCTCATTTGTTGAGACGGTGCGTTCAGAAAGCCTAAAAATGTTTGAAAACAATACTTCTGAACTGAACGCCAGTCAGGCCAGACTAAAGGAACTGAAAGATGTTCATCTGGCCCTAAAAAGTTATCAATCTATGGTTGCCACTTTAGAGTTGGAAAAAGAAGAGTTAAAAACCATCCTTGAAAAAGAATAGAAAATAATTAAATCTTGGATGAGTGCACCAAAACCAGATGCTGCAATTAAAAATACTTTTGCAAATCAAAAAACAGCATATGAATCTGGTGATCTTCACATGGCATCTATAATCACTGATTTAGATGCACTTCCAAAAGAAATGAAGCCGGAAATTATTTTTCCTAAAGTTGGCAAACAGAAAATTGTGACTAATAAGGTCAAGGAACAATCTGAGGGTAAATCTGAAACAGCTCAGACAACTGCTTCAGAAAAGAAGGCTAAACCAAAAAGCCATCCCCTCAGACTTCATCTAAGGTCTCTAAAGGCCAAAAGAAGAAGAAAAACATCTCCCCCACTGAGCCTTCTACCTCAGATTCTGGTAAGGATCAGGTGTCTAATGAAGAATCTATTTTGTTAAGGTTAGAAAGTCAATTTCAACTATTGGCTAGACAAGTGCAGAGTTGTAATGCACGTTTAAAAAATGTTGAAACCACTCATCTTCAACCTAAACAAAATGCAAAACCTTTTTCTAAGCAAACCAAGCAGAAATCTGAAAAGAAAAAGGTTGAAAAATCCATCAAACCCACTACTTTTGTGTCAACTGAGATAATGACTGAAATCCCATTTGACCCATCTGTTCCTCATATACCAAAGAAATCTGAGACTGCTAAGGGAGAGTCTAGTGAACCCATCCATAGATGGGTTCCCAAAAAGAACTAATCTTTGTTTGTGTGCAGGGAGACCGAAAGAAGAACATATGGTTTCTGGACAGTGCTGCTGGCCGAACCATGACTGGTTATCAAACCCTGCTAGAGGAATATAGGGTGCAAGAGGGGCCCTCAATTGTTTTTGGAAATGATGGTAATGGAAAAACTGAGGGATATGGTGTGGTGAATAATGGTCAAGTCAAATTCACACGAGTTGCATATGTGAACGGTTTGAAATATAACCTGATCAGTGTCAGTCAACTATGTGATGATGGCTTCAAGGTTTTATTTGATATTTCACAAGGCACTATATTCAACAGAGATGGAAAGGTAGTACTGATTGCACCAAGAAAGGGAAACATTTATGTCATTGATATGAATCCTTCTGTCTCTGAACAATGTTTCTACACAAAGGCTGATGAAGACACAAATTGGTTGTGGCACAAGAGATTATCTCATCTGAACTTCAAGAACATTAATAAGTTGTCAAGAAAACAACTCGTTGATGGGATACCCTCTATGTCTTTCAAAAAAGACAAGCCATGTCCAGGTTGTGAAATGGGTAAGCAGAAAAGAGCTTCATTCAAGACAAAGCAAAGCTTTAGTATAACTGAACCTCTTCACTTGCTTCACATGGACCTTTTTGGACCAGTGAATGTTCAGACCAGAGCAGGAAAGAAGTACACCCTTGTCATCGTAGATGAATATTCAAGATATTGCTGGGTGACTTTCCTCAAGTCCAAAAGTGAAGCTGCTGCTGAAATCATTGCTCTTATCAAACAAATTGAACTCAAGCACAAGCGAAAAGTTTGTTAGCTCAGAAGTTACAATGGCACTGAATTCAGAAATGCCACTCTGGAGTCCTTCTGCACTGAAACTGGCATATCTCAGAACTTCTCCTCAGCACACACACCAGAGCCGAATAGTGTTGTCGAAAGAAAGAATCGTACGCTGATTGAAGCTGCTAGAAGCATGTTAAATGAATCTGGTCTTCCCAAGAATTTCTGGGCTGAAGCTGTTGCAACTGCTTGCTACACTCAGAACAGATCCATTTATGTCAAAAGACATAAGAAGACCTCCTATGAAGTACTCAGAAATAGAAAGCCTAATATTGGATACTTCCATGTATTTGGGTGTCAGTATACATTCTGAATAATTCTAATCAGCTTGGAAAATTTGATGCAAAAGCTGATGAAGGATACTTCCTAGGATATTCATCAAATCGCAAGGCCTTTAGAGTCTTTAACAAGAGACTTGAAAAGGTTGATGAGTCAATTCATGTTACCTTTGATGAATCCAATTCTGCAATCTTTAAAAATTCCATCCCTGTACCACCCTCAGAAAGTCTAATAAGTTTTGGTGATTCTGATCCCATTGCTAAAACTGATCAGTCACCTGAACATGCTTCCGAACATCTCTGTTCAGAACCAGAAATAAACAAGCCAAGCAACATTCCATTTTACCCTCCAGTTAGTTTCAAACTACCTTCTGAACTAACTATTAGATCAGATGTATATGCTGCTACTCATACGATATCAGACTCCACTAAGCAACCTCAATCTGAAGAATTTCATGATGCAAGTCATGATATGCAGGAAGAAGAAGAAGCTGAAGATGTATTTTCTGAAGCTCCTCCTGAAGTTACTCAGAGAAGTTCTTGCACTGATATCATTACTCATCCTGGTCAATACTCTAAATGGACAAAAGCACATCCAATCGAGCAAATTATTGGAGAGTCCAGTAGAGGGGTTCAGACCAGAAGAGCCACAAGCGATCAACGCTTATACGTCAGCTTCTTATCTTTAATTGAACCTAAGAAGATTGATGAGGCTATGAAAGACCCAAGCTGGGTTGAAACCATGCAAGATGAGCTCAACCAGTTTAAAAGAAACGATGTATGGGAACTCGTTCCTTGTCCCAGTAACCTGAAGAAGGAACCAATTGGGACAAGATGGGTCTTCAGAAACAAGATGGATGAAGATGGTCACGTCATAAGAAACAAAGCAAGACTTGTTGCAAAGGGATATGCACAAGAAGAGGGAATATATTTTGATGAAACTTTTGCACCAGTTGCTAGACTTGAAGCTATCAGAATATTCTTAGCTTTTGCAGCTCATCATCAATTCAAAGTCTATCTAATGGATGTCAAAAGTGCTTTTTTGAATGGCGATCTAGAAAAAGTTGTTTATGTGCATCAACCACCAGGGTTCATAAATGAAGAAAAACCACATTGGGTGTACAGACTGAACAAAGCCTTATATGGTCTGAGACAAGCACCCAGACCCTGGTATGATACACTTACTAAACATCTTCTTAAAAATGGTTTTAAACGTGGTGCAATAGATAAAACTTTATTCATATTGCATGATAGAAGTGATATCCTTTTAGTACAAGTTTATGTTGATGATATTGTGTTTGGTTCTACTAATGAGAAGATGTGTGAAAAATTTTCAAAAATCATGTCTTCTAAGTATGAAATGAGTATGATGGGAGAACTGACATATTTTCTGGGACTTCAAGTAAAACAAAATGAAGATGGTATTTTCATAAATCAAGAAAAATATGTCAGAGATTTATTAAAGAAATATCCATTTGATTCAGTCTCATCAAAAGATACTCCTATTTCTGCTCCATTAACTTTGGATTCTGATCCACATGGAAAACCAGTGGACCAAACAAAATATCGAGGTATGGTTGGTTCACTGATGTATCTAACTGCAAGTAGACCAGACATAATGTTTGCAACATGCCTTTGTGCTAGATTTCAGTCTGATCCCAGAGAAGCACATGCAAATACTGTTAAAAGGATCTTCAGATACCTTAAGGGTGTCCCCAGATTGGGTCTTTGGTATCCCAAAGGCTCCAGTCTAGATCTAATGGGTTATTCAGATTCTGATCATGCAGGTTGCAAGATAGACAGGAAAGGTACCACTGGTGGGTGTCATTTCCTTGGTGGCAAATTAGTAAGCTGGACTAGTAAGAAGCAGACTGCAGTATCACTATCCACTGCAGAAGCTGAGTACATTTCTGCAGCAAGTTGATGTGCTCAGATTCTATGGATGAAGAACCAGCTGACTGATTATGGTGTTACTTACACAAAGACTCCAATCTTTTGTGATAACACTAGTGCCATTGCCATATCTCACAATCCTGTGATGCACTCGAAAACCAAGCACATCCAGCTCAGGTATCATTTCATTCGTGATCATATTCTGAAAGGAGATATTGAATTGCACTTTATTCCCACTGATAAGCAACTCGCTGACGTTTTCACAAAACCTTTAGATGTCAAAACCTTTAAACATCTAGTCAGTGAGTTGGGTATGTTAAATCCTTAGACTGGTAATCTTGTTATGAACGCCTATGTGACACTGATCTGGTTCACCAGTCTGAGCGATCCATGTAATTTTTGCTCGCCTAGCTATCGAACGCCTTAGTGATACTATATTGGCACTTATTAATTCATGGATCATCACTTCAGGGGGAATGTTAAACATTTTTCAAATTATAAAAATAAACCTTCATTTTTGAGGGGGAACCTTTTGCTCAGAAAAATGTTTTTAACTGAAGCACTTCAGAATATCAAAATATTTCAGTTGAATTTTAATGACTGAGATGGTTCAGATCTCTTTGGAACTGACCATGCTCAGAACTTGTTTTGTCATCACTGAAATACAAAAATCTTTTCAAGATATTTTTTATACTTGGTCAATTGTGTGTACACGTGGCATACTGCATACTAGGTTTTTAACTTAGGATTGGTCATGCTTATGTGTCACACAAGTGGCGCCGTAAAAAGAGAAGAAAATGAGTACTTTTACTGAAAAAGTGTGCAGGGTGGAGTCACTCAAACGTCTCTGCATTAAATGCGGACTTGACCCCAGAAATTGTTTTAAATTGGAAAATTACTTTTTGTTCCATCTTAAATACAAATTCCTTATCATTCTTTCATTTACTTCGTTTTTCATTTACTCTCTAATCATCAATCTCTCTCATCTTTACTTTCAAATTCCTTAACTCTTCACATTCTTTTCACTTTCATCTTCAAATCTCAAAATGTCTAAATCATCATCTTCTTCGCACAATAAGTCGCTCATAAACTTTGAATATAATCCATCGAATGATGTGAAAACATCAGCCCAATGGCCAAAGAACTTCACACCTTCTCAAATCCGATTCAACATGAGCAACTTTTTGGCTCAATTGAATGTGAAGTCCGAAACCTTAATGGGAAGAATCAACAATTTTTGGGAGCAATCCCCTTTCCATTATGCGTTGACCGCTAATCCTCAAGCAATGTATCATCGATACTTGCTTGAATTCTGGTACACAGCAGTGGTGAATAAGGATGAACAATCCATATCCTTCACTCTCAATGAAGGCACCAAGAAATGTGTCATCACTCTAGAGGGGTTCAGAAATTCCCTTCATCTGAACTACCTCGAACTTCCCCAGGTGTTTGTTAAAAGGCTCAAAGGAGTCAATTTCAGGGAGGTTCTAGTCGCCACTGGTCATGGTGATATGGAGGATGCGGATGGTAATTTGAAGACCTCTGGACACATTTTCATGTCTGGTTTTGGTATTTGCTGGAGGTTCTTCTGGACTCAAATCGTGGAAAGTCTGTGGTGGCAACCATGGAGGGTTGGACCAACTTTCACTACCCCAAGTTGAGATGGGGTATTATATTTGGAATGGGGTACAAGTGGATTTTGCTGAGATTCTCTTCTCTCAGTTGATTACAAAGTTAAAAGGGAAGAGAAGTCTGCATGTCGCCTTTCCAAGGTTTCTAAGCTTGTGTTTTATGGATATACTTGGAGAAACTTATGATCAAGCTGGACCTGAAGCTTCTGTACCAGAATATAGCAGAGATTTCTCAAAGGAAACTATTACTGAAGATGAGCCTGAACTCTCCTCTGCTATGCTTCAGGTATTTACTAAAACTGTTTCAGCAACACTAGCTGGTCCAGAAAGGTCACTAAGTGGGCCACAAAAGAATGTGGGACCCGTTAGTGTACCTATGGTTGAACAAATCATTGAATCTGGTGACGATGCAACTGCTTCTGCAGCTATTGAACCAGAATCTGGTGAGGGTACTAGTGACCCAAACCAGGGCATATCTGACCAGATTGCAAAAGTGAATGCTTTCTGGGATGACGATGAGCTACCTCAGGAGAATCTTGATTCTCTTGCTGACTTTGAGTTTGACGAGGGATTATTGGAGGCGAATCAATCTGATTCTGAGCCAGCCTTCATCCTCGCAAACGCCCCTCCTCCTCCCCCAGAAATCCAACCAGAACAAGACAATGAGCCTTATGTTCCACCACCACCATCTCACCAAAATCCTATCTTTCCACCAGGTACCACTCCCGCATATGTAACCGATCCTTCTTTCACTCCATCACTTCAATTTCTACACCCACAAATTCACAACATACCACCACTGATCAACTATGATGCCCCATCAGAAAAAGACTTGGATTCTGAGACAGAATCTGAGAGTCCAACAGATGTTCAAATGAACAAAGTACTTAAAGGGCTTGGTAGATTACCTTTTGTGGCTCCTGCTTCTGCACAACCTCCACCTCCTTTCAATGTAGAAGCACAGTTAGAGAAAACCCAAACCGAAGTCCAAGGCCTTATTCTTAGGGTGGAGGACTTAACAAAATCTCTAACTGCCAACACTAGTTCCTTGGCTGATATGAAAGGTGCTCAGATGTTCCTTGGAACTGAGTTGACCAAAGTTGCTGGTAATGAAGGACTAGTGGTTGGGAAGTTGAATGAGTTAGTAATGACGTGCAACGAGGTGAGCTCTGCAATTAGAGAAGCCTTCAGGTTGACAAAGAGAGATGTGCAAGCTTCGGTGGTTGCGAACTTGACATCTAGTGTTGAGCTGTTGAAGCAAGAGATTATGGCAGTTGGAAGTGAAGTTCATGAGCTGGTTCAGAAGCCAAGTGTCAATGAGAAAGAACTTGGGACTTCTATTAGTACTGGTATTGTGGAAGATCTGAAGTCTGAGCTAACTCAGAATTTAGCTGCTCAGATTTCAGAGTGTGTCTCTCAGAAGGTTGGTGAAGAGGTTAGAATGATGATTGCTGAACTGACCAAAGACACAAATGACAAGGTGGAAAAGGCTGTAAATGAAGTTAAAGATACAGTTTCCAAGCTTGAGGGTTCAGTTCAGAATCAGTCAAAACAGTTAGAAGAAATTCTAACTTTTCTAAAGAAAGAACCTGTTACTGCTCCTCCTCCCCCTGCTTCTTTCACTGAAGAAGACAGAAAGATGTTGAAAGACCTAAAAGATCAAGAAGCACTGAACCTTAGTTCGTCATTCAGACTAAAGGCTCAGTTTGCTACAATGGCAAAAGGTTTATGTGATTGCCTAGAACAACAAAGTTGGGAACCACTGAAGACTATTAGATCTATTGTTGATATTTATGCCAAAGTGCCTTCAGAGATTCCCAAAGGGGGAAGTGGTGTGCCTATTGGTCTGCTTGCTAGTACACAAGAGATAATTGAAGCAACCAAGAAGCAAACTGAGGTACCTTCTGGTAGTGCCTCAGTTCAGGGGGAACATGTTCAGAAACCAGAATCTGAAGCTGGAAAGAAAGATAAGGGAAAGGCCTTAGTGATGGCAGAACCTACAAAGAAAAATGTTAAGGGTTCTGGTTTGGTTGTTGGTGAAGACGTTGATGAACAAGGCTACCCACTTCATGATCCAAATGCTGATAGCAAGAAGTTAGAGACTTTGCAGAAGCAAGTCTCTAATCAATTTATTATGTGGGGAGAGAATAAGGAAAGGGAAAGGGTTCAACACCAGAAAATGGGAACCCTTGATCACATTGATGCTGCAGCTCTTGGTCTCTCACTAGAAAGATATCAGAAGATCAAAAATGATCCAAGAGTGCAGAAGGCTGTTGCAGAAATGCTCGATTATGAATATGGGGTGAACTACTCTCCTTTGGAACAAAAGCTGGACCATCTCACTTTCAAGATGTCCATTCAGGACTTAGTGAAAAATAGGGAAATGGAAATGGCCAGAAAGAAGAAAGAGATTCTGGCTGGAGTTCTGCAGGTTGAAAAAGAGTTGTTCAGACCACCCACAAAGCCCAGAACTGGAACAAGGACTGTAAAGAAGGATTCTCGTGATGTTGTCCATACTTCAATCAAACCAATATCTGATGATGCTGCTGAGCTCCAAAGAAAACATGAAAAGGATCAGTATGATCGTTATATGAATCATCGATCGCATCCAGCCAAAATCATTGATATGGTAGTTGCAAAGGCTGATGGATTGAAGCTGTTTGATTAGGTTGTGAAAAGAGAAGGTAGGGCAACTGAAGAATATAGTCAGGTTTCAGTGCACAAATTTGGGATTTCTGAGCACAGGGAGATGATCCATATACTGAAAGGGAAACCAAAGTCTGCCTTGACTGGTGCATGGTTAGCAAGAATTCAACAAAAGATGCAAGCCAAGGTAGAAATTGAAAACAGGCTGTTTGGCAAAAAGGATCATTCTCCACTGAAGAGAAAACCTACTGAGGCACCTTCTGGTTCAAGGCCTGCCAAGAAGTAGTTTCACTTCAGAATATCATGTACTTGTAAAGTTTTTACATTTGTAACTATCATTTCAGTTTGTATATATATGTTGCAATTTGTAATCAATAAGTAGATGATAAGTTTAAGTTAGAAAAACACAAGTAAAATTCTGAGACATCAATGATCTATAAGATGTACTTAAGAAAATTTTACAACTTGAACAAAAACTTGCATTTCAGACTTACAAACATGTATAGATAGAAGTCTGGGATGCATGCACTATTTCAGAACAAATAGGGGGAATTTGTTAGGTCGGAAATCGACCATGTATAATTTGTTCAGAAATAGCTTGAAGTTTAGTGAAGACGTTTTTACAGAATTCTGAGATGTCTCAGAATTCCTTCACTGAAGCTTCACTTCAGTTCAGATCAAGACAAATCTGAAGCATTCATTCTGAAGTCAAAGACTGAAGTATGAAGAAGAGAATCATCTCAGAAGCGAGCATCAGAGTGATTCTACCAGATCGAAGACTGAAGCATCTCAGTGTAAAGTATTTACATCACTTTACACTGATTACGAGGAAGACTTTTACCTTACACCTTTACCCAGTTAATAGATTTATCTATTAATAAAAGGTACAAAGTATAGGTTTGGAACATAGTACTATAAGTCACATCTTATATACTCTTCCAAGTGCAGCATGTAAGGAATTATGGTTTAATTCCTTAAATGCTCACAACCACATTTGTACGACATTGTCCATGTCATCATGGACTTGGTCTATAAATACAAAGTCTTCTCACAACTTGCAAAATGCTGAAAACTATTGCATTGCAACTTGTGAGATATACTCTAAGTATACTTACGAGTATTTCCATGTCAATTAGATCACTTGTATTTCGGGATTGTTTAGATACTTACACTTGGGTGTTTATCTTTGTTCCGCAACAATCCTTGTATTTGTTTATACATCAATAAATCAAATACATTAGAAACAACGTGTCTCAATGCTACATACTTGATTATATTTATATATATATCTTTATATAGTTTCTGCCAACCTGTTCTTACATTTCTCATATTGTCAATTGTTTCTTGTTATCCACATCTGGATCGTAAACTGAACTTGTCCATTCAAGATCAGTTGTACTTGCCAGTTGGGTTTGTTATTCATCTATATATTTGGGACTCACAGTAATCTTCCTATTGTGTAATATGTTTGATATGTGACGATTAATGATTGTTATATGCTTGACATGCGTATGATGTTTTATAAGATGATTTAATTGGCAACTGTTTTATACAACCTGTGGTTATCTTACTCAGCTTTTTAAGCTGACACTTGTTTTTGAAAATGTTGTGTATCCTCAGGTTAAGCAGTGAAGTTGCTAGGTGTGAGGCATGGATATATGGTAGCATAATGAAGACTTATTGATGCCATAGATTGCCTCATTTGCTAGTCTATTTGTATTATATCATATAGACTTTAATAATGTTTGGTCGTGTGGTTTGTTATGGATTTCTTAAATTATCGTGTGATGCAATAAGTAACACCAAAAAACTTTGGTTGACATTTCCGTTAGGAAATGACTATGTATAAAAGGGACCTTTCCGCATTTAATGACTGTTTTATTTAAAAAAATTTGAATTCCATATTTTTATAAAGTTGGGTGTTACAATGAGAGAGAGTGTTGAAAAGTGTTAGGAGAGAGAGTGATAATTTTTATAAAGTAGTAGAGATGTTTGTTGATAAGAGAAACCACCAGGCTATCAATTAGGGGCAAGGTGTAGTGCCACAAATTGGCAAATTGGCTAGTTTTTGGCTAGTTTTCGGCCAATCAAATGTCGCCACGTGTTTTTGCAAAAAAATAGCCAAAACTTGCCAAATCACATGATGTAGTGCAACAAAACTAGCCAAAATGCCAATGCCGGAAAAGTTAAAGGTTGCCAGAAAAATTAAATAAGTGACCGTTTTTAATAAAAAATGATACTTGGGTTCAGAATTTGGGGGTCGGGAATTTCAAAAGTTGGACACGCCATGGCTGCCAACCCGAAGGTTTACCCGCCAAGATACGCCCCGGATCATCCGAGTCCCATTTTTACGAACATTTTGTATCATCATCGCCCATTTAACGTAACACCGGCAACCTAACTGTTCAACGATATCATCATCGGCTAAAACTACTTTTTCTGGCTACCTATTGCTTTAATGGAACAAAAGACGGCAACACTACCAAGGAAATCCGGCAAAGCTACCGCTAAGTTAACACTACCAAGCTAATCACAAACATGCAATTAACGACAATGTAAAAAGAGGTGATTTTTACACAGAAGCTTTTGATCCATACACGAAATTTATTTATAAAGACAATAATACCCTTATTAATAAATTAATATATTATATATTTTTTTGTCTACATTGATTTCAAAACCCGAATATTGTAGCGTTTGTGGGTAAAAATCCCAAAACTGTTCTCAAGTCACAAAGATTTGATATATAGAATTACTGTCGAATAATATTGAGAAAAAGCATCAAACATTCTTGAGTATGTCAACAGTATACTATCATGGGGACATCACCACCCGCACTAGCAGGAACATCCTTGTCCATCGACCCACCTGCAACATTCCCAGCTCTTCCTTGATACATTTTCATATAAGAAGTTGTAATTCACAGAATTTGCAAAATAGTAACACCAAAGATGTAAACTTAATTAAAGTTATTACTTGAGTAATCCGATAAAAGAAAAAACGCAGTAACATTACACTCGAATGCCTAATACATCTCGATAGGAACCTCCGCGGTCACATTGCAAAGTGACATACTTGTCCTTTTTAGAATCACGAATAGATAATCCATATCCTTTGGAATAATAAAATGCCCGCACACGATCAAGTAAATCATCATATGATCCAAACTTGGAACTAGCGAGATAAACTTCTTCATTTTGAATATGTGGAATTGTTGGACCAGTTGACATCTCTGAGATAAATTATAGCAATATTAAATCAAACTACAAATATATCCTAAGAAATCCTAAAAGCGTCCATCGCTTTGATGAGCAATGAGACTTAGCAGAATTGAAACAATTATTTATTTCACCAATGCACTTATAGTCCTGTACACAAATAACAGATATCAAACTAATGATACAAACTTTGTAATCATGTTTAATCATTAGCAACACATGATATCTTAAGATTAACTTACCGTTCAGATGGCCATAAATGGAAGGCAATTGTTGTAGAAAGCTTCCACGATATTGGTGAATGGTGAGAGCCGATCAAAATAAAAGACGTGAGGTTTGTTATTTAGTTTATTAGGGTTTTGAAATCAATGTAGACCAAATAATAAATAATATATTAATTTATTAATAAGGGTATTATTGTCTTTATAAATAAATTTCCGTGTATAAATCAAAAGCTTCCGTGTAAAAATCACAATCATAAGCATAAGCAGCAGCGGCAGTTAACCGGAAAACCCAAAAAAGGGCTCGCCGGAAAACCGTGTAAACGAAACCCCAAAAAGGAGTCACCGGAAAACCGAAGCAACACCACCAGAAACCCCAAAAAGGGGTCACCGGATTACATGCAGCAACGATTAAACCAAAACCCCATAAAAGAGGTCACCGGAAAACCAATTAAACTAGAAACCCCAAAAAAATGTTCCCGGAAAACCGATTAAAAGTAGCCAAAGAGCCAATAATGTGTCAACTACACCCTTGCCAAAGCCAAACAACAATTTGGCCGTAAAAAGTGAACGTTTCTGGCCGGCAACCACCGGAGTTTCGATCTCACCGGAATAAGGGTATTGTACGTTAGGAGCATCGACAAGTTTTTCCGGCATGGATTCCGGCAATAGAAGCCAAGAAAAACACAGTGTTAGGTCGAAAATCGACCAAGTATAATTTGTTCAGAAATAGTTGAAGTTCTGAGAACAACACTTGTACAGAATTCTGAAGTCCTTCAGAATTGGTTCTCAGAAGCTTCACTTCAGTTTAGATCAACGCCTCAGAATATCGTTCAGAATGAAGTCAAAGACTGAAGACTGAAGAAGGGGATTCTGTTCAGACGCGGAGCTCAGAATCAGAAACCATCTGATCAATGAACTGAAACATCTCAGTGGAAAGCGCTTACACCACTTTACACTGATTACGAGGAAGCCTTTTGTCTTATGTACTATTCATCGGACAACAACATGGGTCCATGTATAAAGTACAAAAGTGCATAAAGCTGATTGGGTAAAGTAATATTATCCAATGCTTTATCGAGTATTTCAAGAAGTCAAATATACTTCTTTAAATACTCCCAAAACATATTTATACATTCTAAAGTCCACATCAGCATGGTCTTTAGCCTATAAATATAAGGCTTCTCACAAATTGCAAATAGTGCTAAAAACTAGACATTGCAACTTGTGAGTTATACTCTAAGTAATTCTTACGAGTATTTCCAAGTTATTAGATCACTTGTATTTCTAGGTTGTTTAGATATTTACACACTTGTGTTTATCTTTGTTCCGCAACAACCTTTGTATTTATTTATATCAATAAATCAAATACATTAGAAAAGTACATAGTGTCTCAATGTCGAATGCTTGATTATACATATATCTTTATATAGTTTCTGCACTTTACTTTCCTTGCAATTTACTTTAAGTCATTTACTTTACTTGTTCAAACCTTAACTGGATCGTATTCATAACTGGTCATCTTCCAGTTTGAATTACTTGCCAGTCGGGTTCTAACTATCTAACCATCTTAGTATTTGGGACTCACAATTGGTATCAAAGCAGAAAGGTTGAATTAACATTAATTCTTTAACCTTAGATCTGCAAAGATGGTTGAGACTGAACAACAAGAAAGACCTGACCCTAATGCTACGACTCCACCTACCCCTCCACCTCTTATCAACAACAATATACCATCGCACAATGTACATGTACACTTTCCAAATAATCCTGTTCCCAAGTTTGATGGGAATAGTGAAAATTTTCAAACGTGGAAAGCATGCATGCTCAAGTATATTGCTGGTGTTGAAAGACATTTGCCTGACATTTTAAAAGAAGGACCCTTTGTCCCCATGAATGCTTCTACTGTTGTCAGAAATGCCGATGGGACTCCTAGGTTATCACCAAAGGAGAAGGATCATTGGTCAGAAGAAGATCATAGACTTGTAGACCTGGATACTAAATTACAAAATATGATTTTATTTGCAGTTCCTGAAAACCTCATGCCCACTCTTGTTTTACTTGAAAATTCTAAATTAATGTGGGAGGAACTAATGACACAGTTTGAAGGCAGTTCTGAGACAATTGTCACAAGAAAAGTTGCTTTAAATAAAAGATATGAGTCTTTCTTTGCAATCCCAGGTGAAACTTTAACTCAAACTTACATCAGATTCACAAATCTGGTGAACCAACTGAAAGCCCTGGGTGTAACTAAAGACAAAGAAATTTTGTTAGAAAAGTTTTGTGACATTTTACCTTCTAAATGGGAAAACTTGATCTTGGTTTTAAGACAAGGAAAAACCTTGCACAGTCACACTCTTGCTTCCTTATATGGAGCCTTCAGATACACTGAAGAGAACAAAGCTGAGAGAGCTGTGGCTGAGCAAGATGCCAAAAATCATGTTTCTACCAGTTCTGGTATGGTTCAGTATTCTGAACCACATAGTACTGCTCTACTATCTTCTGAGAGTGATCATTTCTGACTCAATGAAGAAGATGGCTTCTGAAATGTTAAAAACTGGTATTTCTGATAAGATTGTACATGGTTGTGATGAGGATGACGATGATGATCTGGTTGCCATGCTGGCTAAAACGTTCAATCGTTTTAAGGCCAAATCAAATCGATCTGGCAAACCTTTTGCTTCCAGTGCTTCTTTTGATAAGTCTAATCTTGAATGCTTTAAGTGTGGCAAGAAAGGACACTTCATGAAGGAATGCAGATCTAGTCACCCTTCATCATCACAATCTACCCCTAACCATTCTATTTTTCAGAAATCTGATGAAAGCTACAAGGCCAAATACAAGAAGTTGAAGGCTCATATGGCTCTCAATGCACAGGACAACTCATCAAAAAACAGTTGTACGGTTGCCAAGACTGAAAAGTAGGAAGATTCTGATGATTCATCTGATGATGATGAAGAAGTGAGGGACATGTGCTTCATGGCTCGTGAAGATCAAGGTCATTTGGTAAAGTCTGATGTGGAATCTGGTCGTTGGGTGGACATAGTAATGAAAAAGGTCAGTGATTTTGGCTTTGAAAGTAATGAGGAACACAAACTGGACCTTTTAGTTCTTTTAGAGGCTGACATATCATTTGTAGAAACTGTGCGTTCAGAAAGCTTAAAAATGTTTGAAAACAATACTTCTGAACTGAACGCCAGTCAGGCCAGATTAAGAGAACTGAAAGATGTTCAGTTAGCTTTAAAAAGTTATCAATCTATGGTTGCCACTTTAGAACTTGAAAAGGAAGAACTAAAAAACATCCATGAAAAAGAACAGAAAATAATTAAATCTTGGATGAAAGCACCAAATCCAGATGTTGCTATTAAAAACACTTTTGCTAATCAAAAAGCAGCATATAAGTCTGGTGATTTTCATTTGGCATCAATAATCACTGATTTAGATGCACTTCCTAAAGCAATAAAACCTGAAATTATTTTTCCTGAAGTTGGCAATCTGAAGATTGTGACTGAGAAAGCTCAGGAACAATCTGAGAGAAATTCTGAAGCAGCTCAGACCACTGCTTCAGAAAAGAAGGCTAGATCCAAAAAGCCATCCTATCAGCCTTCATCTAAGATTCCTAAGAATCAAAAGAAGAATAAAAATGTCTCCCCCACTGAGCCATCTACCTCAGATTCAGGTAAGGCTCAGGGGTCTAATGAAGAATCTATTTTGTTAAGGTTAGAAAGTCAATTTCAACTATTGGCTAGACAAATGCAGAGCTGTAAAGCACGGTTGAAAAATGTTGAAACCACACATCTTCTAACTAAACAAAATGCTAAACCTTTTTCCAAACAACTCAAGCAAAAATCAGAGAAGAAAAAGGTTGAAAATTCCATCAGACCAACTATTTTTGTGTCATCTGAAGTGATGATTGAAATCCCCTTTGACCCTTCAGTACCTCCTGAACCAAAGAAATCTGAGACTGCTAAGGGAGAGTCCAGTGAACCCATCAAGAGATGGGTTCCCAAAAAAAACTAATCTTTGTGTTTGTGCAGGAAGACCGAAAGAAGAATATATGGTTTCTGGACAGTGCTGTTGGCCGAACCATGACTGGTTATCAGACCCTGCTAGAGGAATATAGGGTGCAAGAAGGGCCCTCAATAGTTTTTGGTAATGATGGAAATGGAAAAACTGAGGGATATGGTGTTGTGAATAATGGACAAGTCAAATTCACACGTGTTGCATATGTGAATGGTTTGAAATATAACCTGATCAGTGTCAGTCAACTGTGTGATGATGGCTTCAAGGTTTATTTGATATTTCACAAGGCACCATATTTAACAGAGATGGAAAGGTAGTACTGATTGCACCAAGAAAGGGAAACATTTATATCATTGATATGAACCCTTCTACCACTGAACAATGTTTCTACACAAAGGCAGATGAAGACACAAATTGGTTGTGGCACAAGAGAATATCCCATCTGAACTTCAAGAATATTAATAAGTTGTCAAGAAAACAACTTGTTGATGGGATACCCTCAATGTCTTTCAATAAAGATAAGCCATGTCCAGGTTGTTAAATGGGTAAGCAGAAAAGAGCTTCATTCAAGACAAAACAAATTTTAAGCATAACTGAACCTCTTCACATGCTTCACATTGACCTTTTTGGACCAGTGAATGTTCAGAAAAAAGCAGGAAAGAAATATACCCTTGTTATTGTTGATGAATATACAAGATATTGCTGGGTGATTTTCCTCAGATCCAAGAGTGAAGTTGCTGCTGAAATCATTGCTCTCATCAAACAAATTGAACTCAAGTATAAGCGAAAAGTTTGTCAGCTCAGAAGTGACAATGGCACTGAATTAAGAAATGCCACTCTGGAGTCATTCTGCACTGAAACTGGCATATCTCAGAACTTCTCCTCGGCACATACACCAGAGCAGAATGGTGTTGTAGAAAGAAAGAACAGAACGCTGATTGAAGCTGCTAGAAGTATGCTAAATGAATATGGTCTTCCCAAGAATTTCTGGGCTGAAGTTGTTGCAACTGCCTGCCATACTCAGAACAGATCTGTCTATGTCAAAAGACATAAGAAGACTGCCTATGAAGTACTCAGAGGTAGAAAGCCCAATATTGGATATTTCCATGTATTTGGATGTCCAGTATATATTCTGAATGATTTTAGTCAACTGGGAAAGTTTGATGCAAAAGCTGATGAAGGATACTTCTTAGGATATTCATCAATTTGCAAAGCCTTTAGAGTCTATAACAAAAGACTTGAGAAGGTTGATGAGTCAATTCATGTTACCTTTGATGAATCAAATTCTGCAATCTTTAAGAATTCCACTCCTGTACCAGCCTCAGAAAATCCAATCAGTTTTGGTGATACTGATCCTATTTCTGAATCTGATCAGTCACCTGAACCAGTTTCTGAACATCTCAGTTCAGAATCAGTATTAAAGAAGACAAGCAACATTTTATTCTATCCTTCAGTCAGTTTTAAACTACCTTCTGAACTGACTATTGGATCAGATGTATATACTGCTACACCTCAGATATCAGCCTCCACTGAATTACCCCAATCTGAGGAGTTTCATGATGCAAGTCATGAGCTGCAGGAGGAAGATGATGAGACTGAAATAGTCTTTTCTGAACCTCCTCCTGAAGTAAATCAGAGGAATTCTTGCACTGATATCGTTGTGCATCCTGGTCATTACACTAAGTGGACACAAGCACATCCAATTGACCAAATCATTGGAGATTCCACTAGTGGGGTTCAGACCAGAAGAGCCACAAGCGATCAATGCTTAAATGTCAGCTTCTTATCACTGATAGAACCGAAGAATATTGACGAGGCTATGAAAGACCCAAAAGGAACGATGTTTGGGAACTTGTTCCTTGTCCCAGTAATCTGAAGAAAGAACCAATTGGGACAAGATGGGTCTTCAGAAACAAGATGGACGAAGATGGTCATGTAACTCGAAACAAGGCATGACTTGTTGCAAAGGGTTACTCTCAAGAAGAAGGTGTAGACTTTGATGAAACTTTTGCACCAGTTGCTAGACTTGAAGCTATCAGAATTTTCCTAGCTTTTGCAGCTCATCATGAGTTCAAGGTCTATCAGATGGATGTCAAAAGTGCATTCTTGAATGGTGAATTAGAAGAAACTGTTTATGTGTATCAGCCACCAGGGTTCATCAATTAAGAAAAACCACATTGGGTGTACAGACTAAACAAAGCTTTATATGGTCTGAGACAAGCACCCAGAGCCTGGTATGATACACTTACTAAACATCTTCTAAAAATGGTTTTAAACGAGGTGCAATTGATAAAACTTTGTTCATATTGCATGATAAAAGTGATATCTTACTTGTACAAATTTATGTTGATGATATTGTATTTGGGTCTACTATTGATAAAATGTGTAAACAGTTTTCTAAAATTATGTCATCTGAGTATGAAATGAGTATGATGGGTGAATTAACATATTTTCTTGGTCTTCAAGTTAAACAAACCAGTGATGGTATTTTCATAAATCAAGAAAAATATGTCAGAGATTTATTAAAGAAATATCAATTTGATTCAGTCTCATCAAAAGATACTCCTATTTCTGCACCATTAACTTTGGACTCAGATCCCAATGGAAAACCAGTGGATCCCACAAAATATCGAGGTATGGTGGGGTCCCTGATGTACTTAACTGCAAGTAGACCAGACATAATGTTTGCAACATGCCTTTGTGCTAGATTTCAGTCTGATCCCAGAGAATCACATGCAAATGCTGTTAAAAAGATCTTCAGATACCTTAAAGGTGTCCCCAGACTGGGTCTTTGGTATCCCAAAGGCTCAAGTCTAGATCTAATGGGTTATTCAGATTCTGATCATGCAGGTTGTAAAATAGATAGGAAAAGTACCACAGGTGGTTGTCATTTCCTAGGTGGCAAATTGGTTAGTTGGACAAGCAAGAAGCAAACTGCAGTGTCACTCTCCACAGCTGAAGCTGAGTACATTTCTGCAGCAAGTTGTTGTGCTCAGATTTTGTGGATGAAGAACCAACTAACTGATTATGGTGTTAAGTATACAAAGACTCCAATATTTTGTGATAACACCAGTGCCATTGCCATCTCTCACAATCCTGTCATGCACTCCAAAACCAAGCACATCGACCTCAGGTATCATTTTATTAGAGATCATATTATTAAAGGTGATATTGAACTTCATTTCATTCCCACTGATAAACAACTCGCTGATGTTTTTACAAAACCCTTGGATGTCAAAACGTTTAAACATCTCATCAGTGAGTTAGGTATGCTAAATCCTGTGTAGCATCACCTCAGGGAGAAGTGTCAAAATATTTTTGCTTAAAAGAATTTTTCTCTAAGGGGGAATTTTACTTTCTGAAAAATATTTTTTCTAAAGTGCCTCAGAATATTTGAAATGATTTCAGAATATTTGTGTAAACTGAGATGGTTCAGATCCAATAGTTCTGACAATGCTCAGATTTTGTGTGTAAATTCTGAGGTCGATCAATCCTTTATAGTGTGAGTATTCGATACTTGGTTGGTATATGGCCACGTGTAAATCACTATGCATGTGTCAGTAAAAGTTACCTTTTTGCTGATGTGGCATACAAGTGGCGCCGTAAATGAAAAAGTGATGATTACTTTTTATTAATAAAATTTGAGTTGTTCAATAAAAGTGGGGTACCCAATGTCTTCGCATAAATGGACGTATAAAATATAAAAATGAAGGAATCGTTGAATAAGTTTATGAAAATTAGTTCCATAATATCGATGACGCGCTAATGCTCGAAGACATTAGAAGCTTGTTCATTATTATAGCATGTTGAACACTCAATTTTATTAATTAAAAAGTATTCATTCCTTTTGCATTTACCGGCGCCACTTTGTATGCCGACGATTCAGCAATAAAATATATTTCATTTGGTTTGAATTTCAAAATCCTTTTTATTTATATTTATTTTGGAAAAACCTTTTATATTCCATCATAAATATAAATACCCTTTTCAAAACAATTCCTTCATTTATTTCATTTTTCATTTACTCCCAATCATCATTCTCTCTCATCTTTTCTTTTTCCAATTTCCAAAACCCTAAATTCATTCTTCAATTTCAGTTTTCCCTTGTACCAAAATGGCTAAAACATCATCATCATCTCAACTCAAATCGTTAATCACCTTTGAGTATAAGACATCTAAAACAGTCAAGCCTAGTGCGGCATGGCCAAAAGGGTTTGACCCAACAACCCTTAGGTTCAATATGAACAACTTTGTGGCCGCACTAAATTCTAAACCCAAAACGCTAATGGGGAGGATCAATAAATTCCTCGAAGAGTGCCCTCTCCATTATGCCTTGATTGCAGATCCTCAACTACTGTATCATAGATACTTACTTGAATTTTGGTATACTGCTACTCTGAGCAAGGATGAAAAATCCATTGCTTTTTCTTTACAAGAAGGCACAAAGCAGTATATCCTTTCACTTGATGGGTTTCGGGAGGCCCTTCATCTGAATTATCTTCCCTCTTCCACCACTTATGCTAAAAAACTCAAAGGAGTCAATTTCAGGGAAGTTTTGCGCGACATGGGTCACAATGACATGGTCGACGCTGAAGGCAATCTGAAGACGTCTGGACATATATTTTTGTCTGGATTTGGAAATTGTTGGAGGTTCTTTTGGACCCAGATTGTCGAATGCCTTGGAGGCAATTGGGGTGGACTCGATCAGATTTCACTGCCCCAAGTTGAAATGGGTTATTACTTGTGGCATGGGATTGAGGTAGACTTCGCTGAAATACTCTTCTCTCAGTTAGTGGCTAAATTAAAAGGAAAAAGAAGTCTGCACATCTCATTTCCCAGATTTCTGAGCATTTGTTTTATGAATATGCTTGGAGAGGCGTACCATATGGAGGGATCTGAGTCATCTGCAACAGAGTTCTGCAAGGATCTATCAAAGCTATCTACTTCGAAACCAGAACCAGAACTTTCTGAGGCAATGATTCAGGTATTCACTAAAACTGAAACAGCACGACCGGCTGGCTCAGAAAGGTCACTAGGCGGGTCGCAAAAGAAAGCGAGACCCACTGGTTCACCTGGTGGTACAATAAAGTTGTTTAAAACCCCAACAACTTCATCATCCCAACCACCATTGATTCCCTCCTCCACTGACCAACCTGAGGACCTCCCAAAAGGTCCCTCAGGATCTCCAAAGGGCGTTTTGAAACATCGTAAATATAAAAAGTCCTCAAAGCCCAAGGACATAGAAACCGAAGCTAACCCTTCTGGTTCTTCCCAACAAGAACCAGAAGAATCGAGTCTAAAGGGAAACCAACAAGCAGCCATCCCCAAAACTTCTTTAAGAGGAGATGGTGAAGAAAATTTAAGTGAGCCCGCCCAACTCACAGTAGAGTCTGAGTCTGCACAAGCACATACTTCACCAATCTTACACTCATCTGCAGCACAAACTGATGATGTTTCTATGGTGACACCCCTAGAAACTGAAGTTTCCCACTCTATGGCCGATGAAGTAACTCTTGTAACACCCCAACAATGGCGGAATCATGGGATGTCTAGAAATAGCACATATGAGCATGGAAATTACATAGAGCAACGCTAAATGAACCTATATCACTTGTCAATAAGACATATGGTTGTTATTACAAATTCAACATACAAATAGAACAATCTTTTAAACTAATTAACTCGTCCCAAATGGGAACATGCGGTCAAATCCAACGTGGATATAGTCAATCAAGGAAAGTGCCCAAAGATGCGCATATTCCCTGATCAGTCCAAAGCTAGCATCCAATTGTCCATGAATTATAACATTTTCTTGGTTACCTGAAAAGTGTACTAGCAAGTGTCAACACAAGGTTGGTGAGTTCGTAGGAATCAGATAATAAGATCAAGTATGCCAATACATCAAATACTTGTACAATATCATAAGGCAATAACAATACTTACAGTAAGCTCTGGTGTTAGACATATGTTCACACGATAACCATTTATTCAATACGGCAATCAAACAAATATGCCAACAAGTACCAATGATATCAATTCAAACTTATCATTATCAACATATATCACGCAAGGTTCCCTCCAAAACGGGGTGCGTACTTCACTATCCACTATCGCACAAGTTTCCCTTCAAATGGGGTGCGTACATCACGTGGCGACTTACATATATTTCAAATGCGTCCAATCAACGGGGCGACTTACATATATTTCAAATGCGTTATAACGGGGCGACTTACATATAACACAAAACCAAATCAAGGTGTTGGGATCAATTCCATACATTCACATAAACAGTCATCTATTATATATATATATATATATATAAGTATATATATATATAAATTATATTATTCACATAAACAGTATATATATATAAATACTATATATAAGCACATATATATATAAGTACACATATAAAAGTACACTTTTCAGCCCGAATCTCAGTTGAGTAGGGTACTACGGAAACTCACCTGAAACGCCTGTCAAATAGTATGAGGCATGTAACGGTCTGAAATGTACCCGAATAGCCCAAACGTATTAGCCTTCGGTAAAGAAAACTGTATAGAATAACCCATTTGTATAGTCATCAGTTTAGTAAGAAACTGACGGACGAAGAACTAAAACTGTAAACAGTTTAACGGTTCAGCACTGAAACTGTCAGAAAATCTAACGGTTTAGGACTAAAACTGTCAGAAAATCTAACGGTGTTAACGGTCAGATTATAATTTAAAATTCTTGTTTTGAATTCGTTATGGGAAGCTTATAAGTGACTAAATAACCTGTTTTAATGATGCTATAATGTGTTGTTTTGTTGTTTGGTCGAGAAAGATGATGATGGTCAATGATATATATATATATCTATCTATGCGTGTGTGTATATATATGTTGATATGAAGAAAGCCGAGTAAGGTGGTGGTTCGGTTGAGCCGAGAGGAGGATGGTGGTGTTTGATATATATATGCTTGTGGGTGTGAGCCGAGAGAGATATAAGAGAAGGGAGAAAGGTGGTGAGTTGTTTTAATGGCATCTATCCATCTATATCTATACGTTTTCTATATATATATTTATATATGCAGGTGGGGAGAAGAAAACTAGGAAACAAAACCAACAATAGTGGGGTGAGAGAGGGACCGAAAGTGTGAGAGGGAAAGGAAGAAAAAAACAAAGAAAGAAGATAGGAAATGATTCAGCAAAGCATCAAGATTTTTCCTAATAGCCAAAACTCGTTCACGGATAGTTGTCCCTCAATTATCATTATTATTATTTAACTAGAATGATAAATTGAAATTAATGACATCGAGTGAATGAATCTCCCATCTGTAGCTGCGACATCG
>CM067171.1:5110547-5259643 GCA_034093135.1 Erigeron breviscapus | reverse complement strand
GGGGATAGAGCTGCTGTCCCTAGGAGTGTTAGGTTTCAGACCACTGTGGCGAATCAGACTTTTTCTTTCTCTGCTGCTGATTTGAGAGAGATATTACATTTGGGGACTGTTGAGGAAGAGAATGGTCCGATAGAGTTTGAAGAATCCTTGGTCAGAGGATGTTTTGGACGAATGGGTCATGCTACACCTGGTGCTAAATGGCCGATTGCGAAGGCTGGTTTTTATGGCCAATGGAGGTTTTTGGCGCATGTATTGATTGTGGCGATCAGTAACCGACATGCAGGTTTTGATCAGCTTAATAAACAAGTAGGCTCGCAGATGGTGGCCTTGACTTTGAATCGACCATATTCATTCTCGGGTTATTTCTTTGATATTTTGAAGACCCAGATTACTCAGACAGGGGCGCAGAGGTTTATGATGTTGCCAAGGATAACGATGGCAATCATTAATCACTTTGTACAGAATCTGCCAGTCTTGGAGGATATATATGACATTGTTTCTCCACCAACTCGGATTTGGTCAATGATGTTAAAGATTAAGGAGAATTATCCAAATCCTCAGAATGTGCCATTGTTTGGACATTTGATCAATCCTAACTATCGAGCTCCGGCTGTTGGATGGGAAGATGAAAATGAGGTTGAAGAAGGAGGAAATAATGATGCACCACCTCCACCACCACCACCAAGACCTCAAGTTCAAGTTCCACGTGTGGTTCCACGTCAACGACAACGACGGGTTCGTCCACGGGTTCAACCACAGGCTCAGCCTGAAGTTAGGCAAGTACAAGCTGCTGATGAAGAGGTTCAGGCTGCTAATGAAGCGTTGGAAGATCTGTTAGATCAGGCAGCAGATGCTAATCCCGAAGTTGGTGAAGCTTTTGTACAGGCTGCATTGGATCCAGATGATGTTATTGCGCAAGTGGATAATTTCCAATCGTTGGATAATCTGGAGTTGTTCGTAGAGTCTAATGCTGAACGAGATCAGGAGCTGGATCGCTTATTGGAGGATGTAGATGATCAACTGAATTATGTTAGGGCTGATGTTGATCAGGCAAGTGGTTCTTCGTCTGTTGAGAGAGGGTTGAAAAGGGTTCGCGCTGAAGTGGAAAGTGAACCAGAGGAGGAGGAGACTCCTTTGATTAGACGCAAGAAAGCGCCTCGATCGGGAAAGGTTCTACCGGCTCATTTGGCTGCAGCATTTGAGACTTATAGACAACAAGAAGAGTCTGAGCAGAATGAGGTGACGGAAGGATCACTTCCTGAGCGAGATGAGGCTTCAGTTGCTGTAACTCAATCTGAATCTGTTCAAGTCTCAGTTACTCAATCTGAATCTGTTCAAGTATCAGTTCCTCAAGTTACACAAAGTGCTTCGTTTCGGCCTGTTGTTCCTATCAGCACTGTGTTTACTACTCTTCTACGTCCACTACAACCGCCTATGATTGGTCGACCTCCAGTTTCTACACAGTCTACTACTCGATCTTTTGAAGCCAGACCAACAGTTGAACCTGCGCATATATGATCCTATGCAGATCGTGAATCTTTCCAGAGATGATCAACGAAGGTTATACGACACTCAATGTTTGTTTATTCCTTCATGGACTACTGAGGAAAGCAGATACAGGAAGATTTTGCGCATTTGTTTACATGCTAATATTCATGCGAATAGCAGGAGATTGTTATTTGATGGATAATGTTTTTTTTAAGACTGAAGAAATCGTGTAGCTGATGTCAAGGGGGAGACTGTAAGTGCATGATTCTGTTGACAACAGCAACAGCGATTTGATCAGTATGTTTATGTTTTGTAATATGTAATCATAGACTTATGTTATGTTTAAACTTGTTATTTGGACTTAGATAATGTGAATGATTACATATTGATCAGATTGTTATGTTTTGTAATATGTAATCATAGACTTATGTTATGTTTAAACTTGTTATTTGGACTTAGATAATGTGAATGATTACATATTGATCAGAGGTTTGGTATGTTTATGTTTTGTAATATGTAATCATAGACTTATGTTATGTTTAAACTTGTTATTTGGACTTAGATAATGTGAATGATTACATATTGATCAGAGTTTGGTATGTTTAATGTTTACGACTTGTATGAATGTGATTATAAGTAACATACAGATACAAGTGATAAACTAGTCACGTTTTAAGTAATTAAAAGTATACTTGAAAGATGACAAAAGAAAGTGTGTATAAACTCGTGCTACAGTAACACGAGTTTGACTAAACTCGTGCTACAGTAACACGAGTTTGACTAAACTCGTGCTACAGTAACACGAGTTTGTCTAAACACGTGGTCTACAGTAACACGAGTTTGACTAAACTCGTGCTACAGTAACACGAGTTTGACTAAACTCGTGCTACAGTAACACGAGTTTGACTAAACACGTGCTACAGTAACACGAGTTTGACTAAACACGTGCTACAGTAACACGAGTTTGACTAAACTCGTGCTACAGTAACACGAGTTTGACTAAACTCGTGCTACAGTAACACGAGTTTGACTAAACACGTGCTACAGTACACGAGTTTGAGTACACTTGATCACTGGGAGATTCATAATAATACTGGTGAGGCGTTGATGTATGGAGATAAGAATAAGAGGGTTATTTTGTTGCGCACATATGATCCTATGCAGATCGTGAATCTTTCCAGAGATGATCAACGAAGGTTATACGACACTCAGTGTTTGTTTATTCCTTCATGGACTACTGAGGAAAGCAGATACAGGAAGATTTTGCGCATTTGTTTACATGCTAATATTCATGCGAATAGCAGGAGATTGTTATTTGATGGATAATGTTTTTTTTTTTTAAGACTGAAGAAATCGTGTAGCTGATGTCAAGGGGGAGACTGTAAGTGCATGATTCTGTTGACAACAGCAACAGCGATTTGATCAGTATGTTTATGTTTTGTAATATGTAATCATAGACTTATGTTATGTTTTGTAATATGTAATCATAGACTTATGTTATGTTTAAACTTGTTATTTGGACTTAGATAATGTGAATGATTACATATTGATCAGAGGTTTGGTATGTTTAATGTTTACGACTTGTATGAATGTGATTATAAGTAACATACAGATACAAGTGATAAACTAGTCACGTTTTAAGTAATTAAAGTATACTTAAAAGATGACAAAAGAAAGTGTGTATAAACTCGTGCTACAGTAACACGAGTTTGACTAAACTCGTGCTACAGTAACACGAGTTTGTCTAAACTCGTGGTCATCACGTGTTTACGTATAAAACACGCGTTTGCTAATGGGCTTTGGGCTTTAAGGTATACGGTCCATAATTAGCACGCGTTTATGAACATTAAGTATAAATACTCACACTTAAAACGTAATTAGTAACAATTAATTAAGAGATTACGACTAAACTCTGTCAATTAAGCAAACCCGCGCGCGTTTAAGGTCTTAGGTTGTATTCACAACGAAAGACGATATTTCTATTAACCAAACAGGTTATCACGAGAGGATTCCGCACTCTCGTCATAACTATAAGCGTTCTCGTGTACGATCAGTCCACAAGGACCTACACAATTATATCTAAATAATCAGCCGTATGAGATCTATATTCGTTTTCTATAAGCTAGAAACGAACTTAGTCGTCTAAGGGTGTGTTAACTGAACTTCGAACCTCAATTTAGGGTTTCCAATCGTTTATATATGTTTCAACTCGATATTGGGCTTGCTGGGCTTTGTTCTTACGAACTTAGCAGCCCAGCCCATAAAACGAAGATTATCTTCGTTAGTTCCTAACGAAGATTATCTTCGTTAGTACTAAATACCATCAACATCTATGCTTAGTTATTTTCCAAGTACTTTATGTACAAGAACCCTAACATATATTATGTTTGTACTTGTATGACATACATAACAAACATCATATATAAACATATATATAACACCCAAAACATGTAATCAATCATTACTAAAACACGAAGTCCATAATCTATCAATTATATATAAATGAATAAGACATAATCAAATCTAAGTTGCTGTTGTCACATCAACATGCATCAATACCCATAACGTGGATTCAACAATCCATAACGTGAGTTTAACAACCCATAACGTCAACACCGGCACAACTTACATAATGAATAATGCGCAAACAAAACTCAACCACATCACATATTCATAACCGAAAACATGATTAATCGAACAACAAATCAATACGTAAATTGAACAATCAATCAAACGATTAATCAACATCAAACAAGTATGTACACATATAGTATAGACTACTTACACATCTATGGTATAGCACAGATAATCTGTCTGGACACAGGTAAGTCTGACTAAAACACTATACAAAATTCAAATCCCCTTTATCTTTCATATTTGACCATTAGAAACGGCTCCTTCTTAGACTATAAAATAAGATAACAAGCCAGATCTCTCCATTCATATTAACTTAATATTTTCCTTTCTTCAGAATCTAATCAAAACCTGAAACCTTGTATCAAAAATGTTGAGTCCTTTCCTAATCGTGATTTACATTATTATCATAGTGTGGTTAATTACTGTGGCTCAACTACCATTGGATGAGGCTTATCCGTGGTTAGTAGCATTCGTTCTTGGCGTGTTCCCTTACTTTTTGTAGCCACTTGGGTTTCTTTATATGGTTTTTAAATATGTTTCATTCCTAATTGTTGTATTTCCGCTTAAATAATGTAACAAGTTTTACTTGTATTCTACGAATAATGAAATACAACTTTCTTCGATCTCTTTTGGGGATTGTTGTCGATTAGGGAAATTCCCCAGTTAAAAGAATTTCCCATATTTGTCTTGATAGATTTTTATACCAAGTTCATTTGTATATTTTAATCGTTGATCGCCCATCATAATTTTAGCCTTTCAAATAATTCCTATTTTCAAATTTGAAGTTCTTTTACCAAGACACTACTGTTATCCAGTTGGAAAAGTCGACATATTTTTGTTGATAACATTTGTCTCATTTTCTTAAATTCAATCATTAAAGGTGATCTATGGTTCAAAGGAACTTAAGTTAAAGATAGTAGATTCATTGGATGATAGGTATTGAGATATGAACATCTCAGAAATCCATTATTTCATAAAAATTTTACATTTCTCGACACCTCCTCCGTAAATAGTACATATCCAGATAATATCTATTGTGATGGAGTAGGTGGGGTTATAGTGGCGGCCCTAGATATCGCCTCAAACATAGCCTCTAACCGTGTTATCTTTTCCTGTAGCTCTAACACAGTGTCTTCAAGATCATGAATCCTGAAACGTGCTCCCGCCATCTCACTTTCAAGTGCGACTATCGTGCTACCCTGGTCTTCCACATGTGTCCGCAGTATGTTGGTTCTTTCTCTCAACTCAGCAATACATCTTTCTGCTCGGAGTGTGCGTAAGACCAAAGTAGGGACAGTGTCATGTAGGGGTTCCATAGTTAGTGCAAGAATATTGGTCGGACCGACGGCTATTCTGAACTGGTTGGAGTTAAGGAGTCCTTCCTCAAATCTCCATTCCGCCAAGAATCTTGGTATCTCGTTTAAGTTGCTGGATCGCCGCAGTCGTTGAGCGGGTGATTCAGTATGGATAGGTCGAAGGCGTCGTGACTGAGGGCGGTTAAAAACCGGGTATCTAGGAGTTCGGAGCCTTCGTAGCAAAGAGCGGGGTGGCCTTGAGGAACCTTCCCCTGATGAGTTTGGAATAGTAACAATAGGCGTAGCGACAGCAAGAACATTGGTAACGACAGTAGTGGACGTGATGTTTGGTACATGGACAAGTGCGTTATTATATTCTTCTCCAGAATGACCGGTCTCCTCCATAGGTAGGTCTTGTACATATTGAGGGGAGTCGGGGGATTCAGGTACAGGTGAAGTAATCCCTTCCTCATTGAATCCGGACATTATTCTTGAAGGTATATGTAAAGTATTTGGAAAGTACCGAAATACTAGTAGTAGAAACAAAAAAAAAATTATATGATGTTTAAATCACCGGTCGAGAAAGCGATCACAATAAAGGAAATTTTCGAGTTTCACAGCCTAAGAATCTTTCAGAAGTTTTGTTTTGAACTAACCGAACAAGATTATTTTTATTTTCTCTCAGTCGTGTGTGTGTAAGTATGTGTTACTCTTATCTTGTTATATTCAACGAAGAGATATGACTCTCTATTTATAGAATCATATTAGTTCAGATGTCGTGATCTCAAAGGGCATTTTTGAATAGTAGACATGGTCCACTTGATCACGGGCATATGAGTGCTGCATATGTTATTAATCAACTTTTAAATAGATGTGATATTTGTAGTTGTAGACATCAAAATCTTTTGAGTGTACATGAATATTTCCAATAATTATGTTGTCATATATAAGGATATACATAACCAATTATTGATTTTTGCATGTCTATTTCCCTATTTAATTTGTTGCGAAATATGTTCGTAGTCAATACTTTTATTATCGCTCATATTAAGATAGTCTGATAAAGTTATCATACTTTATCTCGTTCCATCAAGATCCGGATATCTTATTTATTGTCGGCCATTTTGAAAAATTATTTTCATTTGACGTCATTGCTTACGTTATATAAGTGAATAGTACCTTTCAGTAAAATCATGTATTCTTACTCTAGGTATAAGTCCAATATAAGATGAAATCTACGGGACTTGATTCCTGCATATAATCACTTAAGTTCATAATCTTCTACTACTATCCTGTTTGCTCTTTTCTAGCCATTTCCTTGAACATATTTGTTAAATTATTAACTCAAGCTCAACGTTCGTACAAACGCCTCTTAACACACTATATCACATAATATTTCATAATATCTTAATCATAGTCTCCAAAAATCTTGGCTTATTCTATCAATAAATCGTAATTATAAGTTTGAACTAAGTCTGTAGTTTATAATGAGTCCTTGGTCTACAATTATAATTTATAAGCATCTTAATAACCAGGTATTCTAAATCTTATTCTCATACTGTTATTTCAACAATGACTAGTAAATGTAGACAATTATAAGTAATATAGCTTGACATGGGTCATCCTAGATACATTGCTAACCCATCTAAAATATTCCTTGCCTGTACTACCTTTTCAATTAACACAGATTTCAAGTCCACACAAATTCATACAAGTTCAAACTCATATCACATCAATCAAGCTCAGATTTATGATATACCATTTTAATTCAAATTCATGACATACTGTTTAAATTCAAGTTCATAACATATCATTCAATATTCAAGTTCTCAACACATTATACAATCTAAGCAACTAAAACAAGTCAACTAAAACAAGTGGTTTAAAGTATAATCCGAATTCGATATGCCCTCTAGTTATTGACCGGGTATGTATACAGGGTGTACCAGCGGCTAACCCTCCACCCAATCAACTCCCATTAAGCATATCGGTTCCTTATTATACTCTAAGCCAACATGTGCAATCCGTGATGCCGTTAACTTGTTATAATACCGGGTAACCATAAAATAGTTGATCAAGCTCTTTTAGGGTTGCCACAATATTATATCAAGTTAACACCATAACTTCATTTTGCCCTAAATCATCAAACTATTATCAATCAATAACAACAATCCATCTTAATCATAATCAAGTTCAATCAATGCATAAGTTGACCACATTGTACTCATCATATATACTCAATTTCACATCCTACAAACATCACCAGTGTACACTTCCAGGATTTAATACGTTCAAGTTCATTAAGTCCAAATTCACTATCCATAGAGTATTAAATTCTAGTTTACCGCATGTTATCTTTATCCTAACATCAAAATCTTAGCTTTGAGAATTACCAACATGCGTTTTTAAAGTATTCACATACGTTTCATATACACTTTAAAAGTTCACATACGTTTCATGTTGCACATAATTTCCTATACTTTAAAATTCACATACGTTTCACATACACTTTAAAATTCACATACGTTTCATGATGCACATTTAAAGTATTCACATACGTTTCACATACACTTTAAAATTCACATACGTTTCATGATGCACATTTAAAGTATTCACATACGTTTCACATACACTTTAAAATTCACATACGTTTCATGATGCACATTTAAAGTATTCACATACGTTTCACATACACTTTAAAATTCACATACGTTTCATGATGCACATTTAAAGTATTCACATACGTTTCACATACACTTTAAAATTCACATACGTTTCATGATGCACATTTAAAGTATTCACATACGTTTCACATACACTTTAAAATTCACATACGTTTCATGATGCACATTTAAAGTATTCACATACGTTTCACATACACTTTAAAATTCACATACGTTTCATGATGCACATTTAAAGTATTCACATACGTTTCACATACACTTTAAAATTCACATACGTTTCATGATGCACATTTAAAGTATTCACATACGTTTCACATACACTTTAAAATTCACATACGTTTCATGATGCACATTTAAAGTATTCACATACGTTTCACATACACTTTAAAATTCACATACGTTTCATGATGCACATTTAAAGTATTCACATACGTTTCACATACACTTTAAAATTCACATACGTTTCATGATGCACATTTAAAGTATTCACATACGTTTCACATACACTTTAAAATTCACATACGTTTCATGATGCACATTTAAAGTATTCACATACGTTTCACATACACTTTAAAATTCACATACGTTTCATGATGCACATTTAAAGTATTCACATACGTTTCACATACACTTTAAAATTCACATACGTTTCATGATGCACATTTAAAGTATTCACATACGTTTCACATACACTTTAAAATTCACATACGTTTCATGATGCACATTTAAAGTATTCACATACGTTTCACATACACTTTAAAATTCACATACGTTTCATGATGCACATTTAAAGTATTCACATACGTTTCACATACACTTTAAAATTCACATACGTTTCATGATGCACATTTAAAGTATTCACATACGTTTCACATACACTTTAAAATTCACATACGTTTCATGATGCACATTTAAAGTATTCACATACGTTTCACATACACTTTAAAATTCACATACGTTTCATGATGCACATTTAAAGTATTCACATACGTTTCACATACACTTTAAAATTCACATACGTTTCATGATGCACATTTAAAGTATTCACATACGTTTCACATACACTTTAAAATTCACATACGTTTCATGATGCACATTTAAAGTATTCACATACGTTTCACATACACTTTAAAATTCACATACGTTTCATGATGCACATTTAAAGTATTCACATACGTTTCACATACACTTTAAAATTCACATACGTTTCATGATGCACATTTAAAGTATTCACATACGTTTCACATACACTTTAAAATTCACATACGTTTCATGATGCACATTTAAAGTATTCACATACGTTTCACATACACTTTAAAATTCACATACGTTTCATGATGCACATTTAAAGTATTCACATACGTTTCACATACACTTTAAAATTCACATACGTTTCATGATGCACATTTAAAGTATTCACATACGTTTCACATACACTTTAAAATTCACATACGTTTCATGATGCACATTTAAAGTATTCACATACGTTTCACATACACTTTAAAATTCACATACGTTTCATGATGCACATTTAAAGTATTCACATACGTTTCACATACACTTTAAAATTCACATACGTTTCATGATGCACATTTAAAGTATTCACATACGTTTCACATACACTTTAAAATTCACATACGTTTCATGATGCACATTTAAAGTATTCACATACGTTTCACATACACTTTAAAATTCACATACGTTTCATGATGCACATTTAAAGTATTCACATACGTTTCACATACACTTTAAAATTCACATACGTTTCATGATGCACATTTAAAGTATTCACATACGTTTCACATACACTTTAAAATTCACATACGTTTCATGATGCACATTTAAAGTATTCACATACGTTTCACATACACTTTAAAATTCACATACGTTTCATGATGCACATTTAAAGTATTCACATACGTTTCACATACACTTTAAAATTCACATACGTTTCATGATGCACATTTAAAGTATTCACATACGTTTCACATACACTTTAAAATTCACATACGTTTCATGATGCACATTTAAAGTATTCACATACGTTTCACATACACTTTAAAATTCACATACGTTTCATGATGCACATTTAAAGTATTCACATACGTTTCACATACACTTTAAAATTCACATACGTTTCATGATGCACATTTAAAGTATTCACATACGTTTCACATACACTTTAAAATTCACATACGTTTCATGATGCACATTTAAAGTATTCACATACGTTTCACATACACTTTAAAATTCACATACGTTTCATGATGCACATTTAAAGTATTCACATACGTTTCACATACACTTTAAAATTCACATACGTTTCATGATGCACATTTAAAGTATTCACATACGTTTCACATACACTTTAAAATTCACATACGTTTCATGATGCACATTTAAAGTATTCACATACGTTTCACATACACTTTAAAATTCACATACGTTTCATGATGCACATTTAAAGTATTCACATACGTTTCACATACACTTTAAAATTCACATACGTTTCATGATACACTTTAAAAGTTCACATATTTCATATACACATATAAAAGTACACTTTTCAGCCCGAATCTCAGTTGAGTAGGGTACTACGGAAACTCACCTGAAACGCCTGTCAAATAGTATGAGGCATGTAACGGTCTGAAATGTACCCGAATAGCCCAAACGTATTAGCCTTCGGTAAAGAAAACTGTATAGAATAACCCATTTGTATAGTCATCAGTTTAGTAAGAAACTGACGGACGAAGAACTAAAACTGTAAACAGTTTAACGGTTAGGACTGAAACTGTCAGAAAATCTAACGGTTTAGGACTGAAACTGTTAGAAAATCTAACGGTTTAGGACTAAAACTGTCAGAAAATCTAACGGTGTTAACGGTCAGATTATAATTTAAAATTCTTGTTTTGAATTCGTTATGGGAAGCTTATAAGTGACTAAATAACCTGTTTTAATGATGCTATAATGTGTTGTTTTGTTGTTTGGTCGAGAAAGATGATGATGGTCAATGATATATATATATATCTATCTATGCGTGTGTGTATATATATGTTGATATGAAGAAAGCCGAGTAAGGTGGTGGTTCGGTTGAGCCGAGAGGAGGATGGTGGTGTTTGATATATATATGCTTGTGGGTGTGAGCCGAGAGGAGGATGGTGGTGTTTGATATATATATGCTTGTGGGTGTGAGCCGAGAGAGATATAAGAGAAGGGAGAAAGGTGGTGAGTTGTTTTAATGGCATCTATCCATCTATATCTATACGTTTTCTATATATATATTTATATATGCAGGTGGGGAGAAGAAAACTAGGAAACAAAACCAACAATAGTGGGGTGAGAGAGGGACCGAAAGTGTGAGAGGGAAAGGAAGAAAAAAACAAAGAAAGAAGATAGGAAATGATTCAGCAAAGCATCAAGATTTTTCCTAATAGCCAAAACTCGTTCACGGATAGTTGTCCCTCAATTATCATTATTATTATTTAACTAGAATGATAAATTGAAATTAATGACATCGAGTGAATGAATCTCCCATCTGTAGCCACGAAATCTTAGCTGCCCAAATTTGTTGAATTATTATTATAGCTTTGTGAGATCTAATGTTGTTATAATTATTGATTAAATTGATTTGGGTGATATTTGGTGAAAGTGATCGCAGATAGGCAGATTTAGAGCAAATCACATTATTATTTTGTATAGGTCTTTAATTAAGTCCAATTGAAGGTGGACTAAAAATAAGCGGACCATCAATCCGTTCAATTGAGTTTTTAATCGAGCTATGTATTGTTAGTTCATAATTGTATATTTGTATACAACTAGATGTTCACAAATTATCTATAAATCGTAAAACGGTATAAAATAAATATTTTTATTTCCTTTTATTCTATAAGTTATTTCAATATATTTTTGTGAAAATTTATAAATTTCACGCACGTTAAATATTTTAAATATATATCAACATATATTATATAAAAGAACCTATAAATTAAATTTGATCTTTCTAGAATATTACAGAAAATAATAAATTAAATTAAATTTACTTAGATTTTTGCAAGTTGTTACAACTCTTGCAGATGGTACGAGAGTTATTAAGGCAACCCCCGTGTCTACCTTCACTGGCGATGATGCTTTGGTTGAGCCAACACAAAATCAATCTGGTAACGATGCATCTGCAGCAGCAGTTGTTGAACCAGAAGCAGGTTCAGGCACCAGTGGTCTGAACCTGGGCATATCTGATCAGACTACAGTTACGACTTACCTCTGGGATGAACATGAGCCACCTCAAGGGAATCTTGATTCCTTTGCTGAATTTGAGTTTGACGAGGATTTATTAAGGGAGAATCAGTCTTCTGATTCTGAGCCAACCCTTAACCTCGCAAACGCCCCTCCTCCCCCAGAAATCCAAAATGTTGAACAACCATATCAGCCAACGCCAATTTCACATAAACATCCTTACTTTCCACCTGGCTCAACACCCGCTTATGTCACTTCACCAACCTTCCAACCACAATTACATCACTTACACTCTCAAATTCACCAAGTCCCAAGGCCAAGGAACTATGATGAGCCAGAGCAGAAGGAATTGGACTCTGAAACTGAATCAGAGGGTCCATCTGAAGCTCTATTGGAAAAGACTCTGGCTGGCCTTAAGACACTTCTCTTCATTGCTTCTGCTTCTACACAACCACCTCCTCCTTTGATGTGGAAGCACAGTTAGAGAAATCACATGCCGAAGTTCAGAACCTTCTTGTTCAGGTCGAGAACTTATCTAAATCTCTAACTGCCAACACTAAGTCCCTGGCTGATTTGAAAGGTGCTCATTTGTTTCTTGGAACTGAGTTGACCAAAGTTGTTGGGAATGAGGGATTAGTGGCTGGGAAGCTTAATGAGTTGGTGTTTGCTTGCAATAACATCTGTGCAGCAATTAGGGATGCCTTCAGACTGTCCAAAAGAGATGTTCAAGGTTCAGTTGTTGCAAACTTGACATCTGGGGTTGAATTGATAAAACATGAGTTTATGGCAGTCGTGAAGGAAGTGAATTTGTTGGTTCAGAAACCTAGCTTTGATGAAAAAGAACTTGGGGTTTCTATGGGTGCTGGTATTGTTGAGAAGTTGAAGTCTGAGCTCTCTCAGGATCTCATTGCTCAGATTTCAGCTTCAGTGGCTGAGAATGTTGAAAAGAAGGTCAGAACAATGGTTGATCAGGCTGATAAGGCTACTAATAAGAAGGTTGATGAGGTTGTTGAAGCAATTAATAAGTCAATCTCAGCCTTGGATGAAAAGATGAAAAGCCAATCAAAGCAGCTGGATTAAATTCTGACCCTTCTGAAGAAGGAAACTGTTGTTGCTCCTCCTCCCCCTGCTTCATTTACTGAAGATGATCGCAAAATGTTGAAGGATGTAAAAGATCAAGAAGCACTGAACCTTAACTCCTCCTTCAGATTAAGGGCTCAGTTTGCTACCATGGCAAAGGGGATTTGTGATTGCCTAGAACAACAAAGTTGGGAACCCCTGAAGGCAGTTAAAACTGCCATTGAAGCTTATGCTAAAATGCCTTCAGAGATTCCCAAAGGGGGAAGTGTGCCTATTGGTTTGCTGTCAAGTACACAAGAAATTATAGAAGCAACCAAGAAGCAAGCTGAGGCACAATCTGGTGGTGCTTCAGCTAAGGGGGAACAACAAGTAAAGCAGGCAGAACCTGCAGTAAAAGATAAAGGAAAAGCCCCAATTGTTGATGAACCTAAGAAGAAAAATGCTAAGGGTTCTGGGCTAGTTGTTGGTGAAAATGTTGATGAATATGGTTATCCCCTGCATGATCTGGAAGCTGATGAAGAAAAATTGAAGGCTCTGCAGAAGCAAGTCTCCAATCAATTTATCATGTGGAGGGAGAACAAAGAAAGAGAAAGGGAACAACATCTGAAGATGGGTACCCTTGACCATATAGATGCTGCAGCTCTTGGACTTTCATTGGAAAGATATCAGAAAATCAAAAATGATCCAAGAGTGCAGAATGCAGTGGTGGACATGTTGGATTATGAATGTGGTATGGCATATTCACCTCTTGAACAAAAGCTGGAAAGTCTCACCTTTAAGTTGTCTATTGAGGACTTAAAGAAAACTAGACAAGAAGAAATGGCTATTAAAAAGAAAGAGATTCTGGCTGGAGTTCTGAAGGTGGAAAAAGAATTATCCAAACCACCCACCAAGCCAAAAGTGACTGGACCAAGAAGTTCAAGAAAGAATATTCGTGATGCTGATCTCTCCACCTTCCAACCTATTACTGATGATGCTGCTGAGATCCAAAGAAAGCATGAGAAGGATCAATATGAGCATTATATGAAGCATCGATCCCATCCAGCAAAAATAGTTGATATGGAAGTAACAAAGGCTGATGGGTTGAAGCTTTTTGATCTAATTGTTAAAAGGGAAGGAAGAGCAGCTGAAGAATATAATCAAGTCTCAGTTCACGAGTTTGGCATTTCAGAACATAGGGAGATGATCCAAGTGCTGAAAGCAAAGCCTAAATCTGCCTTGAATGGTGCATGGTTATCAAGAATACAAAATAAGATGCAGGCCAAGGTAGAAATATAAGGAAGGCTTTTTGGAAAGAAGGATCCCTCTCCTCAGAAAAGAAGGCTACTGAAGCTCCCTCAGGTTCAAGGCCAGCCAAGAAGTAGTTCCTTTTTCTGATTATCATTTACTTGTAATATTTTACATTTTGTAACAAACATTTCAGTTTGTATATATATGTTGCAATTTGTAATCGATAAGTAGATGGTAAGTTTAAGTTAGAAAAATAACTAGAAAATTCTGAGGCATCAATGATCTATAAGATGTCCTTAGAAAATTTTACAACTTAAACAAAAACTTGTATTTCAGACTTACAAACATGTATAGATAGAAGTCTGAAATGCATGCACTATTTCAGAACAAATAGGGGGAATTTGTTAGGTCGAAAATCGACCAAGTATAATTTGTTCAGAAATAGTTGTAGTTCTGAGAACAACACTTGTACAGAATTCTGAAGTCCTTCAGAATTGGTTCTCAGAAGCTTCACTTCAGTTCAGATCAACGCCTCAGAATATCGTTCAGAATGAAGTCAAAGACTGAAGACTGAAGAAGGGGATTCTGCTCAGACGCGGAGCTCAGAATCAGAAACCATCTGATCAATGAACTGAAGCATCTCAGTGGAAAGTGCTTACACCACTTTGCACTGATTACGAGGAAGCCTTTTGTCTTATGTACTATTCATCGGACAACAACATGGGTCCATGTATAAAGTACAAAAGTGCATAAAGCTGATTGGGTAAAGTAATATTATCCAATGCTTTATCGAGTATTTCAAGAAGTCAAATATACTTCTTTAAATACTCCCAAAACATATTTATACATTCTAAAGTCCACATCAGCATGGTCTTTAGCCTATAAATATAAGGCTTCTCACAAATTGCAAATAGTGCTAAAAACTAGACATTGCAACTTGTGAGTTATACTCTAAGTAATTCTTACGAGTATTTCCAAGTTATTAGATCACTTATATTTCTAGGTTGTTTAGATATTTACACACTTGTGTTTATCTTTGTTCCGCAACAACCTTTGTATTTATTTATATCAATAAATCAAATACATTAGAAAAGTACATAGTGTCTCAATGTCGAATGCTTGATTATACATATATCTTTATATAGTTTATGCACTTTACTTTCCTTGCAATTTACTTTAAGTCATTTACTTTCCTTGCAATTTACTTTAAGTCATTTACTTTACTTGTTCAAACCTTAACTGGATCGTATTCATAACTGGTCATCTTCCAGTTTGAATTACTTGCCAGTCGGGTTCTAACTATCTAACCATCTTAGTATTTGGGACTCACACATAGGATTAGCCTCAAAATCGCCAACCCCCAAAAATAAAAAAATTAGGTTTCCGGTGATAGAAAGCTTTTGGCACAAGAACAAAAAAAAAACGGTCACAAGACACCGCTCCCAACGTTCACAAGGATCGGCCAAATGTGGCCGATATATATAGTCGATCCAACTTGCCAATACTAGCCGATGCACATGTTATAACCTTGCCAAAGAACCGAAGCTAGCCGAACCAACTTGCCGATAAAATAAGCCGACTACACCCTTACCCCTTAGAATCTTATATTAATTAGTAAAAAGGAAAATGAAAAAGATTAAAATTCAATAGATGAGATCATTGCCATAATTTTTACCAATATAGAGAGAGAATGTGTGAGAGAGAGAGAGCGAGAGAGAGAACCCCTTCCCTTTCCAAATCCCCTCCCCGGCGGCCGGCTACAAGCGAGACTGAAGAAAGATGGGAAGAAGTCAGGCACAGGAAACGTCAAAACAACAGCAACACAACCACATTCTTTGTCTACAACCTCCCTCCAACAATCACCAGTGATGAACTCAAAAACCTATTCTCAGACCGTGGACACCTAACAGATGCATACGTTGCCCGGAAAAAAGACAAGTACAATAACCCCTTCGGATTCATCCGATACCGCAACATCAACAACCCTTTAACCTTCCTCGATTCCCTTCAAAACAAGAAAAGCAACGGATTAATCATAAACGTTTTCCTCTCCAAAAAAGACAAAAGAGGAAACTCGACTAAAAACCCCAGCCACCATTCAAACCACCACCATAATTCTGCCTACTACCATCACCACCCTCCACAACCTCATTTCCACCAACCACCCCCCCAACCACAGTTCCAGCCTTACCCCAAAGAACCCCCTCGCTACAACCATTCAAGCACAACTTACTGCGAAGCTCTAAAAAAACCCTCCAACCCACATACCATCTCTATTACTCTCCCCAGTAACGAACCCACAGGCCCATCATACTGGAAAAAAACATCGATCATCGCCACCGCAAAGGACCTAACCACCCTTGAAAACTTACAAACCATTCTTGAACAATCGGACCCACCCTCAAACACCTCCATTCTTTATGTGGGTGGTCTAACTATCCTTATATTCTTTGGTGACTCCAGTAAAGCAACAGACTTTCTCAATAATAAACAAAGCTTTCTAAAGGAATGGTTCACTTCCTTCAAGATTTGGGATGGCCAAGATCACGATTATGGCAGAATCACAACAGTCAAGATTTTCGGGGTTCCCTTAATTCTCCACAACCACGATACTTTCAACAAAATTGCTGCAGCTGTCGGGCGAGTCATTCAGCAATCCTCCGCTAATGGCAACGATAGTAATCTGACATTTGTTAGGGTCACCTTACTGATTAAGGCTCACCGAAAAATCGACCAATAAATCCTTGTAAAATGGAAATCCAAATCCTATATCACAAGGGTGGTCGAAGAGAATGATGATTGGACCCCCCCTTTCCTGGACTCAGCGGAAGACAATAAAAATGATGACCACGTCAGCCATATTCACTCCAAGCAACCCCAAAGTCCCAGATTGGATGTGGAAGGTACGCACTCCACGAAACTCCCGACAGGTAAACCTAATGCACACATACCACAAAATAATTTTGTGCCCAACAGTACCTTTAACTCTAACATACCCAAGGAATATCCTTTTCACAATAACCTCCAAACAAATACCCCACCAATCTCACCCCCACCAATGCCTCAAAATAAGGAAAAGCTTTATTCCCCTGCCACTTGCTTTTTGAATGGGAAAAAGAATATGGAGACAAAAACGGATGGAAATGACTTGGAACCTACAAAACTATCCACCGTATTATCCAACTTTTTGTCTCCACCATCAAAAGATTTTTCAAATGGCAATATTCACCATAATATTAATTCCATAAAGCAAGTATACTTTTGTGATGGTGAAAGCACCAAAGAGAATTCTCTGACTACTAATAACCACCAAGCAAATACCCCACCAATCTCAACCCCCCCATTGCCCAAAAAAAACAGTTTTGACCCCAACAAAACCTTTAATTCTGACATACCCAAAAGAAATCTTTTTCCCAATAACAAACCCACTAATTTTAATCTGCATGGGAAATCACATACTGTTTCAACACTTAACATTCCTATACCCCACCACCAAGCAAATACTCCACCAACCTCACCCCCACCAATGCCCCAAAAAAACCCTGACATGCAAACCAAAACTCCATGCAGCTCACGTAAGAGACCCAGACAATCATCTCCCACCCTTGCTCTTTCCCCTTGCAGACATCTTAACCTTGAATCACCCTCATCTCCCTTCTCCTTTCGTAACCGGAACCAACCTGACTACAACCCAAATCTCACCTCCCGAACCACAAACACTCTCATCCCTTTTCACTCACTACATTTTGAAGCTTCTCCCTATAACCAACCCCCAACCCACCCCACCCCCTCAACCAGCCATATAAACGACCAGCCTATACAACCCACTGAACCTCTATCCGCAACTAAGCCCATCCAACTACTACTCAACTACTCGCCAACCACAGTTAAGGAAGCTCAAGGCACTATTCTGGTCGGGGACTGCATCGGAGTAGATTTTAAAGGACATGAAGATTTGGTCCATGACCAAGTTGTACAAGATCGCGCTCAAAACCAGGTCCAATGAATTTCATGACCATTAATATCCGTGGCTTAAGTGATGAAAGTAAGGCCAGATGGATCAAAGAATTAAGGCATGAACACCGTCTTAATTACATTTGCATCCAAGAAACTCACAAGTCTAATGAACAAAGTCTACATCCATCTAATATCTGGGGTAATGCAAATCACCAGTATGATTTTACTCCCTCGTCGGGCTCTGAAGGACGATCAGGTGGACTAATTAGCATTTGGGACCCCTCTTTTTTCACCAAAACAAACTCAATAAAATCATCAAACTACCTCATCACAACCGGCACCATCAATGGCTCAACTTCACTTTGTAATATCCTGAACATTTATGCCCCTCAACAAACCCAAGCAAAACAGTCCCTCTATGATGAGATTTCTGCTCACATCTCCAACCTCCAGGGCATGTGGATTCTTTTAGGTGATTTCAACGCAGTTCGAAGCCCATGTGAGCGTCTCAACTCCCAATTCAACAACTCATGTGCATCACTCTTTAATGCTTTTCTGCACCACAATGGCCTTCTCGAGTACACAATGCATGGGAACACATTCACCTATGTTTCCGATGATGGAAGAAAACGAAGTACGATCGACAGAATCCTCGTCTCTCCAAATTTCATGGACACCTGGCCAGAAGCATCATTCACATCCCTACCCAGATCATTATCTGACCACCGCCCTCTCATCCTAAACACCTCCACCCTGGACTTCGGTCCCTCCCCATTCCGTTTCTTCACCTCATGGATGTCCAAACCTGGGTTTGACGAAGCCATATCCACAAGTCTCAACTCAGGATTTCATTGGGGCAGGCCTGACCAAATCCTCTGCTCCAAGTTAAAAAAACTCAAGCTTGACCTCAAAGAATGGATCAAAAGCAATACTGCCCTCGAAAACGCACAAAAAACTGTCCTTTGTGATCAGCTTGAGGCTTTAGATGCGATTATCGATCACCGAGACTACACGGAAGATGAGTTGGAACTATGGATTGAAACCAAAGAAAATATTCAAGCCCTGGAACACAACAATACCAAGGACATTCACCAAAAGTCACGTGCAAAATGGGTAAAGTGTGGGGACGAAAACTCTTCTTACTTCCACCGTTGTGTTAATAACCGCATCACTACAAACAGGATCAGTGGACTAATGGTCGAAGGAAACTGGCACATAGACCCCCCCACAATCCGCCAATTCGCCTTGGATTTCTTCAAACTTAAATTCAAGGAGTCCATAAAAACAAGGCCCACCATGCTTTGTCATAACCTCAAAACCCTTCACCCTCAAAGAAATCACCCAGGCAGTTTGGGACTGTGGTAGTGACAAAAGCCCAGGCCCAGATGGCTTCAATTTCGGATTCATAAAAAGATATTGGGATCACCTGAAGCTCGATTTTTTGAACATCATGCTCGACTTTCATGCAACAGGCACCATTAGCCACGGTTGCAGCTCCTCATTCATAACTCTAATCCCGAAAAAAACAGCAACTCAATCCCTCAACGATTACCGACCAATAACCCTTATTGGTTGCATAAAGAAAACTATCTCCAAAACCCTAGCCAACCGACTCAAGCAAGTAATAGCCACTGTGATATCTCCTGAGCAATCTGCTTTCCTTGCAAATAGGAACATCTTAGATGGTCCTCTAATGCTCAATGAAATTCTTGGCTGGTTAAAGAAAAACAAGCATGAAGCCTACTGCCTAAAGCTCGACTTCGATAAGGCTTTTGATAGTGTCAATTGGGAATTCCTCATATCCATTATGAAACAAATGGGCTTTCCCACCCGCTGGACTTCTTGGATCAAAGGCATACTCACCTCCACCAGATCCTCGATCCTTATCAATGGATGCCCAACTGCAGAATTTAACAGTGAACGCGGTGTGCCTCAAGGTGACCCTCTATCACCCTTTTTTTTTCTTATCGCCATGGAAGCCTTTTCAAACGCATTACAAAGGGCCTCCATAGTGGGCCTTATCTCTGGAATCCAATTACCATGCCACGGGCCTAAGATCCCACATCTTCTGTATGCGGATGATGCCATCCTCATCGGTTCTTGGTCAAAAACCCACATTACCAATGTCTCTCGAATCCTGAGAGCCTTCTACATTGCATCTGGCCTTAAAGTCAATCTCATGAAATCCAATTTCTTTGCCTTAAACCTTCCCCCCTCAGCAACCATCACTTCAACTTCTATCCTCAACTGCCGATCCGACCAACTCCCTTTCACTTACCTTGGCCTCATTGTTGGGGCAAACATGAACCTCAAGAAAAACTGGACACCTGTAATCAACACCTTTGAACAAAGACTTTCAAACTGGAAGGCATCACCCTCTCATTGGGAGGCGAATTACCCTCATTCGTTCCGTGCTTGACAGCTCCCATCCTAGTCTTCTCACTTGTACAAAGCCCCGGTATGTGTTCTCTCAAAACTTGAGTCAATTCGATAGGACTTTTTTTGGGGAGGGTCAAACAAAAGGAAAATCCCATGGATAGCATGGGACCATATCATATCCCCTATTGAGGCGGGCGGACTCGGGTTGGGAAGTCTCGAATCAAAAAATCTGTCTTTACTTGCTAAATGGTGGTGGCGATTCCGGATTGACCCCAATTGTCTCTGGGTTCGTACCATCACTTCTCTCCACTCAAAACGTCGAAATTGTTTACCTTTACCCCTGAAATCCGACCTGGTGGGAACTTGGAAATCTATTTCCAAGCTAAACTCCCACCTCGACCATCTTGATATCCCTCTAGATCGTTTGATAACAGGTATAATTGGCAACGGTACCACAATTCGCTTCTGGTTGGACACTTGGATGGAAGACTCGCCTCTCAGCGTCAGGTTTCCCAACCTATTCCTCTTGGAAAAACAAAAAAACTGCCTAGTGAAAGATCGCTACACCTTAGACGGAAGATCCTGCCAATGGAAGTGGAACTGGACCCGATCACCTTCAGAAACCATCGAACTGCAACAACTCCTAGAGATGCGGTCCCTAATCTCCCACGTCCACCTCACTTCAAATCCAGATTCTTGGAGATGGAAGGGAGACACGTCTGGTATTTTCACCACCAGTTCACTAAGAACCCGATTGCAACAAGCGAAACTAGGACCTAACCCTTGGTTATTCCCGTGGAACAAACTTGCCCCAATAAAGACCAATATACTTGGTTGGCGCATTGAACTAAACTGGATCGCTACCACCGACCAACTCCTGCCCAGAAACATTCCAATCCAACCAAGGAACTGCCCGCTCTGCAACAACAGCATGGAAACTACAAGCCATCTATTCGTCCACTGCAGCTTCGCCGATTACCTCTGGTCTCACATTCAAGCCTGGACTCAACTGCCACTCAATAAGCCCTCCACTCCAAGGGACCTCTTCTGTGCACACTTAGACCCATGTATCAGCCCCAGCAAACGCAAGCTCATCAACCTAATTATCCTGGCCTACTGCTCGATTATATGGAAAATACGGAATGAATGTATCTTCTCCAACAAGAATCCATCCTTCCGTTTCGCTGCCAAAGAAATCAAGACCGTTAGCTTCCTCTGGTACTCAAACAGAAGCCTCCATCCAACCATCGACTGGATGCACTGGAACAACTTTACCTTCTAAGTTTAGTTTTTTACTTCCAGTTCTTCAGTACTACTTACAATTTGTTGTTTCCGTTACAATTTGCTGTTTTTCTTTCCCTGATCATACTGTACTGCACTGCACACTATTTTGTACTCCTAGCCTCTCGCTAGTCTTTATCAATACAGTTTGAATGTTCAAAAAAAAAAAAAGAAAAAAAAGATCATTGCCATAATTTAAGTATTACTAGAAATATGCGCCGCGCTTCGCAGCGGACAATTGCAACTTTTATTTGCAAACGAAGAATCATTATTTTCTATTACTTTGTTATTTTATTTTAATTTATTTGTTAAATAATTTTATTATCCTTAATATTATAAAGCAAATTCACTTTTCAACTTTCAACTTTTCAACATTCAACATTCATATCAACCACTCATTTTTTTTTCTCTCCTCAAATCTCAACCACTTATTTTTCTCTCTCCTCCATAAATCATTTTATTCATCTAACTCATTCAAAATCTTTTATCTCAAAAACCGTACATCGATAAATTATAAAAGTTATATGAGTGTTCTTAAAATTTTATGCTCTTTCATTAAAGATGTCATTCGACATACTTTCGACGAATTTTTAAATCCGAGGGCGGAGCCCGTACGGCTAAGGCATTTGGTTATGACACTCTATGACATATCACTTCCTATAACATATCACACTCTATGACCTATCACCCTCACTATTTTACCGCCGCAACGCACAGGTACTTGCTCTCGTTATCCTTAAAAGAATATTTATGAATAAATAAAATAATAATTGTACCAAAACAACCTGACAAGTTACAAAACCATGAGCCAAAGGGTAGGCGTAATTACTCAGTTTCATCTCTCAAAATCATGTTAATTGACTTACAAAAAAAATCTTTAGTAGTGTGTAAATTCAACAACTATCGTCTTATTAAACTTTAACTTAAGATTACTCTTTTCATGTTGTTCTATGTCCCTCGTTCAACAAATTGCATCAAGATTTGATTTTTATTTTATTGTTACGGATTTTTTCTTAAAGTTGTTTTTTTCAATGGTAGTTGGGAAAGTTCACCGACATCACAGAGAAGATGACGAATAATTTTAGTTAAGGCTGCGTAAAACAACAGCAGTGGTTTCCGGCAAGGAGCTGACGGAGGTTTGGTCGAGCATTCAAACAACCCGAAATTATCGCCCCTGATAGATGCTTTGAGTTTATAAGGATGGAAGCGTGTGTGGATCTGTAGTTGTATATATGGTCAAAAATTTCATGTTAATTGCAATTCCGTGACCACCATTCCACCAACCCGAGAAAGTTTATGGCGGTTTGTTAGCATGGCAAGTTTTTTTTTTTTTTTTTTCAGTGTAGTTACCATAAACAACCTTTCTTTTGTCTCTTGTAATTTTTTGTTTGGCTTTATAAGTGGACTTAAGTTTTACATCATTTACATATCTGCCATGATGAATTGGGCTTAAGTTTTACACTATTTACGGACTTGCCATGGTGAACAGTGCAAAACGGCATTGTTTTGCCGTTTCACTATGGTAATTGAGGGTATGTACAATGTATGGATGTTAAAGTTATGATTCTTTTTATCTAAAATCAAGTATATTATCCATCTTTTAATCGTCTTGAAAAGAATACAAATTCAATAGTGATTTATTAATGTTACCATTCTATGTTAAAAACATCATTTTCCATTAAGTTATATTTGTAAAGGAATATATATAATCTATAGTTAATAATTAATAAGTGGGTCCGAAGTTATGACACGGAAGCATCCGGACAAATAGCAAACAAACAACATTCCTCAATGCCAAAGCCAAATCCCTCTCTTGAGATGTTCAATCTTTTGGAAATTGGAGGATTTCATTAGGGCCCTTGAAAGTCGAAACTTGCTTAGCACACACTTTCTACTTCAATTTGTCACCGTATACAATCCAATTTGTTTTTGCTATATTTGGTTGGAGCTTTCGGATGTTTTGGACCCATATCATCTAAAAGGGTTCGTTGGATTCAAATGATTAGCGAAGCCGAACAATCAGAATAATGAACAACACGGTATAATGGAAGTTATTGAACAATTGATAATGTTAATTGATTAATTAGCCAATGGTTGTCCGGATTTTTTCCATGAGGCATGAGATGGTGTAACTACTTCTTTTGGCAATAATGCCCAGATAACATTGTTGGTTGTTTGGACAATCTAAAAACATAGACACTATAAACGACTTATTTAATAAATGAATACGGACATTAGTTACAACTAGTTATGTAACCCGTCGTTGCCCTGAGAGACATAACGTTGCTTTCAAAATGTTTATAGACGCGGGAGATACATTCGTTTATTTCGTATTTAAACGTGTGTCTAAAAATGTATTGTCGTGTACAGACATACGTTATATTAATTATTAAATGATCAATTCTATGAATAGTTGAAGGGGAAAAAAACGAATTGAAAAAAATGTGACAAAACGTGAAAAAAATATATAATGAAAACGCACTAAAATTATAAAAAAAAGGGTACTTGGATGGAAACCCCCTAATCTCATGTACCATTTGGTACCCACTAATCTCGTAGCCGTATATATGAAATGCAAAAGGAAATGGAAAGTGCCATATAAATCATTTTAGAAAATAAATATATGAACTTTAAGAGCTAAATCTTTGTTGAAAAAAAAACCTGATTTGTAGCATCTTTTGTAACTTTCATTAAAAAATATAAGAACTTTAGGAGCTAACCTTTTGTTGGAAAAAAAAAAACCTGACTTGTAGCATCTTTTGTAACTTTCATTAAACACCTTAATAGAACTTAATGACCATTAGCTGATGGCCTGATGGGACCAATAATGCAAAATTTTTAAACGACAGGGACTATATTGAGGAAATAAATTAACAGCCGTTAGCTGCTGGGGACCATTGCTGCAACAATCTTAACAGCAGGGAATATAGTTGTTGATAAAGGTGTGCGCACGGAAAAAGAGGCACGGTATTTATATATATATATATAGAATTTATATATAATATTAATACATATAAATAGAATTAAACGTTCATAGACACAATCTATAAGGGGACTAGGAGTGGGAGGGGTTAAATTTATCAACCCTCCCAAATTCTACCAATAATAATCTTACAACTCAATTTAACCTTTCAACCATTTTTACTGGCGCTCCATAAAATTTCAACCTTTCCAAATTTAATTTTCTTTAAATTAAACCATAACAATTTTATATAAACAAATTATTTAAAAACAAATTTATATAAACAGTGATTTAAAAACAATTTTAAATAAAAACAAACTTATTTCAATAATAATTCATTTAAACTTATAAAAGTAATTACTAAGTTGTATGTATGTGATACTATAGGGTTTGTTTTGAAAATTAATAATATTAAATTAAAAGAAAAATGATGTATCTTCTTCCATTTACGCAGCCACAACCACACAATATACATACATACATACATACATACATACATACATACATACAGATGGGGTGGGATAAATTGAGTTCATGTCTTAATTTGAATCCAAAGGGTCCATGCAACTTACACATGTGTAAGTTGTAACTTACACATGCGTAAGTCGTCGTGGCGGTGGTCGCCATCGCCGGAAGATCATGGTGGTGGTCGGAGATGATGGTGGTGGTGGTGGTGGTGATGATGGTGGTTGTATAACTTACACATGTGTAAGTTAACTTACACATGTGTAAGTCGTGGTGGCGGTGGTCGCCGTCGCCGGAGGATCATGGTGGTGGTCGGAGATGATGGTGGTGGTGGGAGGAGGTGGTTGGGATTTGAGGAGAGGGAAGAAAATCAATGGACCATTTGGACTCAAATTAAGACCTGGACTCAATTTATCTTTTCCCTATATATATATATAGATATAAGAAAAGAAAAGAAGAAAAGCAGGTTAGCGGCTGGATTTTCATTGTGGACCCCGCTCAACATTCAAAAATCTCATTCTCTCTCCATTTATGCTCGCCGGCTTTTATACCCGCTTGAACATAAATTCGGGGGTGGCGGCGGTGTTAACGCCGGTATGGGGGTGATACCGCCGGTTTGGACACCCCACTCCGTGCGCCCTTACGATCTTAGCATTTACTTATTATGTCAACTAAGTTTCAACTAAACACCACTTGTAAGTTGTATGAACTATACACTTGTCTTTCAAAAAAATGTACTCCGTAGTTAATAAACGAGTTTGAAATTAACTATATCATTTTGAAAGACAAATGTATAGTACATACAACTTACAAGTGGTGTTTAGTTGAAACTTAGTTGACGTAATAAGTAAATGTTAGAGTTAATTGCAAAATTGGTCCCTGTGGTTTACACACTTTAGAAATGGGGATCCCTTTTTAAGTATCGTTGCGATGGGGGTCCCTATTTAGAGAATTTTTTGCAAGATTGGTCCCTTTTTAACAGGACCGTTAGTGGGTGTCGTCAAGTCTTAACAGAAGGGACAATCATTGCTAGTAAACTCAAGAAGGACCCCCATTGCTAAAATGGAAAAACCATAGGGACCAATCTTGCAATTAATAACTTGATATCTTTTTTGATTTAATGCAAGAGATTGCAACATACAATTGTCAGTGCGTCAGATCCCTAATTATACTTTTTAACTTTTCTATAAAAGAATGAAAATTAATAAATACTTAATTTAAATATAACTATTAACATACTTTAGCTTTTTATGATTATTGATAATTAAACTTGTTAGTAAACTGGTCAGTCTCCAGTTGCATCTGAAGACCTGAAGAAAATGTCCAGAAATATATTGAAGTCCAGATGCAACGTACAATTAACGCAACTGAAGACTTCCTCCAGTTGAGATCTGACCAATACACCTGAAGACGTTCCAGTTGAAGTCGAAGACATCAAATGGAAGAAAGAGAATGACAATGGCAGCGAAGCCCAGTTGTCATTCTGACCAGATCGATAACTGGAGACCATCAGTGTAAACGCACTTACAAAGCTTTACACTGATTTCGAGGAAGACCTTTTTGTCCTATGTACTATTATACGGACAATAGCATTTGTCCATGGATAAAGTACAAAAGTGCAAAAAACTGGTTGAATAAATTAATGGTTGTTCCATACTTTATCGAGTATTACAAGGATTTAAATATACTTCCTTAAATACTCATAACCATATTTTATACGACAAATTTGGATACCCAATACCAACTTTGTCTATAAATAAAGGTCTTTGCACAACCAAGAAAACAACTTTGCAAGCCTGCAATTTTCTTGGTGAACTTGTGCAATATTCTCTCAATCGCAAAAAGGGACATTTCACAACTTTAAGTGTTTCGACTGTTAAAGAGAATTTCCAAGTATTAGATCAATTGTATTTCATAGGTTATTAGGATATTTACACTTGTGTATCATCTTGGTTCCGCAACAACCTGCTGTGTTGACAACTGGGGAGGTTTCCATTACTTTGCCTCCTCCAGTTGCTCCAGTAGTACCTGCTGCTGGTCTAGTGACAACTTCCCCTCCGTCACTGGACACTCAATTGGTATCATTCACAACCGACATCCAAATCCTGATCAAACGGGTAGAGGGTGTTCATAAGACCATTGAACAAAATGCCAAGTCAATCTCAAAGTATAACAAAGATAGTCTGACCAACCAAAGAGTGGTAGACTTGGGGATTAATAGATTCGCTGAAAATGAAGACTTGGTATTTAAGAAGCTCAATGAGTTAGTCAATGGCTGTAATTATCTAGCCAGTTCCCTCAATGAAGCCTTTGAACTAACTCAATCAAAAGTCACCACCTCAATCTCCAATTTACTGGGCAACATTGTTAGAAGATCTGAGGTCGATCTGACGGAGATTGAAAGACAGGTTAAAAATTTAGTTGAAAACCCTGGTCTAAATGTGTGAGTCCCGTTTATAAGCTCAAGACGGTTAACCTAGAAAGTGTAAATACAACAAGTCTAATAATCACTAGAATTGGACTAGTATTACTTGTAAATAAATATGCAAGATATATAAACTAAGTAATACAAGACTTAAAGCAATAAACAATTAAAGTGGACCATTATGTATGTTTCATGGGTATTTCATTTATTGATGTGTAAATAAAATACAAGGTTGTTGCGGAATCAAGATAATACAATGAAGTATGTATCCTAACAACCTATGAGTTACAAATGATCTATATTTGTCAAATAGCTCTTTAGGATCGAGATACTTAAAGTTGTGAAGTATCCCTGTTTAAGATCGAGAGTATTTTAGACAAATTCACTTTCATGCAAAGTGTATGCTTAAAAAGTAATATTTCTTAAGGAAATGACTTAGTATTTATAGGCAACAAAATTCACCAGTGAATTTTGTGCCCTACAAATATGGTTGCATACATTTAATGATCCGACAAGAACATTAAATGTATTAGATAAGAATAAGGATAAAGTCACATCAAGTGCAAGTGTATCCTTATATCCAACCACCTTAACACACGTGTACTATGTTAAAGAACAAGTGGATTGTTCTTTGGAAAGTGTGTTAGGCATAAGTCAAACCTCGATATCAGTGTTCAGACTTGTAGGATCTAGAACATTGATAATCCTCCAGTGAACAGATCTGGTAAGACTTTCCAGTGGACTCCGCCATTTGTTAAGTCTTCTTCCTTCAGACTTCAGTCTTTGACTTCAGTCAGAATGTCTTCAATTATTTCTGGACAAATCTTTAGAGGGACTCCAGATTCCAAGTCTGGAGTAGGTCCATTCGAACATGTTTTCTGGTCAGATCTTAGTTCATAAGACCATTGAACAAAATGCCAAGTCAATCTCAAAGTATAACAAAGATAGTCTGACCAACCAAAGAGTGGTAGACTTGGGGATTAATAGATTCGCTGAAAATGAAGACTTGGTATTTAAGAAGCTCAATGAGTTAGTCAATGGCTGTAATTATCTAGCCAGTTCCCTCAATGAAGCCTTTGAACTAACTCAATCAAAAGTCACCACCTCAATCTCCAATTTACTGGGCAACATTGTTAGAAGATCTGAGGTCGATCTGACGGAGATTGAAAGACAGGTTAAAAATTTAGTTGAAAAACCTGGTCTAAATGTGTGAGTCCCGTTTATAAGCTCAAGACGGTTAACCTAGAAAGTGTAAATACAACAAGTCTAATAATCACTAGAATTGGACTAGTATTACTTGTAAATAAATATGCAAGATATATAAACTAAGTAATACAAGACTTAAAGCAATAAACAATTAAAGTGGACCATTATGTATGTTTCATGGGTATTTCATTTATTGATGTGTAAATAAAATACAAGGTTGTTGCGGAATCAAGATAATACAATGAAGTATGTATCCTAACAACCTATGAGTTACAAATGATCTATATTTGTCAAATAGCTCTTTAGGATCGAGATACTTAAAGTTGTGAAGTATCCCTGTTTAAGATCGAGAGTATTTTAGACAAATTCACTTTCATGCAAAGTGTATGCTTAAAAAGTAATATTTCTTAAGGAAATGACTTAGTATTTATAGGCAACAAAATTCACCAGTGAATTTTGTGCCCTACAAATATGGTTGCATACATTTAATGATCCGACAAGAACATTAAATGTATTAGATAAGAATAAGGATAAAGTCACATCAAGTGCAAGTGTATCCTTATATCCAACCACCTTAACACACGTGTACTATGTTAAAGAACAAGTGGATTGTTCTTTGGAAAGTGTGTTAGGCATAAGTCAAACCTCGATATCAGTGTTCAGACTTGTAGGATCTAGAACATTGATAATCCTCCAGTGAACAGATCTGGTAAGACTTTCCAGTGGACTCCGCCATTTGTTAAGTCTTCTTCCTTCAGACTTCAGTCTTTGACTTCAGTCAGAATGTCTTCAATAGAGTAGATCTGGACTGGGGTGAAGTCTTCAGTGAGCTAATCTGGAGAACGCTCCAGATTACCTATACAAGTATTGCTCACTAGTCTTCAATTATTTCTGGACAAATCTTTAGAGGGACTCCAGATTCCAAGTCTGGAGTAGGTCCAGTCGAACATGTTTTCTGGTCAGATCTTCAGTGAGGCTCCAGAAGTCGGGTCTGGAGCATGTCCAGCAAAACATGTTTCTTGACTTATCTTTGATAAGGTTCCAGTAGTCCAGTCTGGACCAGTCCAATAATTCTGGACTAAATCTGGACCTAACAAATTCCCCCTATTTGTTTAGAAATAATGCAAGTATTTTTCAGGCTTATAGATATACAAATTTGTATGTCTGGAAAACACTTGGTCGATTTAAGTCTAAAAAAATCTAAGTTACTGGAAAACACTTTATAGATCATGAGTGTTTTTCAGTTTCATCTTTTAAGTTCTAACTTAGACTAAATCTGGTCATTTACTTATAAAAATAAAAAATTGCAACTATTTTACTTTCACCAAAAAGGAAAATAATTACAACTTTCATAAGACAATTAATTACAATAAGTAAACAATAAGAGTCAGGCCCTTCTTTTCGATGTCCTTTCTGGAGCATCTTCAGTAGCTTTTCTCTTTGGTGATGGAGAAGATGGTATTGAATCTGGTGCTCTTATGCCCATTGCAACTTCCATCTGTTGCTTTCTTCTCCATACCTTCTCAATCATTTTAAGAAATGCTTTAACATCAGTCGACACATTTGTCTTCCCCCTGAATGTTAGAGCAAATTTCTTCAGTTCACTCCATCCAAATGCTTGGACTGAAGTGCTTTTCCTCTCGTCAGTATGCTCTTCCTCTTCACCAGATATCACTTTTTCTTTTCCTTTAACAGCCTTCCGTGTAGTTGGAATATCTGGGAAGGTTTCAAACTGGGGCTCACTGGCTTCAGTACCAGTAGCTCCTTCAGTTAGCCCGGCTTCAGTGCCAAGTGCTCTCTGGGCAATTCGTGCACTGGCATCAGTACCAGTCACTTGTTTTCTTTGAATGACGCTTTCAGTAGCGACTGCCCTTACAACCTCTTTCTTTTTCCTTATCAAAATCACCAGTTGATGGAACTGACAATTTAAAGTTGATGGAACTGATAATTTACCAGTTGATGGAACTGACAATTTACCAGTTGATGGAACTGACATTTCCAGTTGATGGAACTGACATTTCCAGTTGATGGAACTGACATTTCCAGTTGATGGAACTGACATTTCCAGTTGATGGAACTGACATTTCCAGTTGATGGAACTGACATTTCCAGTTGATGGAACTGACATTTCCAGTTGATGGAACTGACATTTCCAGTTATGGAACTGACATTTCCAGTTATGGAACTGACTTCCAGTTGATGGAACTGACAATTTAAAGTTGATGGAACTGATAATTTTTCCCCCTTGGAATGATCTCCAGTCCTTGACTTTAGATCATTCCATAAATCCTCCATCATCTGCCTATCTACTGAAAAAGTTCTTCCAGTAACAGGATTAGCATCAGCGAACTTTCTTTTTGAGTTCCAGGAGCAACTTATGAATGATAGATGAAAATGAAATTGAATGAATATTTAAGGTTATGAAGAATTTAATGAATTTGAAGTTAATATGCGAGTATGAATGATTGGAAAATGAATGAAGAGAGAAATAAATGAAGGAATTTGAAAGATTTGGGAGTTATGTTCGAAGTAAATGAAATTGAAAGAATATTTAAGATGAAGGAATTTGAAAGATTTGGGAGTTATGTTCGAAGTAAATGAAATTGAAAGTGAAAGTGGGTATTTATAGGAGAGATAATGTGGAACTCAAACGTTTAATTTGAATTTATCAAATAACATTTTTGATCGTGTTTTGAGATCCGCATTTAATTACATCACATCACCCATAAATGGTTGATGGTTTACTGCCCACAAAAACTAATCAACTTGTACTTTTTGTTTTCCCAAAGTAAAAAGACCATCATTGTTTTGAAAAATTTGCATGCCACGTAGGATTCAAGATAAATATCTTCGAAAAAGGTTTGCTTACGTGGCACATACAAAGACCAAGTATTTGAAAATATCATGACAAATTTCAGTACATCTGGAGGTTGACTAGACGCTCCAGTATCACTGGTGGATTAGTCCAGTGAACATGTACTGATGGTACACTGGAGGGACACTCCAGTAAAGTACCAGTGAATACCATTTTTGAAAGACTGGAAACCTCAAACACGCACGTCAACTAATATAGACAAATGAGAGGGACACATTTACAAGAAGACAAAAGTCAACTCAAACACGCACTTCAACCTATCTAGTTACCAGTGAGAGGGACATATTTACAAAGCACCAGTAATATTTTCTGAAGAATTTGTCCAGTGAGAAAATTAATTCCCCCTGAACTTAATATTTTTAGAAAGAAAATATTTTTCAAGTCTTTCCCTGGAATGTATCTCCAGAAATCTAATTATTGCAAAGATAGTACACAATGGCGTTCAATATCTAAGCAATCACCAGATTTAAGGATTTAGCATTCCCAACTCACCAACAAGATATTCAAAAGTTTTGACATCCAGTGGTTTGGTAAAAATGTCAGCGAGTTGTTTGTCAGTGGGAATAAAATGGAGTTCAATATTATTTTTCATAATATGATCGCGAATGAAATGATACCTTAAGTCAATGTGCTTCGTTCTGGAGTGCATGACTGGATTGTTTGAGATAGCTATGGCACTGGTATTATCACAAAAGATGGGAGTCTTTGAATATTTAATACCATAATCAAGCAACTGGTTCTTCATCCAGAGTATCTGAGCACAACAACTGGCTGCAGACACATATTCAGCTTCGGCAGTGGATAATGAAACTGAAGTTTGCTTCTTACTGGTCCAGCTGACCAGTTTGCCACCTAGGAAATGACATCCACCAGTTGTGGATTTCCTATCTATCTTACAACCTGCATGATCTGAATCTGAATAACCCATTAGATCCATTCCAGAGCCTTTGGGGTACCAAAGACCTAGACTGGGAGCACCTTTGAGGTACTTCAGTATGCGCTTTACAGCGAGCATATGAGATTCCTTTGGATTAGACTGATATCTGGCACATAAACATGTTGAAAACATAATATCTGGTCTACTGGCAGTTAAATACATCAGTGAACCAACCATGCCTCTATATACAGTGGTGTTCACTGGTTTGCCATCTGGATCAGAGTCCAGTGTCAGTGGTGCAGAAATAGGAGTTGGTTTAGATGGTGAAGAATTCATATCGAATTTCTTTAAAAGATCTCTAACATATTTTTCCTGATTAATAAAAATGCCATCTTGATTTTGTTTAATCTGGAGTCCAAGAAAATATGTTAATTCACCCATCAAACTCATTTCGTATTCAGTGGACATGATTTTTGAAAATTTCTTGCACATGTTTTCATCAGCAGACCCAAAAATTATATCATCAACATAAATTTGTACCATTAACAGATTACCTTTCTCATGTAAAATGAACAAGGTATTGTCAATTGCACCTCGTTTAAAGCCATTTTTCAACAAATGTTTAGTCAGAGTATCATACCAGGCACGTGGGGCTTGTCTGAGGCCATATAGCGCTTTGTCCAGACGATATACCCAATGTGGATGCTTGTCATCAACGAAACCTGGAGGTTGTCTGACGTAAACTTCTTCTTCAAGCTTTCCATTCAAGAAAGCACTCTTTACGTCCATCTGGTAGACCTTGAACTCATGATTAGCAGCGAATGCTAAGAAAATTCTGATCGCTTCAAGTCTAGCCACTGGAGCAAAAGATTCATCAAAGTCGACATCCGACTGGCAGTAGCCTTGTGCTACCAGTCTGGCCTTATTTCTTATTACGTGGCCATCTTCATCTACTTTGTTTCTGAAGACCCATCTTGTTCCAATTGGTTCTTTCTTTCCAACTGGGAAAGGAACCAGATACCATACCTTGTTCCTTTCAAACTGGTGAAGCTCTTCTTGCATAGCAGTCACCCAGTTTGGATCTTCCAGAGCCTCGTCAATCTTCTTAGGTTCGTTCAGTGATAAGAAACTGACATTTAAGCATTGATCACTAGAGGCTCTTCTGGTCTGAACACCACGACTGGAGTCACCTATGATCTGATCAATAGGGTGAGCTTTTGTCCATCTGGAGTACTGACCAGGATTATTACTGACAACAATATCAGTGCAAGAATTCAGTTGAGTCTCCTCTGAAGTTGCTTCAGGAGGAGGGTCTTCATAAACTACTTCAACATCTTCATCTGATTCATTTAAATCACGATTTGCATCATGAAATTCTTCATATGAAGGCATTTCTTGTAGTACTGGTTCAGTTTCGTCACCAGAAGACATTTCTGGTAAGTTCTCAACTGACACTGATACTGGGGGAGTAGTACGCACGTCTGATCCAATATTAATTTCAGAGGGTAGTTTGAAAATAATAGAAGGATAGAATGGGGTACTACTGGAGACTTTCTTTTTCTGAACAGGTTCCAGATCAGGATGACTGGAAACTGTGTCTGGTGAATCATCCATTTTGTCGTTTATTGGATCAGATTCACAAAAGACAATTGGAGTGACTGGGGGAGTGTCAAGGGCTGGCTTCTTGTTGATTGCAACATTTGATTCATCGAATGTGACATGAATTGACTCATGGACCTTCTCCAGTCTTTTGTTATAGACTCTGAAGGCCTTGCGAATGGCTGAATAGCCTAAGAAATACCCTTCATCAGCTTTGGCATCAAATTTGCCTAGCTGACTGGAGTCGTTCAGGATGTAAACTGGACATCCAAAAACGTGAAAATAACCAATGTTTGGTTTTCTATTTCTTAAGACTTCATAGGCTGTCTTTTTGTGTCTTTTAATGTACACTGATCGATTCTGGGTATGGCAAGCAGTTGCAATTGCTTCCGCCCAGAAACTGGTAGACAATCCAGATTCAGCAAGCATACTCCTGGCAGCTTCTATCAGCGTTCAATTTTTCCTTTCCACCACTCCATTTTGCTCTGGAGAGCGGGCTGAAGAGAAGTTCTGGGAGATGCCAGTGTCAGTACAGAATGACTCCAGAGTTGCATTCTGGAATTCTGTTCCATTGTCACTTCTTAACTGACACACTTTTCAACTGTACTTGAGCTCAACTTGCTTGATAAGACTAATGATTTCAGCAGCAGCTTCACTTTTGGACCTCAGAAAGATCACCCAACAATATCTGGAGAATTCATCTACTATCACCAGGGTGTATCTTTTACCAGCACGTGTCTGAACGTTCACTGGACCAAATAGGTCCATATGAAGCATATGAAGAGGTTCAGAAATGCTGAAATTCTGTCTGGTCTTGAAACTGGTACGCTTTTGCTTACCCATCTCACATCCTGGACATGGTCTTTCCTTTTTGAAGGAAACTGAAGGTATCCCATCTGCAAGTTGTTTTCTGGACAACTTGTTAATGTTTTTAAAATTTAAATGGGATAACCTTTTATGCCATAACCAGTTTGTGTCTTCATCAGCTTGAGTATAGAAACACTGCTCATTTGGAGAGCTTTCCATATCCATCACGTACACATTCCCTTTCCTGGGAGCAATCAACACTACCTTCCAGTCCTTGTTGAATACAATGCCCTGAGCAACATTGAATAAGACTTGATAGCCATCGTCACACAGTTGACTTACACTGATCAAGTTATATTTCAAACCATTCACAAATGCAACTCGTCTGAACTTGACTTGTCCATTGTTCAGAACACCATAACCCTCAGTCTCTCCACAACCATCATTTCCAAAAGTGATGGAGGGTCCATCAGAAATGGTGAACTCCTCCAGTAGGGTCTTACATCCGGTCATCGTCCTGCCAGCTGCACTGTCAAGATACCAGATATATTTCTTTCGATCGCCCTACACATAAACCAGAAATTGATCAGTTAGATTTGGGAACCCATCGACTGATGGGTTCACTGGAGCCTCCCTTATAGGTTCCAGGGGCAATCTGGTCTAGTTCACTTACTTCAACAGTGGTCTTAGTTGAGAAGACCACTGGAGTTGATAGTTTTGAAACCTTTTCATTTTTCTCAACTGGAGAAATAAATTTGTCTTTCTTTGAAAAAGGTTTTGTATTTTGTCTAGGGCCAGATGAAGTACCCTCAATAAAGTTTAATCTTGCATTAAAACTTTGTGATTGACGAGTCAGAATTTGAATCTGGCTCTCTATCCTGGACAAAATATTTTCATCAGATGATACCTTAGCCTTTCCAGTCCAAGGCTTTGGTAAGGGTTTGTTCTGAGGCAAAGGTCTATTCTGCTTCACCTTTTTAACTGGAGCAGTCATCTGGACAGCTCCAGTCTTAACCTCTGGAGATTGAACTGGGTAAAAGTTGGTCATGGGTGTTTCAGGCATATCATAAACAGTTGTGGGCCTTAACACCTCTGGTAATCGATCGATTACTGGTATTAATGATGCTACATGAGTATTTCCATCTAAGTATGCACGTTTTTGAGCAGGAAATTGATTTACTCCAGCATCATATGGCTTTCTGGTTTCTAGCCATGATTTAATAACCAGTTTTTCTTTCTCTAAAATGATCTCAAGATCTTGTTTTTCTTGGATCAATTGTTCAGTTACCAGAACCTGGGCTTGAAATGCCAGTTCAATGTCTTGAAGTTCTTTTAATTTTGATTTTAAAGCATTTATTTCAGAAAAATCTGTTTCTAGACCATTTACACCATCAGATCTAACAGTTTCTACAAAAATTAAATCAGAATTAAGAGCTTCAGCAATGTCCAGTTTTAGTTCTTGGTCAGTTGCAATATCATAATCACTAACCTTTTTAATAACAATGTCCACCCATCGTCCAGATGTGACATCTTCCTTCACCAGGAGCTCTTCGTCCTCCAGAGCCATGTAACAGCAATCTCTTTCTTCTTCTTCATCAACAGATGAGTCATCAGAAGGAACCCACTTCTCTTCAGCTGTTGCAATCATGCACTTATTATTGTTTTCAATTTGTTGTGCCATGAGAGCAATCTGGGCCTTAAGCTTTTATATTTCAGTTTATAGCTATCATCAGGCTTATTATTTGAAGAGAATGGACCAGGCTTGGATGCAAACTGGTTGGACCTGCATTCTTTCATGAAATGACCCTTTTTACCACACTTAAAGCATGTCAAATTGGTCTTGTCAGTGGAAGAACTGGATGCAAATTGTCCAGATGGCCTGTTTGCTCTTGCTTTGAAACGGTTGAACGTTTTAGCAATCATTGCAACAAGGTCATCATCTTCAGTTTCATCACAACAGACTGGAGAGACTTGACTGGTTTCTCCAGAATCCATTAGTTCAGACACCATCTTCTTCATAGAAAATACATTCTCAGAAGATATAAGTGTTGTACCTTGTGGTTCAGTATGACTGACCACAATAGGAGTACTGGAGGCATGGTTATAGGCATCTCTTTCTGCAACCACTCTCTGAGCTTGATTTTCTTCAGTGTACCTGAAAGCTCCATAAAGAGTTGAGAGAGTGTGTGTGTGCAGAGTTTTTCCTTGTCTTAAGACTAGGATCATATGAGACCATTTGGTGGGAAAAATGTCACAAAATTTCTCCAGAAGTATATCCTTGTCCTTCTCAACCCCAAGACCTCTCAGTTGGTTTATGATACTCATAAATCTGGTGTAAGTACCAGTGAGAGACTCGTTAGGTTGAGCAAAAAATGACTCATACCTCTTGTTTAAGGAGACCTTTCTGGTGACAGTGGTGTCATCTCCTCCTTCATGTTGGTTAAGAAGCTCATCCCACATGGTTTTGGCACTAGGAAAAAAACTAGTGTGGGAATGAGGGTTTCTGGAACAGCCCCGAGGATCATGTTTTTAAGGAGGGTGTCTAGATTCACCAATCTCCTCTCCTCTTCAGACCAATGTTCCTCCCTCTTTTCCCTTCCCCTTCTAGATCCAGAAGGATCAAGAAGTGGATTGAGAGGTGATGTAGGTACATATGGACCTTCGTTTAAGATCTTCATCATGTTCCTCTCGATACCAGTGACATGCAACACCATCCTAGCCTTCCACGTACCAAAGTCATCACTGTTCCCACTGAATTTAGGAACAGGATTATTCAAGTAGTGCACATGCACGTGTGGAGAAGCAGGAGTAGGAGAAGGAGGTGGTGGATTAGTGTTATTAACATTTTGAGGTTCATTTTGATCAATGATATTTACATTAGGATCGGGACCAAGACTAAAACCTTGTGTATTTTCTTGGTTAGCCATCGAGAAACAGATCTAGGCAATGATTAGCCTTCTGCTCTGATACCAATTGTGAGTCCCGTTTATAAGCTCAAGACGGTTAACCTAGAAAGTGTAAATACAACAAGTCTAATAATCACTAGAATTGGACTAGTATTACTTGTAAATAAATATGCAAGATATATAAACTAAGTAATACAAGACTTAAAGCAATAAACAATTAAAGTGGACCATTATGTATGTTTCATGGGTATTTCATTTATTGATGTGTAAATAAAATACAAGGTTGTTGCGGAATCAAGATAATACAATGAAGTATGTATCCTAACAACCTATGAGTTACAAATGATCTATATTTGTCAAATAGCTCTTTAGGATCGAGATACTTAAAGTTGTGAAGTATCCCTGTTTAAGATCGAGAGTATTTTAGACAAATTCACTTTCATGCAAAGTGTATGCTTAAAAAGTAATATTCTTAAGGAAATGACTTAGTATTTATAGGCAACAAAATTCACCAGTGAATTTTGTGCCCTACAAATATGGTTGCATACATTTAATGATCCGACAAGAACATTAAATGTATTAGATAAGAATAAGGATAAAGTCACATCAAGTGCAAGTGTATCCTTATATCCAACCACCTTAACACACGTGTACTATGTTAAAGAACAAGTGGATTGTTCTTTGGAAAGTGTGTTAGGCATAAGTCAAACCTCGATATCAGTGTTCAGACTTGTAGGATCTAGAACATTGATAATCCTCCAGTGAACAGATCTGGTAAGACTTTCCAGTGGACTCCGCCATTTGTTAAGTCTTCTTCCTTCAGACTTCAGTCTTTGACTTCAGTCAGAATGTCTTCAGTAGAGTAGATCTGGACTGGGGTGAAGTCTTCAGTGAGCTAATCTGGAGAACGCTCCAGATTACCTATACAAGTATTGCTCACTAGTCTTCAATTATTTCTGGACAAATCTTTAGAGGGACTCCAGATTCCAAGTCTGGAGTAGGTCCAGTCGAACATGTTTTCTGGTCAGATCTTCAGTGAGGCTCCAGAAGTCGGGTCTGGAGCATGTCCAGCAAAACATGTTTCTTGACTTATCTTTGATAAGGTTCCAGTAGTCCAGTCTGGACCAGTCCAATAAATCTGGACTAAATATGGACCTAACAAAATGTGACTGAGCTTGGGCAGTAGTTGATGACTTCAGTTGGTCAGAAAATTAATGCTACGCTGGGTGCAAGAGAAACACAATTGATTGAAAAGGTGATAGCTGAGATCACCAAGCTGGTCACTCCTCAGGTTGATCTGGCCCCACTTACTACTGAGATCAGCCAGTTGAAGGGCAGCATTGACACTTTAACCACCCAGGTATCCAATCACACCAAGTCTCTTAACAAACCGACAACTGAAGTAGAGAACTTGAAGAAAATGGATGAGGAGGTGAAAGAACAGGTGGTGTCTGGTCTTGCCGAAGATGCAAAGACATTGGAAGAACTGAAGACTTGTCAGACAGTAGTTGCAGCAAATGTTCTGACCCAGTCTCGGGAGACCAACCATCTGTGGAGGTCCTTCAAGATGATGTGCACTATTTTTAAGGAGTGCAAGGACATGCAGACATGGCAACCTCTTGGCCGGTTGCCAACAAGTAATACAGACTGGGAAGCCATCAGGGCCGGCCTAGATGTTGCCAAGGGGGAAAGATCAGTCCTTGCACCACCAGTTGCGACTGAAGGTACCTCATCTAGAAGACAAACTGTTGCTGCGTCCAGTACTGAAGCTGGCCAGCAAGTTCAAAGTGTTCTTACTCAACAATCCAATGGTCAAGAAATTGTTATAGCTGCCAATACTGAAGCTGGTAAGCCCAGGATTGATGAAGATGTTGATGTAAGGGGGAATGATGGAAAGGGCAAGGGCAAAGCAACTGATGAAACTGCCCTGCTGGCCACTGATATACCTATGTTAGAAACTGGCAATGTTGACAAGCTTCCTCCAGTGTCCGAGAGTGATAGCTAAAGATTGGCAAGGATTGGCGATGAAATCAAAGAAAGAAGAAAGCAGAAACAAGCCAACCAATTAGTTGCCAGAAAACAACTGGAGGATTTAAAAATCCTTGATGCTAGTGATGCTAAACTGTTAGGCATCCAACTGGAGCAATATATGAAAGTGAAGAATGATGTAAGGATAGTAGGTATGTTGAATGAAATGCTTGAAATCGAACTTGACAAATACTATCCTGATGATGAAGCTGAACATGATGCCAGAAATTTAAACATATCAGTGGAGAAGGCTAAGGAAAGTCGAACTGGTGGGATTCTTAGGAGAATGGAAAATGTTAAGAAGGTTATCAAAAGGGTGTTGACTCCTCCCAAAAGAAATCCTCCACCAAGAAAACCATTGCCCAGGGATGCCGATCTAAGAACCTTTGTTGAACCATCTGGTGAAATCTCAAATGATGACATCAAGGCCGCTGTGCAGGCTGCTGGAGCTGGGACCATTAAAATAACAAATGAAACTGAAGTAAGAAATTATTATTCCCAGATCATGGCAACCAGAAAACATAGTGGTGCTATAAATGGTGTCTCTGTAACAATGAAGCCAGACACCAAGTTCTTTCATGTAGAAGTCAGTTATAGTAGAGGGCCACTAGTTAAAACTGACAATCCTGGTGTGATGCAATATGGGTTCTCGGAGTGGGTTGAGATGGTGAACTTTTTGGAAGCCAAGGCACAAAAGAACGGGTTTGAGAAAGCATGGGTTAACTTCTTGAAGGGCAAGATTCAACACAAAGAAAACTGAATGTTGATCCTGAAGACTCTCAACCTATTTCTTCAGTTGCCAAGAGAAGGAGAACTGGCGAAGGGCCATCTGTATAAGTTCTCCTTCCAGTTTATCTGCTTGTATTTTTATTTACATTATGTAACTTTTGTAAATTTCATTGTATAAATGAAGTTACCAGTTTGTAACCACAAGATAGATAGTAGATTAAGTCTAACAAACTAAAAGGAAAAACCCAAGGCATTTATTGATCTATAAAAATGCCTTGGAAAATTAGATAGATTTAGTCAACACAAGTCTTTAGAACTAATACTTGTATAGAAACAAGTTCGAAAAGACTTGGCAATATTTCAGGACATTTAGGGGGAATTTGTTAGGACCAGTTTACTTGTAAACTGGCCAGTCTCCAGTTGCATCTGGAGACCTGAAGAAAATGTCCAGAAATATATTGAAGTCCAGTTGCAACGTACAGTTAACGCAACTGAAGACTTCCTCCAGTTGAGATCTGACCAATACACCTGAAGACGTTCCAGTTGAAGTCGAAAACATCAAATGGAAGAAAGAGAATGACAATGGCAGCGAAGCCCAGTTGTCATTCTGACCAGATCGAGAACTGGAGACCATCAGTGTAAACGCACTTACAAAGCTTTACACTGATTTCGAGGAAGACCTTTTTGTCCTATGTACTATTATACGGACAATAGCATTTGTCCATGTATAAAGTACAAAAGTGCAAAAAGTTGGTTGAATAAAGTAATGGTTGTTCCATACTTTATCGAGTATTACAAGGATTTAAATATACTTCCTTAAATACTCATAACCATATTTTATATGTAAGTGCACGTCTATGTCAATAGCAGTCTAGATTGTTTGGGCTTATAATGTAATATGTCTTTGTATTGTGATTGTCATTAATGAACTTGATATTATGCATAGAATACTAGATTAAGTTTAAGTATTGAATGTATAATTAATCTGCTTAAGAAATACGACCTCGTAATTGCAGGGTCAATTACGAGGCAAGACCGTGGGAATGCGACCCCGTATTTGCAGGGACAAATACGAGGCTAGTGCATGAATGCGACCTCGCAAAAGAGTCGAGCTGGGCTGGATTTGCGAGGCCGACGTGCTGAAGCCTTTTAGGGTATTCCTATAAATACCAGGACCCTAACAGAGTTTAGGGTTGAACATTTGTCGAATTATCAAGCATATACTGCAGGGTTGGTCGTCAAAGGATTGTTCCGCTAGCCCGAAGAAGATCTGCGAGGCAGCAGGTGATCTAGGGGCTAATTGTTGATCACCAAGTTATAGAGAGGGATTCCACACCTCTTGATAACTGGAGCAGGTTATTAACGATCCGTGCCAGGGGACTTACAAGTGGTATCAGAGCCTCTTGGTTTAATACCGGAAGGTTATAGCCTGTTGGTGATAGACAAATTGATTTAGGGTCGTTTAGACGTGATTCTTTCACGAGTTTACGACCGGAAATCTTGTTCGTGATATATCTTGGTTTTTGCAGCCATCGAAAGTGTGTTATTGGCTTTTAGGGTTCGAATTCAAGAGAATTAAGTGTTTCAGCATCGTTTGCGACCTCGTGGGCTCGTATTACGTCATCCAGCTCGTATTACGACCTGGGTAGCTAATTACGACCTCGCCAGTTCAATTGCGACCTCGTGAGCTCAATTACGACCTCACAGTTCAATTACGACCTCGAGTTCTAATTGCGACCTCGTATTTCTTTGACCTCGTGAACTTTGCGACCTCGTTTATTTTAAACAGTTCGTGAACTTTGCTAGCTCAAAAAAAATGACGTCTTAGTTACCCGCAAACTATCAAGCTTTGCTGAATCAAATGATTATGATGGATCATGAAACCGGAAAGGCCAATTCACCACCAAAGTTGATAAGCCTTGACAGATACTTCAATTGGAAGGGCAGATTCGAGTCATACTGCAGACTGATGGATGTGAGAATGTGGATATGCATTACAAATGGTTATACTCCTCCTATAGTGCCAGGTGATACTCCAGGTTCGAGCAGTGCTAGGCTAGCTTCATATGAACAAATGGATGTTGATAAAAAGAAAGACTATGAGGCTGAAAGCAAGGCATTAGGATCTCTTCGAATGGCTCTCCAAGGGGAAGTTCTGCATCTGTTTGAAAAGTATGATACAGCTAAAGGCTTATGGGATGCACTCAAAGAGCATTGTGAAGGTGATGATGATCTCAAGAAGAGTAGGAAAGACTTGTTGAAGAAGCAGTATTACGTATTTACTAGCTTCAAAGATGAATCTCTTGATGAGACACTGGTTCGTTACAGTCATTTACTGGTTGAGCTCGCCTACTTTGGGTATAATCCTGATCCAGAAGATGTCATCGAGAAGTTGTTGGAGGCACTTCCAATCAAATGGGAAGGTTTTGTCACTTCTATCCAACAAAATCCCGAATTCAGTAAATGGACTCTGGAACAGATTATTCGAAAGCTGAGAAGTCAGGATATGAAATGAAAATCGAAGGAAGCAGGTAGCAGTGATTTTGTTCAGCGGCCTGAACTTTATCATAGCAAGACAAGTATTCCTTCTGTAAAATCTTCAAGTGGAGGGATCACTGCCTTCTACAGTGGAGATGATGAAAAGTTGAAAATGACGAGGGATTCTGACAGCAACTTGTTGTATGTGACTTTTCCGGAATCAGCTATGGTTGTCCATAATGGGAATCAGAAGAGTAGTTCTCCAAGCTCGGGTTACACAGGGATGCCGATAAGCATAAGATCTGCTGAGGGACATTTGGGCATGCTCGCTTCATTTGTGTCTGCTCATGAGAAGTTAATTGGAGGAAAACTGACTGATCCTGATCTGGTTAGGGAGGATTACAAGCAAGTTGATCCAGATGATCTGGAAGAAATGGATCTGAACTGGCAATTGGCTATGTTAACGTTGAGAGTTCAGCGATTCACTGATAGAACCGGAAGGAAGGTCATAGACGGCAAGGTAGGGTTTGATAAAACCAAGGTGAAGTGTTTCAACTGTGATAGTTTTGGACATTTTGCTCGTGAGTGTTAGAGGCCAAGACGGGACAACAATTCAGCTACAGGTCGTCAGAACTTCAATCAGGGTGGTTCTATTGCAGGTCAGAATTCAGGGCGTCAATATGCTAATACTGGGAACCGTAGCTCAGGAGAGATCGACAACTCAAGAGCATTGGTGGTTCAAAATGATGGTACATATAATTGGGGTTCAACTAGTGTCGATGATCAGAATCATGCATTCATGGCAGAAATTCAAGACTTTGATGGAGGGATGAACGATCTTGTTGATAATTCATTCGACTATACATTGTATGCCAGCACAGATGATCATGATAGTTTTCATCAGAAGGTAGAAGATGAACCAGAACCGTCTGAACCAGTAAGAGCTGAAGTTAAAATAGCTTCCACTGAAGCTGAAACTACTTTGGAGCCACAGAAAAAGGACAAAGATGTAAAGATTGAGATACCTGATAATTTGAGCACAGAAGAGCTTGTTAAGTTTGTTGCTGATCTTGAAGCACCAGAGCAACAGGTAAGTCTTTCTTTGCATACTTTTGTTTCTGTGTGTAAGCATAGCATAGGTTTATCCAGCGAGGTAACTGAGCTTAAAAGGGAGATTGAGTTAGCTAAGATCCGCTTAAATGATGCTACTAGTGATAGGACTAAGCTAGCAACTGATGTAATGGTATTTAAAGGTCATGATAAAGAATATCTTAATCGGATAAAATCTGAAGAAGATAGGTTTGAGTCCCTTAGAGTAGAATATGCACAGTTACTAGGCAGAAAACAAATGCTGGATGTAGACTATGAAAGGGTAGTTAAAGAAAGTGCTAATAAAGATAAAGAATTAGCAGATTCTAGGGTACAGATTGTGGAACTAAGTGGAAAATTGAATAAAATGAGAGACATAGGAACTATGATGGGACACCTTAGGGATGCTAAGTCTAAAGGTGAACAACCCAGTTTTGTCCAGAAATATAATGCTGTGCCGCCACCGTTTAGTCACAATTATGATAGTTTTCAGAATTTGACCTTAGAAGAATCAAATAAAACTGATTTCGAAAATGTGCCTAAGACTACCCCTTCTGAGACTAATACTAGTGATGTTCCTATTCCTGAGACATCTAAGTCAGAGGAATCTAAGAACAAGACTAGTGAAGCTAAGGCTCACTCAGACCCAAGTGAAGCCAAACAGGCAACAAATAACAAATTGAAAGGTGTTGAAAAAGAAGTTGAATTTGAAACTATTGTCTATTACACTTTAAAAGGTAATGGCAAAGTATTCTCAGCAAAAGAGTCAGTTTTAAATGGTAAATATCCTAAAAACATTGATCAAATTTGGAGCATTGAAGAACCAGTAAAATCTGACAACTTGCCAAAACCATGTAAGGATCTTAAAGATAAAGTTTTCAAGAAAGGTTTTGTTCAAACTTCCACAATGGATTCAGAAGGTCATAGTGTACAATCTGAAACACCAGAACAATTTGCTGAAAGAAAACTTAAAGAAATGTTATCTGTTGGCCCGGTAAAAAGATATGCCGATCCTATTCAGGCACCGACTACTTGGGAAGAAGCATATGCTACTCTTGAATATATTGATGAATTAAGGGGTCATGGGGTTCCTGTGCCTGAGATAGTTCATGGTGATTTATCAAAGAAGGCTTCTAAGAGGTCATGTTTTAAATGTCGTGAGATAGGTCACGTGTCAAGCTATTGTCCTTATAAGAAGAACAAATCTAGGATATCACCTGAGAAATCTAGAGGCAGTATGAATTCTAGTGAAAACAGTGGGTCCTTGCATAGCATATCCATGAAAGATTACAAGAATAAATATTATGAGGAATATGCTGAGAGAAATCCTGATAGTCTTGCTGCTAAAAATTATATAAGATTTAGAGAATTTGAGAAAAACAGCAATACAGATAATAATAAGGCTAGAAGTGTCTCCTTTAGAGAAGGTTCTAGTAATTCGAGTCAATCAAGTAATTGGAGATCAAAGTCTCCACACAGGATGAAGTCGTATGATACTTATTATGACAAGATTATCTCCAACGTGCAATCTAACCCTGTTGATCGTTTTCAGCAACATAGTCCCAGGAGATTTTCTTCTTCATCTCCTGAGAGAATGTTAAGAGTTCAGAGGAATTCCAAGGGTAATAACCAAAGGCTACCTACTGAAAGGAGGCCTAGTGGTTCCCCCAGTCGTAGGCCTAGTGCTGGAAGAAATTCACGAATATCACCCAGCAGAAGGCCTATTGATAGCTCGACAGCTAAACCATCCAAGGCCTGGGTGCCTACTGGTGGTTATTGGACTGATATAGTTTCTGATGAAGAAAACGAAAGACCCAGAGCCAGTAAGGCTAGGGGTCCTTTTGAAAACTAATTGATTTGTGAATGTGCAGGAGCTACTAAGGAAGACCGCAGGTTTATGGTTTGTCAATAGTGGAAGCTCCAAGCACATTATGGAGGACAAGGGACTATTAACGGAGTTTACTCCTGTTAAAGGGTCTTATGTCTGTTTCGTTGATTCCAAAGGCGGAAATATTTCCGGGGTTGGAAGTGTTGTTAAAGGAAGTATATTAATTAATAACGTTAACTTTGTTGAAAAACAGGATCAGAACCTTTTGTCAGGAGTATTTATGTCTAAGAAGGACTTAGAAAAGGAAAAAGTCGATCTTATTCATTATACATTAAAAGGTAGTGATCGAGTTTTTACCGAGGGGAATTTTCAAGATTATGCTTTCCTCGGGTTTTGATTGATAAGGTTTGGAGTGTGGAAGTCAGCAAGGAGGATCATCTATCAGTAAGTCAGAAGGTTGTACCTCTAGTGTTGACTCCTGAACAAGAAGAAATTTGTAGATCTCATGAGCAAGCAGTCAAGGACTTTGAAGATCGGTTAGATGGAAGAAAAAGGAAACTCCGTGAAACTGATGATCATTGTTCCAAGAAAACATGTTCTAAATAGTCGTATCATTTGTTATGTTTTCTAAGTTTTGTGATAGACAGATTTCTATAGAAGATCATGACTAGATGATGATCTATAGCACATGTTCTAATTTTTGCTATGTTTTTGTGTTGTGTTATTGGATATGTTTTATGTTTGTTCCAGAAGTGCACTAGTTTAATCACAGGGATGAAGAAATTTGTGTTATTGAGGAAAGAGACATAAGTGGATGTCAGTCTTCGAAGAGATATTGGAGTACATTACAGCAAGTGAATGCTTGTTCACAAGCTGAGGAGATTACGGTTAGACATTCCTCTATACTCTTGTAAAGAAGGACACTAAATCCACCATATCCATTACCAATAATCCTGTTAAGCACAGTAGGACTAAGCACATAGACATAAGGTTTCATTTTATACGTGATTGTGCTGAAAAGAAATTAATAGTCCTAGAAAAGGTGTCGAGTGACTTTAATTTAGCTGATCTGTTCACTAAGGCTTTCGACCGAACTCGTTTCGAGTTGCTAGTCCAATTGATTGGAATGAGAAATCTATAGTGACAGTGTCTCTCAACAGGAACTTTGTAAAATGTGTCAGTATTTGTGTCGTTATGTATATGTATGTGTCATACAGTGTCAGAAAAGAAAAAGAAAATAATAAATAGAGTAAGGTCACTGCATTAAGATGATTAGACGTGACGATACTTTAGCTTTTAAGCCTACTTAATTGTACTTTAAAATGCTCAGTTCAGTGATACCAATCATATGATGTACCGGTAGGCACAAAGTACCAAGGTTTCCTTATAATCTGAACTTAAATGTATACAATGTTCTTATGGGAAACATATTCAGATATATGGCTGAGAATGCATGCTTTTCAAATGATTAGATCTGGTCCTTAAATCTTACGAAAGATCTAGCATTGTAGTTATGTATATTTGGTCGTTATATAGAAGGTCTCGGGTACATACATGTGTATGTATTGCTTGTCGGATGTATATTTGTGACAAGATATGAAAATATCTAATAAATCTTTTGAAAATTATTGAGCTAATGTGGCCTTTGAGATTCGGACAAGTAAGTCCTTGGGGTGTCTTTGTATACCTAGCCTACCTAAAGCTTCCAACTTGGGATAGGTTGTCAGAAAGTTCGCTACACGGGTCTCATCGAAAGTCACGGGTTTCCATAAGCGCTTTAAAATGATGTCACAAATATGCAAGTACTTAGCATTATGTAATGTTGGGTATATTTCCGTACGTGAGTCAAGTTATGTCGCTTTGCGTGTGAGGAATCACCGACCTGTCACCGCTGACTTGATACTTAAAGATCGTCTCCCTGTAGTTACCAAATGTCTTAATCTTAGTGCTTGTGTCGATTGTGAGAGTATATCTGAATGTGGGTCACTTAAGTTCGCAAACTTGATTAAGTGGCATATTAGGCTACTCGGGTTACATGGTGACTGTCGTTGGCCAGGGTATGTCGAAAGTGTCACAAACCAAAAGGAAACTAGAAGTACCGAGTGTTTAAGAGGACAAACATATTGGTAATCGTCATTGGATCACTGTTCATAACTAATAATAAGAGAATTATTTCTCGCTTGTAGGCTTATGTAACATGCTAATCTGATCTAATCAGCAGTAACTTTAGCTCTAGTAACTATGTTATTCGTTTATGTTCAGTGTGTGTGTGTGTGCGTTATGTTTTTCGTAAAGTGTGTAATTTTTATTTTTATTATTGTTTAAAATAAAAGTTCCTATTGCACGAGAGACAGAGTCAAAATAGAATCTAGTTTCCAAGAGGACTCAACTACGTTCTTATGGAATACTGAATAAACGAGTAGGGTAGTTAAGCGATAGTGAAATGATCAAAAGCTAAAAGAAAGTTTGTCATATTAACCTATATTCTGTTAATATGTTAATGTGCTAATATGCTAATATAGGTTTAAGGAAAAGAACACAGAGTTGTTGCATTTTAATAAACAGATATTAAGTTAATGTTTATGTGTCTATCTTAGAAAGAAGATTTTCATAAGAATGAACACAGAGATGATTCATAGTTTGAGTCTCATCTTTGAAAAGATTTTTGTTGAATCAAAAAGATTTGGAACAGAGATTTCAAATAATTTTGACTGTATATGTGCAAGTATTGAAAGTGCTTAACGGTGAATTATCAGACCTTAAAGTAACTTAGGTTAATAATAGATTGTTAAGTATAATCATTTTATCTTGCTATTTTTATTCAATTCTTCAGATTGTATGTTATTACTTTGAGAAGATTTGATGATATTTGTTGAAATGTGCAGGACAAAGGACAAATGTTAGATTTTGTAGGTTGTCAAGCAAGATCTCACAATGGTAGCCAGAAGGACAAGTACACCGGGCTGTATAGGTCATTTTTACATAACAAAGATAAATACTAGTATGATGAGACAATCATAGAGGTATTTATAATTGTTACTTTGTTCAACCAAGATGTATGCTGGTATGATAAGGTAATCATAAGAGTATTACATATGGTTTGTAATTTTTGCATGTCTAGATCGTGGATGTCTTATCCCATTTTAAGACCCTAGGCAAAAATTATTTTTTCCCGTCAAAAGACTCATGGTAATGGAAGACCTCAGGGTAGGTTATCCATTATAGAATAATAAGACAGGGTTCTTAAAATTCTAAATCCTTGATACTTATCAATAATCTATTTGGAAGACCTTAGAATAGGTTATCCATAGATATCCGTAGAATGATAAGACTGAGATCTTAAGATTCTTGATAAGTTTAATTAGAATAATAAGACAGAGTTCTTAAGATTCTAGATTTTGATAAGATTGACGGATAAACAATGAGTTTATGGGTCAATGATTGTAAAACCTTAAGATTTCGATTATAAGGTTTAGATTTTGAACAATAAGACAGGGATCTTAAGGTTCGATTTTTGAGGTTTTATAGTTCCAGACTAAGAAAATGTCTTATAGATGTTTATGACTTATGATAGTGAAGAATAACAATATTCGGAGAAGAAAATGAAAAATGTAGTTCTAGATTAAGTCATTACTATGTGTAGTGATGAAATAATGAAGAATAACATTATTATTTTTATCTCCTTCTATGTATTTTCAAGCTTATATGTGCAGGTGTAAGCACAAGAAGCTGTTGTTACTTGTTTTGATAGATAGAGACAAAGAATTGCTTTGGAAACAGGGTTCCATGTTCCTGAAGTTTGAGCTTCAAGTTTCAAAGTTTCTGGTTTTCATGGAAGTCAACTAATTCAGGATTGATTGTTGGAAATTTTACCTCTCTATTACATGCCGGTTAGGCAAGGCGAGCAGGGACTCGAGATATGCTTAATTCGGAGGGATTTATTGTTGAGGGGGAGAACTACAACAAGCTTTGGTGCATTAGTTGATTTTTATGACGATACAGAGAGTTTGAAGATTGCTGATCAAATCTGAAGTTTCAGAGGATCAAGTTTCGGGTATGGCAATTAATTTGTTGTCTCGAAATTTTTATGTTTCAGTGTGTTTGCAGAAAATTCAATCTAAAGGAATGAATTTTGAGAAAAAGACTGAAGTGTTCAAGATAAGGACTTTGTCTTGATATTCAAAAGCTAAGAACATCAGGTCTTTATATATTATTTATATATTATTACGAGATGTTGATAGCTATATTTGTTCTAGTTTAAGATCTTAGATATAGAAATCTTGATTTGAATATAAAAGATTATCAACTATGTATGAGAATCCTTAGACATAGACATAGTATGAATGTAGAAGGTTAAGGAAAACCTTAACATCGATATTATGTGAATGTAAAAGGTTCTACATTGTTAGATAACTTAGTGGACTTAGACATTTTGTGAATGTAGAAGATTATTACAATCTTTGACATAGATATAATGGAATTTCACAAGTGGTTAAGTACAATCCTTAGATATAGACAGTTTGTAAATGTAGAAGATGAGTTAAAATCTTAGACATAGACATACTGTGAATATAAAAGGTTAAGTTAAACCTTAGATATAGATTTAATGTAAATGTAGAAAGTTAAGAAAGACTTTTGACATAGACATTAAGTGAATATAAAAGGCATTAACATAAAAGGCCTTAGACATAGGAATATAACATTCTGATGTGAAAGGTTACTTATTTTTGCCTATATGCCTTATACATAGATATATCATTTAAATTTGAAAGGTTTTGATATGTAAACCTTAGAAATAGAAACGATTATATGAATGTGAAAGGTATGTATAATATTGATTATCTAGATCATATAGTTGTGAAATGATTTCATAAGAATATGACGTAGTTAATTAATATCATAAGTGTAATGTTGTACGTCAATTGCTCTGATCATAAAATCATAGTTATGTATCCCAGTCAAGAATTGAGGGGGAGTACATAAGAATGATTTTTGATTTGTTTATTTGATCATAGTTATGTATCCCAGTCAAGAATTGAGGGGGAGTACATAAGAATGATTGTGGTTATGTTGATTGATCATAGTTATACCTACTAGTCATAAAATTGAGGGGGAGGTATAAGAATGACGAATCAATTTTATAACTTTTTGTGTATTTTTCACAAGTGGTACATATAAGTTTACAAGTGGTACAGATTCGGGAAAGCTCTTTTCGAGAATGTTTTGGAAAGATTGGTTGTGGAAAAGTTAAAGAATTTCGGTAAGTTTATTAACTTTTCAGGTTTAAGACGAAGATCAGGGAAAAGATGAAAATTTGATGTCTACAGGTTTGGTCATTTTAATTTTCATATTTCCAGGAAGTTCGTTGATCAATTATTCAGAAATTTTGACGAAAATTTGAAGTTTAAAGTGTGCAGGTTTCTACGACCTCGTAATTAGCAAGAGGCAGAATACGACCTCGTAATTGGTCTATTGGGCCTTATGCAGATACGACCTCGTAATTGGATGGGCCGGGTCGATCCAAGCCCATTCGGGTCGAGTGGGTATATATAACCCAATTTAACCCTAATACGACCTCACAAATTAAAATCAATTTCAGAGCTTTACGACCCCGAAATACCATTTGCTACCCCATTTTAGATTCGACATATACAATTAGATCGAGTGTTTTTCGAGCATATCGTTGTTTTCCTCGTGAAATACTGAATCTAGGTATATAATCTAATCGTCCAGTAGTTAACCATGCAACAAGAAAATCAAGAAAAAGGGTTTCGAAATTTTCGAATTAGGATTCCATATTTTCTTCGATTTTGATGTTTTCTGGGTAAAACTAAGGGTTGGGGTATGTTTATCGTTTGAATACGAATGTATAGAAACGATTTTTACAAGTTTTGGTTGGGTAAATCTTAAAATCGTGTTGGGGAAGACGAACAGTGCGACGACCTCGCAAAAGTGGGTTTGCTAGCCCAGATTTGCGACCTCGCATTTGTCAATTGATTTTGACTTTGTTGACTTTCGGAATACGATGCCGATTTACGACCTGTACCAAATACGATAGTAATTTGAAAATACGACCTCGTATTTGACTTAACAGATTTTCAAAAGTTTATTTTTATAAATATTTGAAAATGAGTTAATCTTTGTGTTTAACTTAATTACAGGGTTAATTAAAGTTAATTTAACAGATTTTCAAAAGTTTATTTTTATAAATATTTGAAAATGAGTTAATTTTATGTTTAACTTAATTACAGGGTTAATTAAAGTTAATTTAACAGATTTTCAAAAGTTTATCGTAATAAATATTTGAAAATGAGTTAATCTTTATGTTTAACTTAATTACAAGAGATAATTATTGTTAATTAGTGTTCAATTAGATTACCGAGATAATCTATGTTGTTAATTATAAATTACAGGGATAATTTATTGTTGATTAACTAAATTACAGGGATAATTATTTAACTTAACAGATTTTCAAAAGTTTATTTTTATAAAAATTTGAAAATGAGTTAATTTTATGTTTAACTTAATTACAGGGTTAATTAAAGTTAATTTAACAGATTTTCAAAAGTTTATTTTTATAAATATTTGAAAATGAGTTAATTTTATGTTTAACTTAATTACAGGGTTAATTAAAGTTAATTTAACAGATTTTCAAAAGTTTATTTTTATAAATATTTGAAAATGAGTTAATTTTATGTTTAACTTAATTACAGGGTTAATTAAAGTTAATTTAACAGATTTTCAAAAGTTTATTTTTATAAATATTTGAAAATGAGTTAATTTTATGTTTAACTTAATTACAGGGTTAATTAAAGTTAATTTAACAGATTTTCAAAAGTTTATTTTTATAAATATTTGAAAATGAGTTAATTTTATGTTTAACTTAATTACAGGGTTAATTAAAGTTAATTTAACAGATTTTCAAAAGTTTATTTTTATAAATATTTGAAAATGAGTTAATTTTATGTTTAACTTAATTACAGGGTTAATTAAAGTTAATTTAACAGATTTTCAAAAGTTTATGTAATAAATATTTGAAAATGAGTTAATTTTGTGTTTAACTTAATTACAGGGTTAATTAAAGTTAATTTAACAGATTTTCAAAAGTTTATTTTTATAAATATTTGAAAATGAGTTAATTTTATGTTTAACTTAATTACAGGGTTAATTAAAGTTAATTTAACAGATTTTCAAAAGTTTATTTTTATAAATATTTGAAAATGAGTTAATTTTATGTTTAACTTAATTACAGGGTTAATTAAAGTTAATTTAACAGATTTTCAAAAGTTTATTTTTATAAATATTTGAAAATGAGTTAATTTTATGTTTAACTTAATTACAGGGTTAATTAAAGTTAATTTAACAGATTTTCAAAAGTTTATCGTAATAAATATTTGAAAATGAGTTAATCTTTATGTTTAACTTAATTACAGGGTTAATTAAAGTTAATTTAACAGATTTTCAAAAGTTTATTTTTATAAATATTTGAAAATGAGTTAATTTTATGTTTAACTTAATTACAGGGTTAATTAAAGTTAATTTAACAGATTTTCAAAAGTTTATTTTTATAAATATTTGAAAATGAGTTAATTTTATGTTTAACTTAATTACAGGGTTAATTAAAGTTAATTTAACAGATTTTCAAAAGTTTATTTTTATAAATATTTGAAAATGAGTTAATTTTATGTTTAACTTAATTACAGGGTTAATTAAAGTTAATTTAACAGATTTTCAAAAGTTTATTTTTATAAATATTTGAAAATGAGTTAATTTTATGTTTAACTTAATTACAGGGTTAATTAAAGTTAATTTAACAGATTTTCAAAAGTTTATTTTTATAAATATTTGAAAATGAGTTAATTTTATGTTTAACTTAATTACAGGGTTAATTAAAGTTAATTTAACAGATTTTCAAAAGTTTATTTTTATAAATATTTGAAAATGAGTTAATTTTATGTTTAACTTAATTACAGGGTTAATTAAAGTTAATTTAACAGATTTTCAAAAGTTTATTTTTATAAATATTTGAAAATGAGTTAATTTTATGTTTAACTTAATTACAGGGTTAATTAAAGTTAATTTAACAGATTTTCAAAAGTTTATTTTTATAAATATTTGAAAATGAGTTAATTTTGATGTTTAACTTAATTACAGGGTTAATTAAAGTTAATTTAACAGATTTTCAAAAGTTTATTTTTATAAATATTTGAAAATAGGTTAATTTTGTGTTTAACTTAATTACAGGGTTAATTAAAGTTAATTTAACAGATTTTCAAAAGTTTATCGTAATAAATATTTGAAAATGAGTTAATCTTTATGTTTAACTTAATTACAAGAGATAATTAATGTTAATTTAACAGATTTTCAAAAGTTTATCTTCTTCGAAGAAATGAGGAAATAGATCACAGCCACGGGAAAGAGGAGGTTCTTGTTGTATCCTCGGCTTGTGATGATGATTATAAATGCTCGTCTCCCGAATTTTCTAGCTGTAGAAGGAGTAGAGCATGTGAGCACGATCATCAGACGTGGTTATGATGAGTTTGTGTCTAGATACCAGAATGATCCAAATGCACAAGATGTTGTATTATTCGGTGCGATCATCAACACCAACTACATTGCACCAGCTGATGGGGTCATATCTGCTTATGAAGGGCCTCAGCCAGATGATGGTGAAGCTGCAGGGAATGTTGAGCTTCCAGAGCAGCTACATGACGTAGAAATTCAGGCAGATGTGCCAAATGAGCCTGAGATTGTTATGCAGGTTGCAGATGATGTGATTAACCTAGCTGGAGCCAATCCAGATATTGTAGATGATGTTTTGGAACAGTTGGCCGATCCAGAAGGTGACATCGCACAAGTGCAATGCTACAATGCAAATGTCAATAACCCAGAAGATACAGATCTAAACAGAGATATAGATGAGTATGTTGCTGGAACTGCGGGTGGTTCTGATGCAGCTGGAGCAAGTGGGTCAGGGGCTGGACAGGCTAGTGGATCAGGTGTTGATACTGGAGATAGAGGAAAGGCTGCTCTTGTTGATGTTGAAGCAGACAGAGAGCCTTCTGACCATTCTGATGATGATTCTAGTAGTGACGGTGATGATGATCCTTATAGATCTCATGCATTTGTCAGAATTGGATCCAAGATGGTTCCTAGATCTCAAGTTGAAGCTTAAGGAAGAAGAAGAGGTAGAGATTCTGATGAAGACTAGGAGCTAGAGCAGCCGTTACTTAAGAGAAGTAAACTTGTCAGGACACAAGAGACTTCTGCTGTTGCTGGTGGGCCACAAAGTGTGCCAGTCACTGTCGTTCTTGAGACTACGCAGTCACAGCAACGAACCACTGAAGAGGTTAGTCTAAGCCTTGCTGATCTGTAGAGACAGTTATCTGAGCAGAAGGAACAACATGCAAAGGCTATGAATGAAATGAGAAGCCTAGTCAGAGGTTTGGTTGCTGATTTAAAGGTTATAAGTGACAAGAACACATCACTTGAAGTCAAGATGGGTCAGGCCGAGGAGGTAGTGCCCAAATTGAATGATAAGTTTTTGGAAGTTGAAGACAAGGTTATCAAAGCAGCAGATGCAATGAAAAGGGGAGTTCAGATCCCAGATGAAAGGATGCATGAGCTGATTGATAACTATCTGAAGATCAGAGCAGAGAGAGACAGCTCAGGTTGCAGAGGTGATGAGCTAGCTAAGGCTAGGCATGATGATGATCATAATGAAGATCCTGATGCTGCTAGAGCTACTCAAGAGCTAGGAGGTGGTTCTATTATGAGAACAGAGACTCAAGGAGAGTCTAGTCAGGCTGGTGTTGCTGGCAAGACAACCTCAGAAGCTCCACAAGCTCAAGAACAGGTGTCTACAGAGATAAACACAGTAGTTGAGCTTGAGACACCTCAGACCAAACTCCTTACAGAAGATGTTGACGTTGATCGATTAGATAAGGGTAAGGGTTTGGTAGGGCAATCTGATGTTGTTTCTCTTGATGTTGATAATGCTAGTGCTCAAGATAGTGAGTCTACCAAGACCGATTCTACCAACACCACTTCTACTGATTCAGATTTGAATCCTGCGATTGTTCGTAGACTGGAGAAGCGTGAGGGTTATGATCCACAGGCTCATATGAGAGCTAGGGCAGAGATCGCGGATTGGTATTATGATCCAGGATCTATGAGGGATCAAGAGAAAGAACGGTTAGGGTTAACTCATACTCCTTCAGAGTTAGAGTCAGATTCTGATTTTGAGACTGAGACTAAGAAGGAGCAGAGCAAAAGCAAGAAGAAGCAGAAGAAGTAGATTAATGACAAAGACAAAGACAGAGACATTTATTTTAACGTCTAGAAGCTATTGCCAAGGGGGAGTCTGTAAGTGCACGTCTATGTCAATAGCAGTCTAGATTGTTTGGGCTTATAATGTAATATGTCTTTGTATTGTGATTGTCATTAATGAACTTGATATTATGCATAGAATACTAGATTAAGTTTAAGTATTGAATGTATAATTAATCTGCTTAAGAAATACGACCTCGTAATTGCAGGGTCAATTACGAGGCAAGACCATGGGAATGCGACCCCGTATTTGCAGGGACAAATACGAGGCTAGAGCATGAATGCGACCTCGCAAAAGAGTCGAGCTGGGCTGGATTTGCGAGGCCGACGTGCTGAAGCCTTTTAGGGTATTCCTATAAATACCAGGACCCTAACAGAGTTTAGGGTTGAACATTTGTCGAATTATCAAGCATATACTGCAGGGTTGGTCGTCAAAGGATTGTTCCGCTAGCCCGAAGAAGATCTGCGAGGCAACAGGTGATCTAGGGGCTAATTGTTGATCACCAAGTTATAGAGAGGGATTCCGCACCTCTTGATAACTGGAGCAGACTATTAACGATCCGTGCCAGGGGACTTACATTATACGACAAAGTTGGATACCCAATACCAACTTTGTATATAAATAAAGGTATTTGCACAACCAAGAAAACAACTTTGCAAGCCTGTAATTTTCTTGGTGAACTTGTGCAATATTCTCTCAATCGCAAAAAGGGACATTTCACAACTTTAAGTGTTTCGATTGTTAAAGAGAATTTCCAAGTATTAGATAAATTTCCTTTAATAGGTTGTTAGGATATTTACACTTGTGTATTATCTTGATTCCTCAACAACCTTGTAATTTGTTTAATATCAATAAATAAATTACACTTGAAAAATACATATTGTCTCACCAATTTACTTTACAAGTATTTATATTATTGCATTGTCGTTTACTTATAATATCTTGTCACCTTTATAAGTATTTAATCCAGACCCTGGTATACTGTTCATTGCAACTGGTCGTCTGCAGATATAGTGAACGTATTGCAAAGTATCTCACCATTGACATAGAGGTGTCTTCAGTCATTGAGTTGGGACTTACAAAACTATTAAAAACATATTTCTACAAAAATATTCTAAAATTTGTAAATGCTTCAATTGTTGATGATAATCAAATCCACATAATAATTTATATTCACGTCTTAAAATAACAAACTGTATTACTCGATATATAAAAAACATATTAAAAAGTTTGTTATGATTTATATTAAAATAAACTATATATTTATTAATTAATATTTATTAATCCACCAACTGCATAAATGTTTAACATGTTACACAGGGAACTAGAAAACCATATATGGTAATTATATTTTTTGAACAGGTATACTTTTTGGTAATATCGAATTTCAAAACATACAACCTCTAATTTCGTAACTATAAATAATAATAAAAGTTTATATATCAATTATTTTTCAAAGTAAAAAAGATTATACAAGGTACATCTCCATTATTAAAATTTTTGAGTATACATAAGTTTATTAATTAGGGATCTGACGCACAGACAATTGTATGTTGCAATCCCTTGAGTTAAATCAAAAAAGATATCAAGTTGTTAATTGCAAGATTGGTCCCTATGGTTTTTCCATTTAAGCAATGGGGGTCCTTTCTGAGTTTACTAGCAATGATGGTCCCTTCTGTTAAGACTTGACGACATTCGCTAACGGTTCTGTTAGAAAGGGACCAATCTTGCAAAAAATTCTCAAAATAGGGACCCCCATTGCAACGATACTTAAAAAGGGACCCCCATTGCTAAATTTAAAACAGGGACCCCCATTGCAACGATACTTAAAAAGGGACCCCCATTGCAAATCTTAAAAAGGGACCCCCATTGCAAGATACTTAAAAAGGGACCCCCATTGCAAATACTTAAAAAGGGACCCCCATTGCAACGATACTTAAAAAGGGACCCCCATTGCAAATCTTAAAAAGGGACCCCCATTGCAACGATACTTAAAAAGGGACCCCCATTGCAAATCTTAAAAAGGGACCCCCATTGCAAATCTTAAAAAGGGACCCCCATTGCAACGATACTTAAAAAGGGACCCCCATTGCAAATCTTAAAAAGGGACCCCCATTGCAACGATACTTAAAAAGGGACCCCCATTGCAAATACTTAAAAAGGGACCCCCATTGCAACGATACTTAAAAAGGGACCCCCATTGCAAATCTTAAAAAGGGACCCCCATTGCAACGATACTTAAAAAGGGACCCCCATTGCAAATCTTAAAAAGGGACCCCCATTGCAAATCTTAAAAAGGGACCCCCATTGCAAGATACTTAAAAAGGGACCCCCATTGCAAGATACTTAAAAAGGGACCCCCATTGCAAGATCTTAAAAAGGGACCCCCATTGCAAATACTTAAAAAGGGACCCCCATTGCAACGATACTTAAAAAGGGACCCCCATTGCAAATACTTAAAAAGGGACCCCCATTGCAACGATACTTAAAAAGGGACCCCCATTGCAAATACTTAAAAAGGGACCCCCATTGCAAGATCTTAAAAAGGGACCCCCATTGCAACGATACTTAAAAAGGGACCCCCATTGCAAATTTAAAACAGGGACCCCCATTGCAACGATACTTAAAAAGGGACCCCCATTGCAAATCTTAAAAAGGGACCCCCATTGCAACGATACTTAAAAAGGGACCCCCATTGCAAATCTTAAAAAGGGACCCCCATTGCAACGATACTTAAAAAGGGACCCCCATTGCAAATCTTAAAAAGGGACCCCCATTGCAACGATACTTAAAAAGGGACCCCCATTGCAAATCTTAAAAAGGGACCCCCATTGCAACGATACTTAAAAAGGGACCCCCATTGCAAATACTTAAAAAGGGACCCCCATTGCAACGATACTTAAAAAGGGACCCCCATTGCAAGATCTTAAAAAGGGACCCCCATTGCAAATACTTAAAAAGGGACCCCCATTGCAAGATCTTAAAAAGGGACCCCCATTGCAAATACTTAAAAAGGGACCCCCATTGCAACGATACTTAAAAAGGGACCCCCATTGCAACGATACTTGAAATCAAGGTATTTAACAATTTTTTAGTTGGTCTTTCTCATCCTTTTTGTTAAATCTTTTCTTTCTTAGCTTTCTTCAAAGATGGTACCTTTGCATATAGTGTCTTCTTTTTATTGACTTCGATCACAACTTTATTCATCCTAACTTTACCTACTACTTAAATCACAATTTTTATCTTTAAGTTCCGTTTGATACAGATAGAATCATGACTGCATCTATTGTACGGGGTTTTATGCGGTTTCCATTTTTCAAAGAGGTTTATGATTTAAGTTGTTTTTATTGAACCTGAACAAACTTAGAGATAATTTACGTATAGTCAAAATTTTATCCCTTTAATATAAACCTTTAAGTTGTGAGTTGGTTTGTATTTGAACTTCTTTATCTACGTTTGTTATTATTAGCTTACTAATTCACCCGATGCCAAAGGCTTAATAGCTTAGTGGCATCTTGATGGTGGTATAAAGCCTAATAATCATAAGGTCATGGGTTCGAAACCCACGTAGGGGGTTTTCTCATATTTATTGAGTTTTCTCCTGAATTAGTTTATTGACATTAATTGTCTAGTGGAGATTTAATCAGGTGGTACCCTTGTGGTACGATGATACTCCACCGTCAATGATCTAAATTTGCCAATTGAAAAGAAAAAAAAAACTAATTCACCGCATGACTGAGTATGGACAACACTTAATAAAAAGTATACTAACCGCCAACAATGAATATATATATTATACTTTTTGATGAAGCGAATAATATTACTATATTAGTTAGAAGATGATATAACTAATAAAATAAATTTTTCTTCCATGTAGATATATATATATATATATATATATATATATATATATATATATATATATATATATATATATATATATATATATATATATATATATATATATATATATATATATATATATATATATATATATATATATATATATATATATATATATATATATATATATATATATATATATATATATATATATATATATATATATATATATATATATATATATATATATATATATATATATATATATATATATATATATATATATATATATATATATATATATATATATATATATATATATATATATATATATATATATATATATATATATATATATATATATATATATATATATATATATATATATATATATATATATATATATATATATATATATATATATATATATATATATATATATATATATATATATATATATATATATATATATATATATATATATATATATATATATATATATATATATATATATATATATATATATATATATATATATATATATATATATATATATATATATATATATATATATATATATATATATATATATATATATATATATATATATATATATATATATATATATATATATATATATATATATATATATATATATATATATATATATATATATATATATATATATATATATATATATATATATATATATATATATATATATATATATATATATATATATATATATATATATATATATATATATATATATATATATATATATATATATATATATATATATATATATATATATATATATATATATATATATATATATATATATATATATATATATATATATATATATATATATATATATATATATATATATATATATATATATATATATATATATATATATATATATATATATATATATATATATATATATATATATATATATATATATATATATATATATATATATATATATATATATATATATATATATATATATATATATATATATATATATATATATATATATATATATATATATATATATATATATATATATATATATATATATATATATATATATATATATATATATATATATATATATATATATATATATAGTGTATATATATATTATAGTGTATATTTTGTGTATATATATAATATAGTGTATAGCCCTATACACACAAATACACTAATTTATGTAGATATGCGAATCACATAAAATGAATATGAAAGTCTCTGTATTCAATAATGAAAAGGATACAATGAAATAAAACGAAAACTAATCCTATTTATCGCAAAACAAAGCAAGTAAATTCTAAACCATTAGCTCTTATTTTCTAGTAGCCCACTATCAAATCTGATGTATGAAATTCATCCAAACCACCATGCACGTTTCTAATTTACTGGCACATAAATTGGTCATTTACTACCAAATCAAATTGAGACCAACACTGTCTTGATAACCCATTTTTCTGACCCGTGCCCATGACCCATTAATGTAACCCACGAACAAACCCATGACGTGTGACTCGATAACGTGCTAACGCGTAACCTGTGAACGAACCCAATTAAGGAAACCGATTAACCTAAAATCATCATCCGTTAATACTTTTTTTTCAAGAGAAACACCTTCATAGCTAAAATCCATATAATTTTCACCTTACATATATAAAACCAGCTGCAATCGACTGTGCATCTAGACTTGTTCCACAACCGGATAGAAATTAACAAAATATATACTCGTATTATTTTCCCTTCTTTGGGTAAGCCATGATTCTATCTAATTCGCATCTATATTTCCATTCGAATCGGGTAATTGAGATTGTAACAATGATTATGGAAATAGTGATCTCGGTTTATATCTAAGATACCACCAGCATTTTTGAAATGGTTGGATGACAAGGTAGCATTTGATTTGATGTTTCCGTCCAACTTTAAGTATTTTATTTTGACTTTTTAAGTTTTTTTCTTTCAACTTTGACCGTAAATATCTTTATTTGTATTATATAGTTGTTGATGAAAATTATTTTAATGAAAAATACATTTAAAACTCAATCGACGGATACATTTTAATCAAGTATTATATAACACATGCGAAAATATCTACGGTCAAATTGAAAGAAAAAGACTTGAAAAGTCAAATTATGACACTTAAAATGGGGTGGATGGAGTAATATTTAATGACTTACGTCGATGTAATTTCATGTTACTTTTTCGGTAAAGGTCCTCACCTCTGGTTAGATTAATTTCATGTTACTTTACTAGCCAGAAATTGATATTTAATACTGGTAAATATAGAAAATAATATTTAACTTTACAATATCATTATACAAAGATATAACACACATATCTTATTAACCATCCTTGATACAAGATACTTATTAACTAATGACATCATCATATTCTAACATGTGCCTACAAGACACATGTTTAGAAACATTAAATAAAGTTAAAATTTCTTAGAATACGAAGACCTTAATCATAAAATGGTAAATTTATACTTTATTAATGACAATTAAATATGATTTTTATTTAAAGAAAATTTAAGTTCATTTAATTTTTCTTAACATGTGTCTTGTGGGTACATTTTAGAATAATCTTTATGTTATTATGAAAGTTGAATATATTTATCTCGTGTATTACGCGGGGAAATAATCTAGTTGTTTATATAGTAACTAACTAAAAGATATAATCCACCTAAAAAGGATGGATTTATGCGGCTGTGATTTATTAATTTGTTAATCGGATGGACTAAATTGAATTTGGAAGTTCACTAATCGGTGACAATAATTATATATAACGAGCATTTTTACCCGGGCGTTGCCCCGGAGACATTTATATGTAAAAATTACGTGTATAAAGGCTGTGATACGTATTAACGATACATAAACTACAAAAGCGTATCATAAAAGTAAAAAAACTACAACGTTGCGGCGGGAACGATTATTTTTCCAAAGCTTGCATAGTCGAAAAGTAATGAAGCCAAAAAGACTAATGAATCATAATTTTGGTATAACTAATCATGTAGATCAAGTTAAACAGGCATCACATATTAGAGAATAATATATATTATATATAGTATATATATATATATATATATATATATATATATAACAATTCATTACAAAATAATATAAGTTCAGTTTATTCCTATGTTGTGTCACTTGGTAGATGAACATCGGAATATAATTAATGTAAAAAGTGATATAGCCAGCTCATGGAATATATCAGCTTTTGTCCATAACCTATGGCATCCAAAGACTTGAGGCATATAATATAAACAATCCCAAATGACATAATCTCAGTGCAATCATAGCAGCAAAACCAAAGTAGTGTAATGAAGGTAAGTATGAAAGGATGCAATAATAATAAGTAAAGTTACAAAGGTACCATGTAAACTCTGTGAAGGGCCACAAACATACATTCAAGTAACCAAACATCAAGTCTAGTGTACCTGATGGTTACAAACTTCTTGTTGCCATGATTTGCCCAATGAGCTTTCGAATGAATTACATTAGCAAAGTTGTAGATCGTAAATGTACGTTGGCCTATTTTCCTGCCAGCATTCCAGCAACTCTTGCTCTACGCTGTTTATTGCTCTTTGGAAACGGATATATTGATGTTCTAGTTGTACAGGTCAATTGCCACTTGCCATAGGCTCATCTCGAATGGCATTTACCAAGTTTTCTTGTTAGAAAGTCAATATTGTCGATAATATTGTCAAAATACCGAGTTCACCCATGGAAGCTTAAGAGGGTATCGGCCTTTTCTGGGAAGCCTCCTGCCTTTTCTGCAATATCATCAATGATTACAATGCCATCACTTACGATAATTGTAAACCAACAATGGTAAGAAGCAGCTTAAAAATTACACTTTTACGATAATTGTAAACCTCAATGGAACCACATATTGCACTTGTGACTGATCCATTTGGTTCCTTACAATGATACATAAATAAATGTATTATACCTACACCACGATACAAATAATCGTAAATATTATCTATAAATGTTTGCAAAAACAATGGGGAGAACTGAGAAGTAAGAAATACAACTTATACAGCTGGACATTACCTCAATGAAACCACAAATTACACTTGTGACTGATCCATTTGGTTCCTTACAATGATACATAAATAAATGTATTATACCTACACCACGATACAAATAATCGTAAATATTATCTATAAATGTTTGCAAAAACAATGGGGAGAACTGAGAAGTAAGAAATACAACTTATACAGCTGGACATTACCTCAATGAAACCACAAATTACACTTGTGACTGATCCATTTGGTTCCTTACAATGATACATAAATAAATGTATTATACCTACACCACGATACAAATAATCGTAAATATTATCTATAAATGTTTGCAAAAACAATGGGGAGAACTGAGAAGTAAGAAATACAACTTATACAGCTGGACATTACCTCAATGAAACCACAAATTACACTTGTGACTGATCCATTTGGTTCCTTACAATGATACATAAATAAATGTATTATACCTACACCACGATACAAATAATCGTAAATATTATCTATAAATGTTTGCAAAAACAATGGGGAGAACTGAGAAGTAAGAAATACAACTTATACAGCTGGACATTACCTCAATGAAACCACAAATTACACTTGTGACTGATCCATTTGGTTCCTTACAATGATACATAAATAAATGTATTATACCTACACCACGATACAAATAATCGTAAATATTATCTATAAATGTTTGCAAAAACAATGGGGAGAACTGAGAAGTAAGAAATACAACTTATACAGCTGGACATTACCTCAATGAAACCACAAATTACACTTGTGACTGATCCATTTGGTGCGAATGTGACATCATAATTGCAAACTATATCGAACTAAATGAACGCAAGCTAAAACAGATATGGATATTATCATATTATCATAATTGCAGTTATAAAAGCTGGATTTTAAAGGGATGCTACTTCGAGTTAATAGTTGGGGATTGTTCATTACTGTTGACACTCACCTTGGCATTGTGAATTTTCTGTTGTTTGTGCCTAACAATCAAAAAGTAACTTATAAATATAAGTTTAAAGTGCCAAATACCAATCCTATTGACTGCATTTTCTCCTGGAAGCATGCTATTGAAAGTGCAAAGCAACAACCCAAATAGATTAAGACTGCAATTAAATACACACATATGTGTATATATATATATATAATATATATATCCAGATTACTAAACATTGATATATTATTACAGATATAAATAAAGAAAAATAAAAGGAAAGAACATACCTTCTTTCAATCGGAGCATTGCAAGCCCGTAACGAACCATCACATAGGTTGAGAATGACCAAAGGATCCCCAAAATCATCAAAAGTAAAGCGCAACGAACAATAGCAAAACCTTTTTTTTGTAAAAGAGTAGGAATCATAACGGTTAAGACAAATTAGAGAGTAGGTATATAAGACCGGCAGAAAAGATAGGTTGAATAAGAAAATATCAAGGATTGAATGCTGTAAAGTCAATGAATATTCGTCTGTAGTTGTATCGGCAGGGTATGACCATTCTGTGCTTGCCTGAGATTGTAGGTCTCACACCATTGTGCCAATTAAAGTAGGTTATGCGAGTTCATACATTTAAGTGATGATGGAGTAAATGGTCTGTTTGAAATAAACAATACTGCACCAGCTTAAAAATAAGTTCGTTTTCCTTAGAGTGTGCGAAAATGCACATAAGTCCAAAGTCTGAAGACTCTAAAGTTGGTATTTAGCTTATTAAAACGCAATAAGCACTAAATATATATATTCTTCAAACACCATCTCAGTTTCTAATTTGCGTATTTGGTTAATTCAATATGGGTGAATTTCTGACTTCTATGCCTTAGTGTTGGAGCTAAGAGCAAATGAGCAGTTAAGTCTGAAGTAACCCCCCATTTTGCCAACCTATAGTTATCCCTTACAATAGAAATATAATAAATAGTTCACCTGAATCAGAGTGAAGGCAGCTTCTGAGAACACCAACCAAAATGGCGACTCTAGTCATCCATCACACAGGCAAAATCAACAAAAAAAACACACCTCCAAGAAGCTTGTTATATGGCGAGAAGCGAACAACATTATCCCATGCCAATCAATGGCGTTCAGCTCCACATGAGCAAGATTCTGTAACATTTGTGAAATTTATATTTTTTTGCAATAATCAAACACTAGTGTATTCTTGTGTTTAACATTTGTGAAATTTATATTTTTTTGCAATAATCAAACACTTGTGTATTCTTGTGTTTAACATTTGTGAAATTTATATTTTTTTGCAATAATCAAACACTAGTGTATTCTTGTGTTTAACATTTGTGAAATTTATATTTTTTTGCAATAATCAAACACTAGTGTATTCTTGTGTTTAACATTTGTGAAATTTATATTTTTTTGCAATAATCAAACACTAGTGTATTCTTGTGTTTAACATTTGTGAAATTTATATTTTTTTGCAATAATCAAACACTTGTGTATTCTTGTGTTTAACATTTGTGAAATTTATATTTTTTTGCAATAATCAAACACTTGTGTATTCTTGTGTTTAACATTTGTGAAATTTATATTTTTTTGCAATAATCAAACACTTGTGTATTCTTGTGTTTAACATTTGTGAAATTTATATTTTTTTGCAATAATCAAACACTTGTGTATTCTTGTGTTTAACATTTGTGAAATTTATATTTTTTTGCAATAATCAAACACTTGTGTATTCTTGTGTTTAACATTTGTGAAATTTATATTTTTTTGCAATAATCAAACACTTGTGTATTCTTGTGTTTAACATTTGTGAAATTTGTATTTTTTTGCAATAATCAAACACTTGTGTATTCTTGTGTTTAACATTTGTGAAATTTGTATTTTTTTGCAATAATCAAACACTTGTGTATTCTTGTGTTTAACATTTGTGAAATTTGTATTTTTTTGCAATAATCAAACACTTGTGTATTCTTGTGTTTAACATTTGTGAAATTTATATTTTTTTGCAATAATCAAACACTAGTGTATTCTTGTGTTTAACATTTGTGAAATTTATATTTTTTTGCAATAATCAAACACTTGTGTACTCTTGTGTTTAACATTTGTGAAATTGTAATTATGATTATGGGAAACATTTCATGCCATTGATCTTATTGTTGTACAATCCTTCGAACACCTTGTATGAAATAGGTCAACTTCGATCATTTTTTGTACTCTGGTGATTTAACGTTTGTATAACTATGATTTTTGGGTAACATGGAACGTTGGTATTGAATTCAACAAATAATAACTATACTTATACGTGGCTTGGGTAACATAGAACGTTGGTGTTGAGTTCAGCAGATATTAACTATACTTATACGTGGCTTGGGTAACATAGAACGTTGGTGTTGAGTTCAGCAGATATTAACTATACTTATACGTGGCTTGGGTAACATAGAACGTTGGTGTTGAGTTCAGCAGATATTAACTATACTTATACGTGGCTTGGGTAACATAGAACGTTGGTGTTGAGTTCAGCAGATATTAACTATACTTATACGTGGCTTGGGTAACATAGAACGTTGGTGTTGAGTTCAGCAGATATTAACTATACTTATACGTGGCTTGGGTAACATAGAACGTTGGTGTTGAGTTCAGCAGATATTAACTATACTTACACGTGGCTTGGTGCAAATTCATTTGAGCTTATACTACTTTTCAGGTGAGTTTCGTAAACCCTCCCTACTCTAATTGAGATTCGGGCTGAAAAGTGTACATGTATGTGTTTGTTGAATGTTGTTACATGTTTTATGGAATTTGTTGTCGTTAAACGTGCTTGTTGAACATTGTGAATTGTTATATGGAATTGTTGATAAACGTTGTCTTGTATGGATTGTGTTATGATGTTGAACATGCATTTGAAATATATGTAAGTCATGATGTTATACATGCTGTTGAAATATACGTAAGTCATGATGTTGAACATGCATTTGAAATATATGTAAGTCATGATGTTATACATGCTGTTGAAATATACGTAAGTCATGATGTTGAACATGCATTTGAAATATATGTAAGTCATGATGTTGAACATGCATTTGAAATATATGTAAGTCATGATGTTGAACATGCATTTGAAATATATGTAAGTCATGATGTTATACATGCTGTTGAAATATACGTAAGTCATGATGTTATACATGCTGTTGAAATATACGTAAGTCATGATGTTGAACATGCATTTGAAATATATGTAAGTCATGATGTTGAACATGCATTTGAAATATATGTAAGTCATGATGTTATACATGCTGTTGAAATATACGTAAGTCATGATGTTATACATGCTGTTGAAATATACGTAAGTCACGATGTTATACATGCTGTTGAAATATACGTAAGTCATGATGTTATACATGCTGTTGAAATATACGTAAGTCATGATGTTGAACATGCATTTGAAATATATGTAAGTCATGATGTTGAACATGCATTTGAAATATATGTAAGTCATGATGTTATACATGCTGTTGAAATATACGTAAGTCATGATGTTGAACATGCATTTGAAATATATGTAAGTCATGATGTTATACATGCTGTTGAAATATACGTAAGTCATGATGTTATACATGCTGTTGAAATATACGTAAGTCATGATGTTGAACATGCATTTGAAATATATGTAAGTCATGATGTTGAACATGCATTTGAAATATATGTAAGTCATGATGTTGAACATGCATTTGAAATATATGTAAGTCATGATGTTGAACATGCATTTGAAATATATGTAAGTCATGATGTTATACATGCTGTTGAAATATACGTAAGTCATGATGTTATACATGCTGTTGAAATATACGTAAGTCATGATGTTGAACATGCATTTGAAATATATGTAAGTCATGATGTTGAACATGCATTTGAAATATATGTAAGTCATGATGTTGAACATGCATTTGAAATATATGTAAGTCATGATGTTATACATGCTGTTGAAATATACGTAAGTCATGATGTTGAACATGCATTTGAAATATATGTAAGTCATGATGTTGAACATGCATTTGAAATATATGTAAGTCATGATGTTGAACATGCATTTGAAATATATGTAAGTCATGATGTTATACATGCTGTTGAAATATACGTAAGTCATGATGTTGAACATGCATTTGAAATATATGTAAGTCATGATGTTATACATGCTGTTGAAATATACGTAAGTCATGATGTTATACATGCTGTTGAAATATACGTAAGTCATGATGTTGAACATGCATTTGAAATATATGTAAGTCATGATGTTATACATGCTGTTGAAATATACGTAAGTCATGATGTTGAACATGCATTTGAAATATATGTAAGTCATGATGTTGAACATGCATTTGAAATATATGTAAGTCATGATGTTGAACATGCATTTGAAATATATGTAAGTCATGATGTTGAACATGCATTTGAAATATATGTAAGTCATGATGTTATACATGCTGTTGAAATATACGTAAGTCATGATGTTATACATGCTGTTGAAATATACGTAAGTCATGATGTTGAACATGCATTTGAAATATATGTAAGTCATGATGTTATACATGCTGTTGAAATATACGTAAGTCATGATGTTGAACATGCATTTGAAATATACGTAAGTCATGATGTTATACATGCTGTTGAAATATACGTAAGTCACAATGTTATACATGCTGTTGAAATATACGTAAGTCATGATGTTATACATGCTGTTGAAATATACGTAAGTCATGATGTTGAACATGCATTTGAAATATATGTAAGTCATGATGTTGAACATGCATTTGAAATATATGTAAGTCATGATGTTATACATGCTGTTGAAATATACGTAAGTCATGATGTTGAACATGCATTTGAAATATATGTAAGTCATGATGTTGAACATGCATTTGAAATATATGTAAGTCATGATGTTATACATGCTGTTGAAATATACGTAAGTCATGATGTTATACATGCTGTTGAAATATACGTAAGTCATGATGTTGAACATGCATTTGAAATATATGTAAGTCATGATGTTGAACATGCATTTGAAATATATGTAAGTCATGATGTTATACATGCTGTTGAAATATACGTAAGTCATGATGTTGAACATGCATTTGAAATATATGTAAGTCATGATGTTGAACATGCATTTGAAATATATGTTTTAAACAGAGTTCGTAGGTTGCTTGTGATATGATGATTTGATTGTTATGTGAGCATTGTTGTGATGAACGTATATGATAGTGTCGGGATACACCGTTAATTGTGGAAATGTTGTGATGAACGTTGATGTGTTGAATTTTAGAAGCATTTATTATTTGTCCCCCAGCAAAATGAAATGATGGCATTAATGGAGTATAACATTCGATAACCCTAGAGGTGCCTGATCAACAAATCTATGGTTATCCTATGTCATATAAAGTTAATGATCTCATGGATTGCGCCTCGTGGATAAAGTGTAGTAGCTAACCCGGTGTGTTTAATGAGTGTTGGTTAGGTGGAGGGTTAGCCGCTGGTACACCCTGTATACATACCCGACCAATACTTAGAGAACACATCGGTACCGAGTTTTGATATCCATTCAATATATTAACGGTGTGGAGGGTTAGCCGATGGTACACCCTGTATACAAACACTTTTAATGTGTCGAATGTTGAAGTTAAAATTCGGATTATGCTTTACCCACCTTGTTACGACTTGACCCCTTTTATTTATATAATGTTGAATGATTCGTGATTGTATGGTTGATTGTGGATTGTATGAGTGATGATGCCTTGCCTCGTTATATGTGAACTTGAATGTTGATTTGATTAATTCGGTTATGGTTGAATTGAAATTGTGTTAGTTGTTGGAACGTAGACGAAATGATGATGACATAGTTATTGCCATGATAATATCCCCGTAGAGGTACATAATCTTGTAATGGCTCAGGATAGTTTAATTTTGGATTGTTTGTTATGTGACGGTTAATTGCAAATGTTTGTGTGTGAATTGTGAGGATTAACTTGGAAATCCAACACGTGTGTTCACGGAAATGGTTAGAATAAAAGTAAACATAATGCTTATGAAAAGTCAAGAAACAAAACGATTATATGATATGACCAGAGTAAAGTCCCCTAGATTTCATTATTAGTGATCTTCATACTTTGGAGTGAATATACATGATTTCACTACGATGTCTGCTTTATAATGTAAGCAATGACGTCAAATGACAATGATTATCGAAATGGCCGACAAAGAATAACTCCTCGCCAATAAAGCCAATAATTTAGCATTATTATATCTATATCTAGAATTGAATGAAATAAAGTTGAATAACTTTATCTGAATAATTTAACAAGACCAATAATAAGGTACTGATTATGAACAGGAGTAGAACGGGTAATTGGAATGCGATAACTTTGGTATGAATATATATTGCACAATCTATATATAACTCGCAATAGTAATTGGATGCAATAAAGAAATAAAAATAAAAATGGTGAAATCGGCCGTCCCCGGGATCGAACCTGGGTCTAGGCCACACCCTTTCGCGCATTTAGCCAACCGCGCTAAATGCCTAGTGTTGTGAAAGTTCTGTTATGATTAAATATAAGCATACGTACAATAAATTCATAATTCACGCATATATTGTAAGTTTATATGAATTTTCTTTCCTAAACAAAAATTTCTCGAGGAAGGAAAAACAAATGAGAAGATTTAACTACAAGTTGTTTAAGTAATTAACTTGGAGAAGTTGAACGGAAGAGATGTAGGAGTGTTCTCTAAGATAGAGAATATTGAAGCAGTCATGGGCATGAAGTCGATCGTCAAGTTAAAAAAAAATGTTGCTAGAATTTTTAACTGGGGAATAGTTTGAGTAAGAGCCGTGAGAGAATCGTCGTGCATATGGAAAAATTGTTATAATAGATTATGAACTTGAACAAAAGTAGGAATTTTATTTAATCGAACATAGCAAGCCACTATTACAAACATTAATAATACATACGCTCGCGACTGGAACATATACTGGACTAAGTGATTCGGTGTGGCTTAGCTAACTTTTGCTCAATCTGCCTTAAGAAGTTGATATTACTGGGATCCTTGGAACAAGTCTTCCAAATGTGTGTCAACAAATGAGTAGAAGCTTTATTGATCTCGCCTAAACGAAAGAACTTCTCATCCCCATCCTCTGTAGTATAGAAGATCCCAGTAGGCCTACTCAAAATCCTTCCTTCCACAAACACTATGCCCTTTGGAAGCTGGAGATTTAACAAAGCATCATCGTCAGCTGGTGGGAGCATATCGGGAGTGGAAGATGAGGCACCAATAGTTCTTAGTCTTTTCACGGGCCTTTGAGAAAGAAGAGGAGTGCTACTTTTGTCGCCTATATGTGTAGTGATATCTTCTTCTCCCATAGTTTTCTGTAGATACTCCCTTAGACTTGCTTCACCTGTAGCCATTTTGGCATACCACTCAACTTCTCTTTTTCTAGCAAGTTCCAATATGTTGACGTGTTGATTTGCTGGTGTTTGCACCTCAGTTCCTATTTCTCCTGCTTCTGCAAGCAGTAGTTCCGTAGCTAACTTCAGGGAAGCCTCTTCCTCCATCGCTTGTGTTTCCTGTCGTTCCATGATCTCTTTGAGGATCACGTCTTGAGAATCACCCGGGAGTGTTTCAAAAATTTTGTGACGCGGAATAGGACTAGATGATGACATAGGTCTCTTTCCCTTCGAAGCAGTTGGTTCAACTGTTGCTTCCACTTCTTCAGATTGTGAAAAATCAGCAAGTTGATACAACAACCCTTTAATTTCTCTGATTTCTGCTTCAAGCTTTGTTTGTTTATTGATAGATTTTCTTAATAGTGCTCTATCAGTTGCTAGGAGAAAAGGAGCACTATAGTGTATTTGGTCTATTTGGGAAGTAAGAGATGTAAACAAGGTGGTTTGTCCAATAGAAAGTGATGATATCGTACTACTAAGTTGGTCAATTTGCTTTGACAAAAGCTCGATTGAACGTTCAAGAGCAACAAATGTGTGAGTGGCCATAGTTCATGTAACAACCGTGCATTTTGACTTTTGACTATGGGTACGTTTCCTAAGTTTTGTTTAAATCAATATATGATCAAGTGCAATTTGAGGTTCATTTAAGTGCAATGTGTTCATATGGGTCAATTTATTGTACAATTAGAGACTTATGTGCAAGTTGAGACCATTAGTTAGTGCAAATCGACTTTTACTTAAATAACATCTAATTTAAACTAGTAAATGGTATGGATCCTAACCATGGGCTATACCCAAACCCATGACCCACCCAAGGAACCCACCCTATCCTCCCTCATTTCCATCCATCCATTCATTCATAACACTTCCATATTCTCTCCCATCTCACTATACTCACACTCTCAATCTTTCTCTAGATTCTTGGTCATTTATGCTAGTTCAACTAGATTAATAACAAAATCATCATCCTTATTACCATTCTAACATCATATCAAAGATTTCAAGTCTCAAAGTGCAAGAAAAAGCTTCATCTAGGTCAAATTCGGGTTTGATTCCTTGTGGAAGTTTTGGTAAGTGTTTTCTAGCTCAAATTCGTCATTTCTAGTTATTAAACTTGTATTTCACCTAAATCTAAGCACTCTTGGTCCTTATAGCTTCAAAATCCGAAATTAGGGTTTCTAGTTATCTAAATTAGGTCAAAATGTGATTTGGGTCAAAAGTCATGTTTTGGAATGGGACTTTTGAGTGGGTTATGTTCAAATGAGTTTGTTATGTCCAGAAACGGGCCAAGGAACTCTTCAAAACGATTTATAAGTCGAAAACTAGGTTTTGGGTCAATTTTGGTTCAAATGGGTCAAGATCGAATTTTAGTAAGAAAATGTGTTTGAGATTGATTTTTGATGATGAAACTTGCTTAGTTATGTTCAATTATGTTTAACTATGTTTGAAAATGAGTCTTGGAGTTGTGCAAGTCGATTTCATGGCGTAAATGTTGAGATTTTTGGGGGTTTTGTTCGTGGTTCCTGCATAACCTGCAGGTGCTGGCTGCAGTCTGTGGTCACTGCGGCGCAGTGAGCCCTCCTCTGGCCCACTGCGGCGCAGTGCCATGTTACTGGCCCTGGCCCTGGTCCAGTTTCAGTGCATTGTTACTGGCCCTGGTCCAGTTTAGCCACTGCGGCGCAGTGGGCATGGTCCTTGCTCACTGCGACGCAGTGCATTGTTTCGGCCTTCTGGTCCAGTTTAGCCACTGCGGCGCAGTGGGCATGGTCCTTGCTCACTGCGACGCAGTGCATTGTTTCGGCCTTCTGGTCTGACCAAGCCACTGCGGCGCAGTGAGCTTAGTCCTGGCTCACTGCGACGCAGTGGATAATTACTGTGATTAAATGAGCATCGATTTTCAAATGTTAATAACTTTTAAACCGTAACTCCCGACGAGTCGTTACTTGTCTCTTAAGTTATCGTACTCAGTGCTAATATGCGTTCAAGTCCCGGGTTAAATTCTAAAGTTCAAAAATGCTAAATGAGGACGTGATTCTATATATATATATTGATATGTACATGTACATTATGATAGGTTGTGATCGTTTGGCAATTAATTGACGTTCTAGATCACTTTAAATTCGGTAAATCAAGGCAAAGGTGGAGTTTTCGTAGCCTCCCCTACTCTTTTAAGAGTCGGGCTGAAAAGTGTACTTCGTGCATGATGATATTTGGGACGTATATGTTGTGTGACATTTGTTGATGTGCAATTAGAGACTTATGTGCAAGTTGAGACCATTAGTTAGTGCAAATCGACTTTTACTTAAATAACATCTAATTTAAACTAGTAAATGGTATGGATCCTAACCATGGGCTATACCCAAACCCATGACCCACCCAAGGAACCCACCCTATCCTCCCTCATTTCCATCCATCCATTCATTCATAACACTTCCATATTCTCTCCCATCTCACTATACTCACACTCTCAATCTTTCTCTAGATTCTTGGTCATTTATGCTAGTTCAACTAGATTAATAACAAAATCATCATCCTTATTACCATTCTAACATCATATCAAAGATTTCAAGTCTCAAAGTGCAAGAAAAAGCTTCATCTAGGTCAAATTCGGGTTTGATTCCTTGTGGAAGTTTTGGTAAGTGTTTTCTAGCTTAAATTCATCATTTCTAGTTGTTAAACTTGTATTTCATCTAAATCTAAGCACTCTTGGTCCTTATAGCTTCAAAATCCGAAATTAGGGTTTCTAGTTATCTAAATTAGGTCAAAATGTGATTTGGGTCAAAAGTCATGTTTTGGAATGGGACTTTTGAGTGGGTTATGTTCAAATGAGTTTGTTATGTCCAGAAACGGGCCAAGGAACTCTTCAAAACGATTTATAAGTCGAAAACTAGGTTTTGGGTCAATTTTGGTTCAAATGGGTCAAGATCGAATTTTAGTAAGAAAATGTGTTTGAGATTGATTTTTGATGATGAAACTTGCTTAGTTATGTTCAATTATGTTTAACTATGTTTGAAAATGAGTCTTGGAGTTGTGCAAGTCGATTTCATGGCGTAAATGTTGAGATTTTGGGGGTTTTGTTCGTGGTTCCTGCATAACCTGCAGGTGCTGGCTGCAGTCTGTGGTCACTGCGGCGCAGTGAGCCCTCCTCTGGCCCACTGCGGCGCAGTGCCATGTTACTGGCCCTGGCCCTGGTCCAGTTTCAGTGCATTGTTACTGGCCCTGGTCCAGTTTAGCCACTGCGGCGCAGTGGGCATGGTCCTTGCTCACTGCGACGCAGTGCATTGTTTCGGCCTTCTGGTCCAGTTTAGCCACTGCGGCGCAGTGGGCATGGTCCTTGCTCACTGCGACGCAGTGCATTGTTTCGGCCTTCTGGTCTGACCAAGCCACTGCGGCGCAGTGAGCTTAGTCCTGGCTCACTGCGACGCAGTGCATTGTTTCGGCCTTCTGGTCTGACCAAGCCACTGCGGCGCAGTGAGCTTAGTCCTGGCTCACTGCGACGCAGTGGATAATTACTGTGATTAAATGAGCATCGATTTTCAAATGTTAATAACTTTTAAACCGTAACTCCCGACGAGTCGTTACTTGTCTCTTAAGTTATCGTACTCAGTGCTAATATGCGTTCAAGTCCCGGGTTAAATTCTAAAGTTCAAAAATGCTAAATGAGGACGTGATTCTATATATATATATTGATATGTACATGTACATTATGATAGGTTGTGATCGTTTGGCAATTAATTGACGTTCTAGATCACTTTAAATTCGGTAAATCAAGGCAAAGGTGAGTTTTCGTAGCCTCCCCTACTCTTTTAAGAGTCGGGCTGAAAAGTGTACTTCGTGCATGATGATATTTGGGACGTATATGTTGTGTGACATTTTGTTGATGTGCAATTATGTGATTTGTTATATGGTGACTATATTGTGTATATTGAATTGTTTTAGGCTAGTTGTGTATATATGGAGGACGGTAATGCCTTTGAAAGGTTGGAGATGTGGTGGGAAGGCTGCGGGTGACCCTATATATAAGCATCAAAGGCCTTTCAAAAGTAGTATCGTACAAAGTATATGCATATGATGTTGGTTATGTGTGGACATTGATGGTCATGGATGAGTACATTTACGTGCAATTGAGTACAATGAGTACATTTACGTGCAATTGAGTTCAATGAGTACATTTACGTGCAATTAGTACAATGAGTACATTTACGTGCAATTGAGTTCAATGAGTACATTTACGTGCAATTAGTACAATGAGTACATTTACGTGCAATTGAGTACGAGGAGACATATATATTGGTCTTGCTGCCAATTGGCATCATCTTTATAGAATAGAGGGACCTTACTTGAGAATTCATGCCAGATTGGATGCAATGTCCAAGGCTTGTGGTATGCCTTCTTTTATAAGGCATAGTTGATTTGTGTTATCTTATCAATATGTCATTTTAGAACTATGGCATAGATACGTCAGATATATGCAAGGTACCCCTTACTGTCTTGTCGTTACGGCACCCTCCCAAATAGTGTTTGTAATTTTCTCTTTATCATTTTTGTCATCTCGGATCTGCAGGTAAGAAGAAAGACATGAAAACAGCTGAGTTGATTCGCCTGAAAAAATGTACTAACCTTTTACAGCATTCTCGTTGCACTTTTTCATGCGAATCAACTCAGCTGTTTTCATGTCTTTCTTCTTACCTGCAGATCCGAGATGACAAAAATGATAAAGAGAAAATTACAAACACTATTTGGGAGGGTGCCGTAACGACAAGACAGTAAGGGGTACCTTGCATATATCTGACGTATCTATGCCATAGTTCTAAAATGACATATTGATAAGATAACACAAATCAACTATGCCTTATAAAAGAAGGCATACCACAAGCCTTGGACATTGCATCCAATCTGGCATGAATTCTCAAGTAAGGTCCCTCTATTCTATAAAGATGATGCCAATTGGCAGCAAGACCAATATATATGTCTCCTCGTATGTGTGTGTGTGGGGGGTGGGGGGGGGGGGGAGTTTAGTGCATACATAAACCGTATATAAATAAACAGACAACTCAGATATGCTTCCGCAAAGAATCATTCAAAATAAAAAAAAAGGAGGATTAATATAAGACTAAGATTCGTGAAAACTGGTAATGGAAGAAAACAAGCAATTTATCAAAAGAATTCAGGTAAACAATTGCTACAGATATATAGAAAGGTTAAATTATCACAATATTAACTATTACGTTTCACGAATGGAAGAGTAAAAACCTTTCATATATTTGGGTGAAGTTTTCAAGTAGACCTTTATGTCATTTTTAAGACCTGCACAAAAACCACATTGTTAGTGAATAAGGCAACCGCAACTTAATCCTCCTGTGCAAACAACACCCAAAGTTCATAATAGGCACATAACACAATGCAAGATCTTTGATTGACCTTAAAAGTATAAGTAGATACAGCAAATAAGCATAGTGATTCTCTGCTTCCATATATTAAATCTATCCACAAGTTGGTATAGAAAAGAAAAATTTAGCATTACATGGAAAGACTAACCTCTTGCAGTTTCATAAATAGACCTCAAGCGAGACAAGTGAGATATTGACATTGCTTTATTACCTGCATGCAATAGAACGCAATAAGACTGGAGACACTGAGAAAAAAGATTGAAACAAAATAGTTCCACTAATTTCAAGAAAAGGTGAAACACAAAGTGCTGTTGGAATATTATCACGTAAAATGAACGTATGTCTAGAAATGATTTAAGCCTACGGGGTCACACGTTCAACACGAATGTAACTATAATTAATTAATATATTAAAGTAATTTATTAATTAATTAGATCATGAAAAACTAACGGTCGTCTGTTAAATATTAATAGTTAACGGTACTTAACTGACGGACTTAACGGAAGAGTAAAACCTCTAGATTGTTCCTAGAGGGGGCCGGCCATTTAAGAGGGAATTGGAAGAGTTTTCCTAACTCCTAAACTTGGTCCCAAAGGCTTCTAAATCCTATATAATGAGATGAAACTTATGGTTTAAAGATAACACATTTCACATAATTATAAGGATACTAAAAGGTCTAAAAACCTTTTTCTCCTCCCTCCCTTTCTCTTGGCTTCGGCCTAAATCACCAAGAACAAAGAGTTTCAGGTTTTGGTTGGTTTAATCTTAAGGGATAATAACAAAGGTTGTTCGGTTCGTGATCAAGTACTAGCATACATACATTCCAACGTTGTGTGTGCAATCGTAGAGAGGTTTATTTTAAACCTTTTATAAAGTTTCTTGCTTTATTCTCTTCAATTTAAGGTACACGTTTTCTATCTTGGTTGATTAATTAACTACATAGATTTTATCTTCCGCTGCGTGCTTTGTGATTTGATTTGATAAATTGTTATATAACCCAACAGTGGTATCACGAGCCTACTATGTATGTTTTTTAATTACCAATTAATCAAAACTTGAAGGGGGGTTAGGTTTTGATCTTCAAATTTCGGATATATATATATATATTTAAATTGTTTTTGTAATTTAAATTACATTATTTAAATAAGAAACAAATAATATTTATATTATATATATATATATATATATAATATAACAAATAATATCTATATATTATTAATATATATATAGTTCGAAATTTTCCAGAAAATAAAAAAAAATATTTTTTTTAGGGTTCCTAATCCAAGTTTTGATTAATTGCATGTTTATGTGATAAATTGCATGTAATTATATGTTGTACCTTTTATTTTAATGGTTAAAAAGAAGTAAAAATCATGAATTTTTCATGCAAATTGTTCATGATTCTTACTTAGATATATTGATATGAAATCTTGATCATTAGGGTTAATTATGCTAGATAATTGAATAACTAATTGTGTGACAATGTGATTATGTTTTGTGAAAGTCCATGTTTGACACCAGTTCACTAAAACGACCATAACTAATCAACCGTAAGGAGTTAGAAGCCGAATTTTTTACAGTAGGTGCTTGACTCATAGGGCTACAACTTTTGTGTTTTGTGCTAAGCCCAGTTCGGCCTTCTTCAGGGCCAGATTTGGTCGTGAAGCTGCTGGATTTTCCAGATCAGCATCCTGTTTAATATGGTAGATAATTTGTTATAGATATTTTGGCTTACGCAATCAAGGCAACTTGATGTATGTGGTCTCTTTCCATGTGAAAGAGGAGCCAATCTTATACCATAGTGACCAAAATTAGGTTGATTACCTTAATTGTTAAGTTGTAAATTTAGTAAGTTTAATTTTGCCTTTTATGAAAATTGTGTGCAAAATTGTTTTTGGAAAAATAAACTTGACTAATATATCGAAATAAGATTTTGTTTATAAAATTGGTGCCCTAAAATCAAAAGATACACCGGCTCACCCATTTGAACAAACTCTAAGAGAGGTATAAGTCGGAGTGCGTTAGCCTCCTAAAAGGGCGGGTTTTAAATCGCGTTCATCGCATACCTTTGCCCTTGCGCTTCTTTGTGCGTTCAAATGGAGCTACCGAGCTCTTTTGTATTTAAAGGCAATAAAAATGAGTTTTATAAACATATTATGTTTAGAAGATATGCATGAATCTTCAAACATAACTTTTTGATCACACATCAAATTGATTGACCCAATAAACTTAAGTCATTTGCCATCCAACTTGTAAAGGACACATGTGGCTGTTATTTTACTCACTGGTACACAGTGGTGAAATGGCAGTTGCATGGCAAATCCCACTCACTGGTACACAGTGGTGGATAAATTTGCGCGTTCTTGGTTGGACGACTTAAAGCGAGTTAAGCGGTGAGACCTTGACCCGTGGCAAAAGATGGGACAAAACATGACTACAAATCACTTGATGAATCAAGTGTGATTTGTAGGTCCCATTCTCACTAGGAATTGCACATGTAATGCAATTACTGATCGTCACTTACCTTTTGAGTGCAATCATTTCTAGCAGATCAACTGATGAAATGATTGTATGTCAATTGGATCCTAGCCTTAATGAAATTAATTGTATTTTATAAACATTGGGTAATTAATTTCTTAAGGATTTATTATCGAAAATACTGATTTTTGAACTTGAATCTGTTTTGTAAAAGGCAACAAATCCTTCACAAAACATACACCAATCGGCTTTTAGGTCGATGCTAGAAAGGGAAAACTTTCTAAAACCAATTTCAATGGCTGTTTTGTCAATAGAGAATTGTTCTAAAAGTTGATGTCATTGAAACTCAGATATCGCTATTCCTAATGCGAGTGCCACTGCTTTGCAGTTGGAAGCATAAAATACTCAGTACAATAGACATATTGAGGTTGCTTATTTGATGCTAGAAGCATGTCTCCTGAGCTTCAAAAAGCAATTCGGATTGCAAAATCCGTGTGATATGATCAAATAACTCAAGTCTATGTACGGAAAAGAAGTTGGAGTTGAAATTACTTGAGCTAATTGAATCACTCCATAACTTGAACACGAGTGTGGGAAACCGGTGAGTGCTCATGTACTCAAGATGAAGAGTTGCTTTGAGCATTATGGAAAGGTTAAACTATGCGTATCTTCTGCCGATTGTTATTGGAGACTTTGAAAAGTTTGTGCACAATTACAATTTGCATAGCATAGTTGGACTTCATATCAAGTTGATTGAGTATGAAGAAAACCTTCCAAGAAATCTGAGATACCCCAAGTTCTTATGATCAAGGGGGGAATGGTTTAGAAAGCAAAACAACCGTAAAGCTAAAGGCAAGAACTTTGGTAAGAGAAAACAAAGTGTTTAGTCTCAAAACCTTAAAAGACCCTTTAGAAAAAGGAGCATACGGCTAAAGACCAGTCTTGTTATCACTATGCTAAAGTGAGACACTGGAAAAGGAATTGTCCTAAGTATCTAGCTGAGTTGAACAAGAAGAAGAAGCAAGTTGGTTTAACCAGTTCTTCAAGTATCTTCTTAACTGAATTATAAGTGTTGATGGGATTCAAATGATAATTCAATAGCAAAAGAGTCAAATTAACTTGGACTCTATCTATCTTTGACATTGTCATCTTGTTTAATTTTGTCAAGAAACACATTTAAAGTCTTCAAATGTGAAGAATTCTTACAAATCAAATGATGAATCATTTGAAAAATGCGTGGTTTTGACAAGAAACGCATTAAAAGTCTTCAATGTGAAGAAATCTTACAAATCAAATGATGAATCATTTGATAAATGCGTGTCTTTTAAATTGTCGTTAGCAAGAAAAGCATTGAAAGACTTCAACGTGAAGGGATCTTACAATCAAATGATGAATCATTTGACAAATGCATATCTTGTGATTTCGGCAAGATAATAAGAATACCTTTTCCGCATAAAAACCGGAGAGGGCTAAGGAACTGCTTGGACTAATACATTCGGATGTATGTGGCCCTTTTAGGCATGTGTCAAGGAAATGTGCTAGCTACTTCATTATTCTACGGATGATTTCAGTCGTTATGGTTATGTTTACTTGCTTAAACATAAACATGAAGTGTTTGAAACATTCAAAGAGTTTAAGAATGAAGTAGAAAATCAACTCGGAAAAACCATCAAGATTCTTCGTTCAGATCGAGGTGGTGAATACTTAAGCCAAGAGTTTAAGGATTATCTAAAAGCATGTGGAATTGTCCAACAGCTTACTCCTCCATACACTCCTCAACATAATGGAGTGTCTGAAAGGAGAAATCGAACCTTGCTAGACATGGTGAGATCTATGATGAACCTTACAACTCTCCCATTTTCGTTTTGGGATTATGCTCTAGAGACTGTTGTACGCATTCTCAATATGGTTCCAACCAAGAAGGTTGACAAGACACCATATGAATTATGGCATGGAAATGTTCCTAATCTGTCTTACTTATGTAACACCCCAACATGGCGGAATCATGGGGTATCACTTAGAAAAGCACAGCATGACATGGGAATTATGTAGAGTCAAACTATATGCATTCAATAGATTGAAACAATCAACAAGCTCATTCAAATATATTACAATAATCAACATTCATCAAAATACCCACTCAATCCTTATTTAAAAGAAAATGTTCAAACGATAGTAGTGGATCCTAAGCATAACCCATTAAAGGGAGATAAGGATCACGGATCCAGACAATCCAAGGCAAGTCCAATCCTAGCAATGCAAGCATATAATCATCCATTCTGTCTCTGGTTAACTTGATTTCCTGAAAAGTGTACTAAAGAGCGTCAACATAAAGTTGGTGAGTTCGTAGGGACATATAACAAGGAATAAACGTATCGGGAATACAACCGTTAACGATATACGGGGATTAGAATACCTAATCACATCAATAAAACCCTAAAAGGGTATACGTTAGCACAACATCAACACATATCACGATTTAACACGTTTCAGCACGACTTACATGTCTTCCAAAGGCGTGTACAACAACATGACTTATGTGTCTTTCAACAGCATGTATAACGGCATGACTTATGTGTCTTTCAACAGCATGTATAACGGCATGACTTACGTATATTTCAACAGCATGTATAACGGCATGACTTATGTGTCTTTCAACAGCATGTATAACGGCATGACTTATGTGTCTTTCAACAGCATGTATAACGGCATGACTTATGTGTCTTTCAACAGCATGTATAACGGCATGACTTATGTGTCTTTCAACAGCATGTATAACGGCATGACTTATGTGTCTTTCAACAGCATGTATAACGGCATGACTTATGTGTCTTTCAACAGCATGTATAACGGCATGACTTATGTGTCTTTCAACAGCATGTATAACGGCATGACTTATGTGTCTTTCAACAGCATGTATAACGGCATGACTTATGTGTCTTTCAACAGCATGTATAACGGCATGACTTATGTGTCTTTCAACAGCATGTATAACGGCATGACTTATGTGTCTTTCAACAGCATGTATAACGGCATGACTTATGTGTCTTTCAACAGCATGTATAACGGCATGACTTATGTGTCTTTCAACAGCATGTATAACGGCATGACTTATGTGTCTTTCAACAGCATGTATAACGGCATGACTTATGTGTCTTTCAACAGCATGTATAACGGCATGACTTATGTGTCTTTCAACAGCATGTATAACGGCATGACTTATGTGTCTTTCAACAGCATGTATAACGGCATGACTTATGTGTCTTTCAACAGCATGTATAACGGCATGACTTATGTGTCTTTCAACAGCATGTATAACGGCATGACTTATGTGTCTTTCAACAGCATGTATAACGGCATGACTTATGTGTCTTTCAACAGCATGTATAACGGCATGACTTATGTGTCTTTCAACAGCATGTATAACGGCATGACTTATGTGTCTTTCAACAGCATGTATAACGGCATGACTTATGTGTCTTTCAACAGCATGTATAACGGCATGACTTATGTGTCTTTCAACAGCATGTATAACGGCATGACTTATGTGTCTTTCAACAGCATGTATAACGGCATGACTTATGTGTCTTTCAACAGCATGTATAACGGCATGACTTATGTGTCTTTCAACAGCATGTATAACGGCATGACTTATGTGTCTTTCAACAGCATGTATAACGGCATGACTTATGTGTCTTTCAACAGCATGTATAACGGCATGACTTATGTGTCTTTCAACAGCATGTATAACGGCATGACTTATGTGTCTTTCAACAGCATGTATAACGGCATGACTTATGTGTCTTTCAACAGCATGTATAACGGCATGACTTATGTGTCTTTCAACAGCATGTATAACGGCATGACTTATGTGTCTTTCAACAGCATGTATAACGGCATGACTTATGTGTCTTTCAACAGCATGTATAACGGCATGACTTATGTGTCTTTCAACAGCATGTATAACGGCATGACTTATGTGTCTTTCAACAGCATGTATAACGGCATGACTTATGTGTCTTTCAACAGCATGTATAACGGCATGACTTATGTGTCTTTCAACAGCATGTATAACGGCATGACTTATGTGTCTTTCAACAGCATGTATAACGGCATGACTTATGTGTCTTTCAACAGCATGTATAACGGCATGACTTATGTGTCTTTCAACAGCATGTATAACGGCATGACTTATGTGTCTTTCAACAGCATGTATAACGGCATGACTTATGTGTCTTTCAACAGCATGTATAACGGCATGACTTATGTGTCTTTCAACAGCATGTATAACGGCATGACTTATGTGTCTTTCAACAGCATGTATAACGGCATGACTTATGTGTCTTTCAACAGCATGTATAACGGCATGACTTATGTGTCTTTCAACAGCATGTATAACGGCATGACTTATGTGTCTTTCAACAGCATGTATAACGGCATGACTTATGTGTCTTTCAACAGCATGTATAACGGCATGACTTATGTGTCTTTCAACAGCATGTATAACGGCATGACTTATGTGTCTTTCAACAGCATGTATAACGGCATGACTTATGTGTCTTTCAACAGCATGTATAACGGCATGACTTATGTGTCTTTCAACAGCATGTATAACGGCATGACTTATGTGTCTTTCAACAGCATGTATAACGGCATGACTTATGTGTCTTTCAACAGCATGTATAACGGCATGACTTATGTGTCTTTCAACAGCATGTATAACGGCATGACTTATGTGTCTTTCAACAGCATGTATAACGGCATGACTTATGTGTCTTTCAACAGCATGTATAACGGCATGACTTATGTGTCTTTCAACAGCATGTATAACGGCATGACTTATGTGTCTTTCAACAGCATGTATAACGGCATGACTTATGTGTCTTTCAACAGCATGTATAACGGCATGACTTATGTGTCTTTCAACAGCATGTATAACGGCATGACTTATGTGTCTTTCAACAGCATGTATAACGGCATGACTTATGTGTCTTTCAACAGCATGTATAACGGCATGACTTATGTGTCTTTCAACAGCATGTATAACGGCATGACTTATGTGTCTTTCAACAGCATGTATAACGGCATGACTTATGTGTCTTTCAACAGCATGTATAACGGCATGACTTATGTGTCTTTCAACAGCATGTATAACGGCATGACTTATGTGTCTTTCAACAGCATGTATAAAAATAAGTTGACAAGCATTTCAATACATAACATATAGTACTAAAATCATATAGCAAAATATAGTAAGGTTTCATAAAAACACTTACAAGATTGACGATTATAAGATCTAGGATCAAAGTAAGGACGTCGATTGAAGAACACGAAGAACACCAACTAGTTCTTGAGAGAATTCCCGATAACAACGTCGGGTTTGACGATTCGTAAGCACTTTGTGAATTAAGTACTTAGAACTCTTACTAGAGCTTTGAGAGATGGTTATTATGATTAGTTTTTGTTGAGTTGAGAATGTTGGAATGCCTTGGAGGGAGAAAGAAAATGGGGAGGTGCAAGTTTTATCTTAACATTGGCTTGGTATTTATAGGAAATAATTTTAGAATATGCTTTGGAATATGCCTTGGCATATGCTTGGAATATACTTTTTACTTTTACTATTTACAATTTACTTTTTACCTTTACCGTGATTACTATTCATGATCACTATTCATATATACAGTACTATTCACAAATACGGTACTATTCACAAATACGGTACTATTCACAAATACGGTACTATTCACAAATATGGTACTATTCACAAATACGGTACTATTCACGTATACGGTACTATTCACGTATACGGTTACTATTCCGATACACATATATATATACACCAAAAATACCCAAAGTTTTCTTATATTTATAAAGTTTGCCATTATCATATATAACAATTAATGGGCTAAAATGGCAAATGTTACATTATTCCCCCGTTAAAGGAATTTCGTCCCGAAATTCGAATCTAACTAGACTCGTTAAACAAATGAGGATACTTGGCTTTCATAGATTCTTCATGTTCCCAAGTAAACTCGGGTCCACGTCTAGCTTGCCATCTTACTTTAACGAGTGTATACCGAGTGTTCTTAAGTTTCCTAGTTTGCCGGTCTAGGATTTCAATTGGTTCTTCCACAAATTTCAGCGTTTTATCAACCCGGATTTCTTCAAGAGGCACGTGAAGTGTTGGATCGGCCAAACACTAACAAACATGAAAAACATCATGAACTCCACTCAAGGTTTGAGGAAGTTCCAATCGATAAGCTACCGGCCCAATTCGTTCAAGAATTTTAAACGGGCCAATGTATCTCGGGCCCAACTTGCCACGTTTCACGAAACGAACCACACCTTTCCACGGGGACACTTTCAACAAGACATAATCACCGACTTCAAATTCGAGAGGTCGTCGTCTAACGTTTGCATACTTCATTTGCCTTTCGCGGGATACTCTCAATTTCTCTTTGATTTGTGAGATCACCTTCGTCGTTTCAATAACAATTTCGGGTCCAACAAGTTGGTTTTCACCAACTTCCGCCCAAGCTAGTGGTGACCTACAATCTCTCCCATATAATGCTTTAAATGGGGCCATTCCAATGGTAGCATGATAACTATTATTGTAGGAGAATTCAACCAAAGGAAGATGCACATCCCAATTACCACCAAAATCAATGGCGCAAGCTCTCAACATATCTTCTAACGTTTGAATTGTTCTTTCACTTTGACCATCAGTTTGCGGGTGGAACGCCGTACTCAAACCGAGACGAGTACCCATAGAATTCTGGAACGCCTTCCAAAATTTTGAAGTAAATCGGGCATCCCGATCGGATATCACGGAAATCGGCACTCCATGCTTGGATATCACCTCTTTGATGTACAAACGTGCCATGGTGTCAAATTTATCGTCCTCCCGGATGGCTAAGAAGTGAGCCGACTTAGTCAACCGGTCAATTATCACCCAAATTGTGTCCCGGCCACTACTCGTCCTTGGTAACTTCGTGATGAAGTCCATAGCAATTTCTTCCCATTTCCACACCGGTGTTGCCGGTTGGACTAGTAAGCCCGGTGGTTTCTTGTGATCGGCTTTCACTTGTAAACAAGTGAGGCATTGACTAACATACCTAGCAATGTCCGTCTTCATTCCCGGCCACCAATACAAGTCTCTCAAACTAAAATACATCTTGTCGGAACCCGGGTGAACCGAATAAGCCGACTTATGAGCTTCATCCATCAATTTCAATCGCCATCCTCCTAGAATGGGGATCCACAATCGATCAACAAAATACAAACCATTATCGTTCTTCCTATCAAACTGTTCTTCTAGATCGTGTAAAGCTTCATCGGTGAAGTTCTCCGGTCTAGTTGCCAATTCTTGAGCTTCGATAATGGAGTCACGGACACTCCTTAATACAGTGAAGCTCATGGCTTTAACTCTTCTTGGCTTCATACGTTCCTTTCGACTCAAAGCATCGGCTACCACATTTGCTTTACCCAGATGATACCGGATAACGCAATCATAATCACTCAACAGCTCAAGCCACCTTCTTTGCCTCATGTTCAGGTCACTTTGAGTGAAAATATGTTGAAGGCTTTTGTGATCGGTATAGATCACACTCTTGGTGCCATACAAGTAATGCCTCCAACATTTCAAAGCAAATATCACCGCTCCCAATTCTAAGTCATGGGTCGGATAGTTCTTCTCATGCACCTTTAATTGTCTTGATGCATATGCTATCACCTTATCTCGTTGCATTAAGACACAACCCAATCCTTGCCCGGATGCATCACAATATACAACGAAATCATCGGCTCCATCGGGCAAGCTCAAGATGGGTGCATCACACAATTTGTCTTTCAACAATTGGAATGCTTGTTCTTGCTTTTCACCCCAATCAAACCTTCTTTCTCGTTGAGTCAACAAAGTCAAAGGTTGGGCGATTTTTGAAAAGCCTTCAATAAATCGTCTATAATAACCCGCCAAACCAAGAAATTGGCGAATTTCGGTTGGTGTTTCGGGGCGTCTCCAATTCTTTACTGCTTCAACTTTACTTGGGTCCACATGAATTCCTTCTTTGCTCACTACGTGACCAAGAAACTGGACCTCTTCAAGCCAAAATTCACATTTGGAGAACTTGGCATAAAGCTTTTCTTTCCGGAGTAACTCTAAGACTTGTTTCAAATGTTCCAAATGATCTTCTTTGGTCTTGGAATAGATGAGAATGTCATCGATGAAAACAATGACAAATTGGTCCAAGTAGGGTTGACACACTCGGTTCATCAAATCCATGAACACAGCCGGTGCATTAGTCAATCCAAAAGGCATCACCGTAAATTCAAAGTGTCCATATCTAGTTCGAAAAGTTGTCTTGGGAATGTCATCTTCATGGACACGTAATTGATGATAACCCGACCGTAAATCAATTTTGGAAAAGAAACGAGCACCTTGGAGTTGGTCGAATAAATCATCAATCCTAGGAAGAGGATAACGATTCTTTACCGTTAGTTTGTTCAATTCTCTGTAATCGATACACATTCGGAATGTGCCATCTTTATCTTTAACAAACAAAACTGGTGCGCCCCAAGGCGATTGACTAGGGCGAATGAAACCCTTGTCTTGAAGCTCTTTGAGTTGGGCAGCCAACTCTTGTAATTCGGTCATAGCTAAGCGATAAGGCGCTTTGGCCACGGGAGAGGCGTTAGGAATAAGTTCAATACGAAAATCGAGTTCACGAGAGGGAGGTAAACCCGGCAGGTCATCCGGAAATACATCCGCAAAGTCTTTAACTACGGGCACAGTTTTCAATTCAATCTTTGTAAACTTAACACTATATACATTCCCATCCCATAGTTCGGTCGTTTCGCCTTGAACCACTAATTCTTCCCCATTTTCTAACGGAATTCTCACAGTTCTACTACCACAATCTATTATCGCGTTCATGGCCGATAACCAATCCATACCCACAATCACGTCAAAACTACCGATATCAAAAGGCATTAAGTCAATGTAAAATGGGTGATCACATAAATCTAACACACAATCACGAACAACTTGACTAATCCTAGACAATCCACCATTTACCATTTCAAGTTCAAAACAAAAGGACAACGGGCTAGGATTAGCATCGATCAACGGAATAAAATCATTGGAAATGAGACTATAATCGGCTCCAGAATCAAATAACACGGTAGCATATTGGTGATTGAGGAGAAAGGTACCTGCTACGACATTAGGATCACCACGAGCCTCGGCCGCATTCACGGCAAAAGCTCTTCCACGGGGGGCCACTTGTTGGCGAGGAGCTTGAGGAGGTTGTTGTTGTTGTCCTTGGTTTCCCCGGTTCTGATTAGGGCCAGCAATTTGCAATTGGTTGGGATGCACGGTTACTTGGACATGTTGGCCAATAAGATTTGGGCATCGGTTATGGTAGTGGTCTTGGCTACCACATTCATAACAAGAACCCGGGACCATCAGGGGACGTATAACATTAAGGGGAGCAACATTTAAAGGACCATTCCGGGGGTTAGTTGGACAAAACCTTGAGGTGTGTCCCGGTAAATTGCAATGAAAACAAGCATCACACCTCACGGTAGGCCAATGATGGCGATTACACCTAGGGCATAAAGGTCTACCCTTGTGTAACCAACCTGTTGAGGACCCTTTGTTGGTACTACCGCCGCAAAAACTTTCCCACCACGACCATGGCGCTTATTATCACGCCTATCATCTTTCTTGGTGCCGCTAGACTCGGCTACATCCTTCCTTTTGTTATCGTTCTTGTTATCGTTTTTATTCAACTTACCACCTCTAATGAGTTCTAAGGTTATACTAGCAGTACGGGTGGTTGCCTCTTTGTAAGTCAAAGGCATGGTGGGGTGAGAGACAAGCACTCTCACTTCATGTGGCAATCCCGCAACATACTTCTCAACCTTAACTTCTTGGGGTCTCACATAGTGGGGAATGAGTCTAGAGAGTTGGCCAAATCGGCGAGTGTAACCCTCATAGTCTCCTCCCTTCATGGCAAGTTTAGAAAATTCCACTTGCAATCTCCTCAGTTCATGGGCCGGGCAATACTTAGTAGTTATCATATTCTTGAACTCTCCCCATGGAAGATTATTAGCCACATCAATCCTCAATTCATCAACTTCTTCGTTCCACCACTCAAGAGCCCCACCTTTCAACATACCGGAAGCATAAGTGATTCTTTGGTGGTAGGCACAACCACTTCGAGCAATGATAGCTTCAATGCTCTCTAACCATTCCAAGCAACCCGTAGCACCACCATCTCCATTAAATTCCGGGGCTCCACAAAGTTTGAAGTCTTTAAACAAGCATCCCGGTTGACGAACATCATAATCTGGTCTTGGTAAAACTTCTCCTACACCTACACCGTTTACATTTACGTTTTCTTGTTCATTTTGTATGGGAACCGCTTCATTTTCTGGTTCTTCTTGTTCATTATTATGGGAACCGCTTCATTTTCGGTTCTTCTTGTTCATTTTGTATGGGAACCGCTTCATTTTCGGTTCTTCTTGTTCATTTTGTATGGGAACCGCTACATTTACGTTTTCTTGTTCATTTTGTATGGGAACCGCTTCATTTTCTGGTTCTTCTTGTTCATTATTATTTCCCATGGCCGCTTGAATTCGGGCCATAAGATCCGGCATGAGGTCATTTAGAGCTTGTGCAACAACCTCGGCGGTTATCGGGGGATTAGGATTTCCCTGACCACCTCGGCCACCACGACCACCACGGCCACCTCTACCTCCACGACCACCTCTGCCACCACGTCCACCAACTACTTCTTGTTCATTATTATTTCCCATGGCCGCTTGAATTCGGGCCATAAGATCCGGCATGAGGTCATTTAGAGCTTGTGCAACAACCTCGGCGGTTATCGGGGGATTAGGATTTCCCTGACCACCTCGGCCACCACGACCACCACGGCCACCTCTACCTCCACGACCACCTCTGCCACCACGTCCACCAACTACTCCTTGATCAATCGGGTCCTCGGGTTCATTCTGAGGTCCATAGTTAGTGTTAGCTCTCCTTGGTCTAACCATTTTCCTGAACACACGTTTTAGATTTACAGGTTAAGTCTCACAATTCACACTCGAATATTAAAATTTGACCTTCAAGTAATACACAGTTTCCACATCAAGTTCTTATAAATCAATGCATGAATATAGTTATCTCTACAAGGATATTATCATGGCAATAATCTAAGGCTTCAGCAATCGTACAATTTACAATCAATAACACAATCACGAAAACATTCAACGCTATATAAAAGGGTCAAGTCATAACAAGGTGGGTAAAGCATAGTCCGAATTTTAACCTCAACATTCAATACATTAAAAGTGTTTGTATACAGGGTGTACCATCGGCTAACCCTCCACACTGTTAATATATTGAATGGATATCAAAACTCGGTTCCAATATGTTCTCTAAGTATTGGTCGGGTATGTATACAGGGTGTACCAGCGGCTAACCCTCCACCTAACCAACACTCATTAAACACACCGGGTTAGCTACTATACTTTATCCACGAGGCGCAATCCATGAGATCATTAACTTTGTATAACATAGGATAACTTTCGATTTGTTGATCAGTCGCCTCTACGGTTACCGAATGTTATACTCCATTAATGTCATCGTTTCATTTTGCTCATGGGGACAAATAATAAATGCTTCTAAAATTTAACACACCAACGTTCATCACAACATTTCCACAATTAACGGTGTATCCCGACACTATCATATGCGTTCATCACAACAATTCTCACATAGCAATCAAGTCATCATATCATAAGCAACCTACGAACTCCGTTTAAAACGTTTTTATGCATCATATAGTTCACGTTGCACACAAAGTTCCCTATCATGCATACTAATATGAAATGTGGGTGCGATGGCTATAGACTAGGTAAATCCTCCTAGTTCTCTACAACCAGGTCTCTGATACCATTCTGTAACACCCCAACATGGCGGAATCATGGGGTATCACTTAGAAAAGCACAGCATGACATGGGAATTATGTAGAGTCAAACTATATGCATTCAATAGATTGAAACAATCAACAAGCTCATTCAAATATATTACAATAATCAACATTCATCAAAATACCCACTCAATCCTTACTTAAAAGAAAATGTTCAAACGATAGTAGTGGATCCTAAACATAACCCATTAAAGGGAGATAAGGATCACGGATCCAGACAGTCCAAGGCAAGTCCAATCCTAGCAATGCAAGCATATAATCATCCATTCTGTCTCTGGTTAACTTGATTTCCTGAAAAGTGTACTAAAGAGCGTCAACATAAAGTTGGTGAGTTCGTAGGGACATATAACAAGGAATAAACGTATCGGGAATACAACCGTTAACGATATACGGGGATTAGAATACCTAATCACATCAATAAAACCCTAAAAGGGTATACGTTAGCACAACATCAACACATATCACGATTTAACACGTTTCAGCACGACTTACATGTCTTCCAAAGGCGTGTACAACAACATGACTTATGTGTCTTTCAACAGCATGTATAACGGCATGACTTATGTGTCTTTCAACAGCATGTATAACGGCATGACTTACATATATTTCAAAGGCATGATCACAACATTTACGTTTCATACAATACAACGTTTAACAACAATGATTCCATATACGATTAACAACGTTTAACAAGCACGTTTAACAACAACGATTCATATAACGATTAACAACATTCAACAAACACGTATGTGTACACTTTTCAGCCCGAATCTCAATTGAGTAGGGAGGGTTTACGAAACTCACCTTATTCTTGATGATTTAACAGCAAAGTAGAAGAGATTGATGTAGTCAGTGATGACGAACGAGTCAACTGGCAACGTTACGTATTACCTAATTTCAATGTGAATTGATTTATATTCATGCTAAATTCCAAATATAGATATACAACTATAAGGTTTCCTTATTAATACGCTTGTCAACGTAATTTATGTTATAAAAGTTTAAGGGACTAAATTGTCATTTTTGAAACTTGAGGGACTAAATTGTCAAATGTCAAACTTATAAGAACTGAAAATGACAACTTTGAAACTGTAAGGTAAAAATGTAACTTTCCGTATATAATACGTATCCGTAGGATATATGTAATAGTATGTATTATAATTAATACGAAAAGAATATATTAATTATATAATGAAGAGATACCTTAAATGGCAAGCATTATAATTTATACCAAGGAAATGTATAAATTACAATTTGAAAAGATACTTTGATAGTATTCGAAAATTAATACGACTTCATGCCCGGATAATTATACGGATGGTTCAACGAGGAAGTAGTACGGAGGGCTAGGATCTCGACCCGTAGGCATTCGTTTTATCCAACCTTTAACCGACTATCAACCTGATATTCCCAACATCATTATAACCAATGGCCTGCGATCATGAAGTACTTAATATATATAAAATACCATATTATGTGGTATTTGAGAATAGGTTGCGTATTTTGAATACGAAATAATTCACAGATGGTGCATAGTAATTTTATGAATTTGGATAGTTAGGTATATAACTATGCCTTTGTTTATATACCATAACAAGTATATAAAATGATTTAATAGAAGTTTTACAATTTCTCGTACTTTCGGCTATAATTCATTTTTTTCGCAATAGTAACATTATAATTCAATATTTGAATAAAAGTGATTATAACCGTATTTAATTGCAACTACATATTCCATATGTATAAAAATAAGTTGACAAGTATTTCAATACATAACATATAGTACTAAAATCATATAGCAAAATATAGTAAGGTTTCATAAAAACACTTACAAGATTGACGATTATAAGATCTAGGATCAAAGTAAGGACGTCGATTGAAGAACACGAAGAACACCAACTAGTTCTTGAGAGAATTCCCGATAACAACGTCGGGTTTGACGATTCGTAAGCACTTTGTGAATTAAGTACTTAGAACTCTTACTAGAGCTTTGAGAGATGGTTATTATGATTAGTTTTTGTTGAGTTGAGAATGTTGGAATGCCTTGGAGGGAGAAAGAAAATGGGGAGGTGCAAGTTTTATCTTAACATTGGCTTGGTATTTATAGGAAATAATTTTAGAATATGCTTTGGAATATGCCTTGGCATATGCTTGGAATATACTTTTTACTTTTACTATTTACAATTTACTTTTTACCTTTACCGTGATTACTATTCATGATCACTATTCATATTTACAGTACTATTCACAAATACGGTACTATTCACAAATACGGTACTATTCACAAATATGGTACTATTCACAAATACGGTACTATTCACGTATACGGTACTATTCACGTATACGGTTACTATTCACAAATACGGTTACTATTCACGTATACGGTACTATTCACAAATACGGTACTATTCACAAATACGGTACTATTCACAAATACGGTACTATTCACAAATACGGTACTATTCACAAATACGGTACTATTCACAAATACGGTACTATTCACAAATACGGTACTATTCACAAATACGGTACTATTCACAAATACGGTACTATTCACAAATACGGTACTATTCACAAATACGGTACTATTCACGTATACGGTACTATTCACGTATACGGTTACTATTCACGTATACGGTACTATTCACAAATACGGTACTATTCACAAATACGGTACTATTCACAAATACGGTACTATTCACAAATACGGTACTATTCACGTATACGGTACTATTCACAAATACGGTTACTATTCACGTATACGGTACTATTCACAAATACGGTATTATTCACAAATACGGTACTATTCACAAATACGGTACTATTCACGTATACGGTACTATTCACAAATACGATACTATTCACAAATACGGTACTATTCACAAATATGGTACTATTCACAAATACGGTACTATTCACGTATACGGTACTATTCACGTATACGGTTACTATTCACAAATACAGTACTATTCATATATACGGTACTATTCACAAATACGGTATTATTCACAAATACGGTACTATTCACAAATACGGTACTATTCACGTATACGGTACTATTCACAAATACGGTACTATTCACAAATACGGTACTATTCACAAATACGGTACTATTCACAAATACGGTACTATTCACGTATACGGTACTATTCACAAATACGGTACTATTCACAAATACGGTACTATTCACAAATACGGTACTATTCACGTATACGGTACTATTCACAAATACGATACTATTCACAAATACGGTACTATTCACGTATACGGTACTATTCACAAATACGATACTATTCACAAATACGGTACTATTCACAAATACGGTACTATTCACAAATACGGTACTATTCACAAATATGGTACTATTCACAAATACGGTACTATTCACGTATACGGTACTATTCACGTATACGGTTACTATTCACGAATACGGTATTATTCACAAATACGGTACTATTCACAAATACGGTACTATTCACGTATACGGTACTATTCACAAATACGGTATTATTCACAAATACGGTACTATTCACAAATACGGTACTATTCACGTATACGGTACTATTCACAAATACGGTACTATTCACAAATACGGTACTATTCACAAATACGGTACTATTCACAAATACGGTACTATTCACAAATACGGTACTATTCACAAATACGGTACTATTCACAAATACGGTACTATTCACAAATACGGTACTATTCACAAATACGGTACTATTCACAAATACGGTACTATTCACAAATACGGTACTATTCACAAATACGGTACTATTCACAAATACGGTACTATTCACAAATACGGTACTATTCACAAATACGGTACTATTCACGTATACGGTACTATTCACAAATACGGTACTATTCACAAATACGGTACTATTCACAAATACGGTACTATTCACAAATACGGTACTATTCACAAATACGGTACTATTCACAAATACGGTACTATTCACGTATACGGTACTATTCACAAATACGATACTATTCACGTATACAGTACTATTCATATATACAGTACTATTCACAAATACGGTACTATTCACAAATACGGTACTATTCACAAATACGGTACTATTCACAAATACGGTACTATTCACAAATACGGTACTATTCACGTATACGGTACTATTCACAAATACGGTACTATTCACAAATACGGTACTATTCACAAATACGGTACTATTCACAAATACGGTACTATTCACAAATACGGTACTATTCACAAATACGGTACTATTCACAAATACGGTACTATTCACAAATACGGTACTATTCACGTATACGGTACTATTCACAAATACGATACTATTCACAAATACGGTACTATTCACAAATACGGTACTATTCACGTATACGGTACTATTCATATATACAGTACTATTCACAAATACGGTACTATTCACAAATACGGTACTATTCACAAATACGGTACTATTCACAAATACGGTACTATTCACAAATACGGTACTATTCACAAATACGGTACTATTCACAAATACGGTACTATTCACAAATACGGTACTATTCACAAATACGGTACTATTCACAAATACGGTACTATTCACAAATACGGTACTATTCACAAATACGGTACTATTCACAAATACGGTACTATTCACAAATACGGTACTATTCACAAATACGGTACTATTCACAAATACGGTACTATTCACAAATACGGTACTATTCACAAATACGGTACTATTCACGTATACGGTACTATTCACAAATACGGTACTATTCACAAATACGGTACTATTCACAAATACGGTACTATTCACAAATACGGTACTATTCACAAATACGGTACTATTCACAAATACGGTACTATTCACAAATACGGTACTATTCACAAATACGGTACTATTCACAAATACGGTACTATTCACGTATACGGTACTATTCACAAATACGGTTACTATTCACGTATACGGTACTATTCACAAATACGGTACTATTCACAAATACGGTACTATTCACAAATACGGTACTATTCACAAATACGGTACTATTCACAAATACGGTACTATTCACAAATACGGTACTATTCACGTATACGGTACTATTCACAAATACGGTACTATTCACAAATACGGTACTATTCACAAATACGGTACTATTCACAAATACGGTACTATTCACAAATACGGTACTATTCACAAATACGGTACTATTCACAAATACGGTACTATTCACGTATACGGTACTATTCACAAATACGATACTATTCACGTAACGGTGAATACATGGTTGGTTAAACTATGAAAGAAGAAAGAAAATATTGTTAAGTTTTTGCACACACTAAAACTTAACAATGAACCAATTCTACAATGAGAGAAAAACACACTAAGTGACTATTGTAGAATGAACCAACAGAATTGCGGCTAGGTCAAGTGATGTCTTATATAGGAGAGAAGAGACATCACATGACAGCCCAATAGATGTTGACACATGAAGGTTGTCAACCATCTATTGGCGTGTAAGACTGGTCTGCAGAGATCTCCTTTCTCCATCTTGTTTGTTTCCCAAAACGGTTATGAAAGAGAAACTTCTTAGAACCAAAACGGTACAAGGTCACTTGTCTTCAATCTGATCTTCCAACACGTGTCCTTGGGGACCAGTCTTCTTATCTTCATTTTCCCGCCCATATTTGACTTACAACACATGGCGGTGAGTCATTGAACTTATCCTTTAACTTGAAGATAAAAGTAATCGCTGAAGACTCGCTGATGAAGCCTCTCGCTGAGGCTGTCAGCGACTACATCGCTCAGCAAGTAAACTTCAGCGAATCCATGACTCAACAATCTCCCCCTATTCGCTGAGGAGACTTAGCTGAGTATGAGTTACTTTTTACAAGTACAATAATTAGATATGAGGGAATGCTGATCTTATTTACTTGACAAACAACTTTACAAAAAGATAGCATTACAAAGATTACAAGTTTTCTTAATCCCATTGCGACTCTTGCTTGGCCTCTATGAAAGCTTTGTCTTGTTGTCTTTCAGGCTTCAGCAGCTCTTGATCAATCAGCGTTAAGAACTTGGGATCATTGGAAGACTGCACACAATACTTTCTTATCTTCATAAAAAAGGCAGAAGAAGCAATTCCAATCTCATTGGTCCTGAAGAAGAGTTCATGACCATGGATATTGCAAAAACAGAACCCTCCTAGTTTGTCATCATAGACTCCATCTACAAAGAGGGTCCTAGAAGGCATTCTTAGATTTAGCAGTGGCTCAGTATCTATGTCAGTCTGTGGAACAGCTCTGAGAACAAATGGGCGATGAGAAGCCACTTGACCAGAGGCTGTTCTTTTTACACCACTTCTTGGCTGCTGAGGAGGAGGAGAGGGATATGGATGTCTGGCAGCGCTGAGCAAGGAATCTTTGATTTTGTACTTCTTTTCCATTTGATGTATATGCTTTATTTGCTCACCTGCCATTTTGATCAGCGGCTCATAGCTTACTGTTGTCTTATCCTTGACCAGCTTGTAAATCTCAATCCATTCCGTTGGCCCAAGTGTATTTTTGGTAACATTTTTCAGCGTATACAACTTGGGCACACCTTTTCTTTGCAAAGAAAGATTCATTCCTTGTTGGGTTAGCGAAACCCTAACAGATGTGATCTCTTCTTTCCTTTGCCTCACCTCTCTTGAATTGAGGTAGGCAGCTTGTCCTTTATCAAACGTTTTAATACGCTTTGCAAAGAATTGTTCTTCATTCTTCCTTAATGCTGCCAAGCCACCAGATTGCTGAGCCAATCTTTTCGTTTCATCATCAGCATCTTTTAACTCTTCATTGACAACCTGCTCATTTATGAATTTCTGAGACAGCTCCTCTTCTTTCTTCTTGCTTAATATTTCATGTTGACGAACAACTTCTTCAGGAGACTGTTCATCAGTATCAGGTGTGGACTTTGGAAAGGCTCCAATCATAAATTTTTCTTGTTGTTCCCTTGCTGAAGAGGGAACTTTTGGTGGTTTGCTTGAAGTAACCAATGCTGCTTTACCCTTATCAGCGTATCTCTTTTCCAGGGCAGCATGAAACTCAGCAGTTGGTTTGAAAGTAGAAACATTTATGGGTCTTGCTGCCGGTTCAACAACCATCTCAGCTTCTTTGACTTGCTCCCCCTCAACATTAGCTGCCGGTTCATCAACCTTATCAGCTTGCTCCCCCTGAACACTTGCTGCCGGTTCAACAACCATCTCAGCGTTTTCATTTTCAGCGAGGGGAGCATTTTCATTCGTTTGACTTGCTGGGACCTCTTCAGCAGTTTTCTCCCCCTTGGAAGCAGCGGAGGGACTTGCTGCTTCCACATTGTTTTTCTTGAAGAGACCCAGCATTTCACCCATCATGCCTTTAAGACCAGCAACCTCTTGTTCAAGTTTCTTTGTCCTGCTGACAGATTCTTTCAACAACTGCTTGTCAACAGCAACTTGAGAAGGGGTATGAGAGAGGACTTGATTTTTCAGGGAGGAAATTTCATTTGTAAGGGTGGTGAGAAAATTGTCTTGATGTTTGGAGAAGGAAGAGATAGTTTGATCTAACTTGTTGAGTTGAGCAGTGAAGAGTATATTAGATTGGGAGAGTTGCTGAAGAGATGAGAAGAGACCAGGCTCTTCGGTGACCTTCGCTGAACGGATTTCATCTTTTAATTTGTCCAGCGAGGCAGAGATAGCAGAGTTGGAAGTGCTGACCTTCTTCATGCTTGCATTGAGCAGGGCTTGATTTCTTTTGAACAGGTGCTCATTTGACCTTAGTTGGGTGACTTGATTTTTGGTGATCCCAAACACCATGCCTTTGAGCTCAGCTAGCTCATCATTCACCAAATCCTTTCCAGTTAGCAATTCTTGAAAGCTTTCATGAGCCTCAACATGAATTTGAGCCATTTGATCCACCAGCCAAGCGTACAAGTACCCATGTCTATTGCCTTGGCTCTGGCAAATTTGCACCCTTGTTAATAATTCTTGCAGCTGACGGGTCTCCACATAATCCAGACCAGGTACATTTATAGCAGTGCAAGCTGTGACAAGTTCTTCATCAGCAGAAGGAACTTTAAGATCTTTTAAAGAAACAGGGTACTTGGAGCAAGGAACCCTAAAAAAATCTGGGTGGTGCAATGGGGGCACCTCCATGATTATCTCATCATCAACTTCTTCAACTTCAACATATACACCTGGCCTTATTCGCTGAAGGTGACACAATTCTATTCTTCTTTGAAGCTCATCATCATCCACCTTAGGCACATAATCCCCATAAAAGCCATCCTGCTCATGAGAAGTTGTGGGTCTATACGAATAGCAAGGTGGAGGAGGCATATTATCCAACAATTTTGGGATATCCTCAAATTCAGTGGGAGGAGAGGCGATCAGCATAAAACCCAAATCATCATCTAAGAACCCACTAACAAACACTTCATCTTCGCTTTCTTCTGCAGCAGCGAGTCTAATTTCAGCATCATGATCTTGGAGATCAAACTCGCTGCCCAGATCTTCATCATCAACCTCCATTTCAGTGAACAAAAGATTTGTCTCGGTCCCTGCACTAACAGTTTCCGAGACATGTACAGCAATATTTTGGGTAAGGGAACCTGGTGCCTCAATCTCAGTGTGTTGTTCCACCAAGACTTCATCGGTCGTAGAATGGGTTGACTCTAGCATCACCTGTGATCTGGCTGCTGTCAACGACTCAGAGGGTAATAAAGAAGAAGGGGAATTATTTGGGGGTGGAGTTGGACTTTGACCTCTAGTGGGCTGGGGTGACCCAATAACTTCACCAACCTCTCCTACAGAAATTTGAGGTGGCTGCCTGCTGCTCCCGTTTAACTCGTCAACAGCCTGTTGGGAGGCTGCTGATGGGGTGGCTTGGGTACTATCGTCCTTGGGCAGTGAGGACTTCCTAACCTTTGGTTTGCCCTTTGATACACTCCGCTTACGTTTTGGGACGTCAGCGGAGGGTGAAGATTGAGAAGTTTGAGTTGAGGACGCTGCCTTTGATTTATCTTTGGTCTTTTTAGAGGCTTTGGAGGTCGCTGGGGGGTTTACCAGCGAGCCAGCCTCAGAAGGCATTTCAGCGTCCACATCGACTGTATCAGCCACTTCATCAGAAAGAAGTGCTGCCTCCCAGTCGCTGTCTTTCGGGTATAAAGAAGGATTAAGGGAGAAGAGTACCTCTTTTATATAAGGAGTGAGGCGTGCAACCAAGAGATCAGTTGGTTGCTTGTAGATATTGTTCCCAACTCTCGCTATTGGAATTGTTGAGGCCTTGGGCAGCTCATATTCATTTCCCAGTGCCTCCTTGAAGATGAGAGAAAAGATTCTAACAAAAGGCACAATGTGTGACCTATTGTTAATGCTGACCTTATTCTTCATGTCGTTGAAGATCAGCTGGGCGTAATCAACAAACCGCCCCTCAGCAAGTGCATGAATCATTGGCATCGATGTTGTTGATGCTTGATTGTATGATCCTGAATTTCCACCCATACACTGTATCACATGGGTGAAAAGAACTCTCCAGATCCCAGGGAGATTTTGTTTTAGAGGATTGCTTGGGATTGCTGGGGGGTTCTTCAAATTATAATTGTACCCAATGGAAGGCAGCCAATCCTTCCATTCAACATCACTTGCTGCTTCCACAAACCCATTTTCCTCAGTGGCTTGTGGAAATCGAAGAGTTTGGCGAAGAGACGCCGGTGTAATGGTAATCGTCTTTGCCCCCTGACGAACAGTACCAGTGATGGACTTGGATTCATCATTATACTCACAAGTCCACCAAAACTCTCGGAGAAGATGACCAAATATCTTACCTGGATCTGCCATGATGCAATATTTGGCAGGAGAAGCATGGATAAAGTCCAACATGGGCTTGTATCCTTCAGAGTCTTTTGGCAACACAGAGGTGCCAATATGATTGTTGGGTTTCACAACAATCTGAGAAGCAGAGAAATTCACCTTGGAAGCTTTTGTGATGTTTAGAGGAGTGAAAACTGGTGAATTAAGATATGTGGCGGAAGCTTGTTCCTGAACTTGTTGTTCAGGAGCCGGTGGGTTTTGTGCGGCGGCGATGGGAGAAGATGGAGTGTTCTCAACATTTTGAGGGATATCTGAGGAAGAAGCCATTGATTATTGTAAGAAAGAAGATGAAATGAGTATAAGGTGTTTGATAAAATGCTTGAGAGAGAAGATGAGTAGATGGAGAGAAAGAGATATTTTCGACTTAGAGAGAGAGAGTGAATAGGAAGCGTGAAAATAAGGTTAAGAGGTGAGGTTATATATATATGGTATGGTTGTGGGCCACACTTTCTCTCTCTTCTTCTTTTTATGTTGAGGAACAGTTTTGTACAACAACGGTTTTGTACTTTTATATAATATAAAAGGTTTTGAGAGTAACGTTTTGAAAAATAAAAAAAACTTTATCCAAAAAGTTCTCGAGTGCGCGCCGTATTGTGCAGTCATAACCTGTCAGTCAGACTGTCACAACAGACAAATGACGTGATCAAGAGCAAAAATCGAGGTGACCTTTTAATTTGAATGTATAAAACATGTGGTTCAAAAATTTGCCACGTTACCCACATAGTTACATTGAAAACATTTAGTTTTGAAAAATAAAAAAAACTTTATCCAAAAAAGTTCTCGAGTGCGCGCCGTATTGTGCAGTCATAACCTGTCAGTCAGACTGTCACAACAGACAAATGACGTGATCAAGAGCAAAAATCGAGGTGACCTTTTAATTTGAATGTATAAAACATGTGGTTCAAAAAATTAGCCACGTTACCCACATAGTTACATTGAAAACATTTAGTTTTGAAAAATAAAAAAAACTTTATCCAAAAAAGTTCTCGAGTGCGCGCCGTATTGTGCAGTCATAACCTGTCAGTCAGACTGTCACAACAGACAAATGACGTGATCAAGAGCAAAAATCGAGGTGACCTTTTAATTTGAATGTATAAAACATGTGGTTCAAAAAATTAGCCACGTTACCCACATAGTTACATTGAAAACATTTAGTTTTGAAAAATAAAAAAAACTTTATCCAAAAAAGTTCTCGAGTGCGCGCCGTATTGTGCAGTCATAACCTGTCAGTCAGACTGTCACAACAGACAAATGACGTGATCAAGAGCAAAAATCGAGGTGACCTTTTAATTTGAATGTATAAAACATGTGGTTCAAAAAATTAGCCACGTTACCCACATAGTTACATTGAAAACATTTAGTTTTGAAAAATAAAAAAAACTTTATCCAAAAAAGTTCTCGAGTGCGCGCCGTATTGTGCAGTCATAACCTGTCAGTCAGACTGTCACAACAGACAAATGACGTGATCAAGAGCAAAAATCGAGGTGACCTTTTAATTTGAATGTATAAAACATGTGGTTCAAAAAATTAGCCACGTTACCCACATAGTTACATTGAAAACATTTAGTTTTGAAAAATAAAAAAAACTTTATCCAAAAAAGTTCTCGAGTGCGCGCCGTATTGTGCAGTCATAACCTGTCAGTCAGACTGTCACAACAGACAAATGACGTGATCAAGAGCAAAAATCGAGGTGACCTTTTAATTTGAATGTATAAAACATGTGGTTCAAAAAATTAGCCACGTTACCCACATAGTTACATTGAAAACATTTAGTTTTGAAAAATAAAAAAAACTTTATCCAAAAAAGTTCTCGAGTGCGCGCCGTATTGTGCAGTCATAACCTGTCAGTCAGACTGTCACAACAGACAAATGACGTGATCAAGAGCAAAAATCGAGGTGACCTTTTAATTTGAATGTATAAAACATGTGGTTCAAAAAATTAGCCACGTTACCCACATAGTTACATTGAAAACATTTAGTTTTGAAAATATAAAAAAAACTTTATCCAAAAAAGTTCTCGAGTGCGCGCCGTATTGTGCAGTCATAACCTGTCAGTCAGACTGTCACAACAGACAAATGACGTGATCAAGAGCAAAAATCGAGGTGACCTTTTAATTTGAATGTATAAAACATGTGGTTCAAAAATTAGCCACGTTACCCACATAGTTACATTGAAAACATTTAGTTTTGAAAAATAAAAAAAACTTTATCCAAAAAAGTTCTCGAGTGCGCGCCGTATTGTGCAGTCATAACCTGTCAGTCAGACTGTCACAACAGACAAATGACGTGATCAAGAGCAAAAATCGAGGTGACCTTTTAATTTGAATGTATAAAACATGTGGTTCAAAAAATTAGCCACGTTACCCACATAGTTACATTGAAAACATTTAGTTTTGAAAATATTCCAGAGGGAAGCTGCTTGATTTGTAACCCTAAAAAGAAGGTGAGTTCACCCATCATACTCATTTCGAAAGTGCTAGACATAAGTGAGCTGAACTTTCGACATAGTTTTGTGGATAAGGAACCAAAGATAATGTCATCGACATAGATCTGCACATACAGAACATCACCCTTATGCTTGTAGATAAATAGGGTGCTATCAATGGTTCCCCTACGAAAACCATGGTCAATAAGGAAGGTAGACAAAGTGTCATACCAAGCTCTAGGAGCTTGTTTAAGGCCGTATAAAGCTTTATTAAGCTTGTATACATAGTGAGGATGCTTTGGATCCTCAAAGCCAGGAGGCTGCTTAACATAGACTTCTTCATCGAGAGCACCGTTTAAGAAGGCACTCTTGACGTCCATTTGATAGACAATAAAGCCTTTGTAAGCAGCATGAGCGAGAAAGAGACGAATGGCTTCAAGGCGAGCGACTGGAGCAAAGGTCTCATCATAATCAATGCCTTCAGCTTGAGTGTAACCTTGAGCAACCAGTCTTGCCTTGTTTCTGATGACCACACCAGCTTCATCCATCTTATTCCTATAAACCCATCGAGTGCCAATGGGTTCTTTAGAGGGAGGAGGAACAAGGAACCAAACGTGTTGTCGTTTAAATTGTGTCAGTTCTTCTTGCATGGCTTCAACCCATGAGGGATCAGCCATGGCTTCACCAATATTGGCAGGCACAATTTGAGAAAGAAAGTTGACATAGAGACAAGTATTACTTGTCGCTGAACGAGTTTGGACACCATTGTGTGGATTACCAATCACATGGTCAAGAGGGTGATCAGCAGTCCATTTGAGTGCTGGTGAGTGAATAGAGGAGTGATTCACAGCGGATACAGTGGTGGTGGTATCACTAGGAGTGGGAAGATAAGACGAGAGATCGATAGTTAGCAAGGGCTCAGAGTTGCTGACAGGAGGATCACTGAGAACAGTGGGTACCTCTTGCTGAGGAGTGTTATCCTCAGCGTCTCCTAAGAGAGGATTCGCTGAGGCATCATGAAATGTTTCCTCAGCGACACTTTCAGCACCTTGAGCATCAGTTGAGAGGGGAACATTAATGGAAGTGGCATTAATTGTTCGAAGAAGAGACTCAACTGGATCTATAGAATAAATGTGAGCAGCGATGTACTCATCATTTGGTGAAGATTTTGAAGACTCAGCGATAGGTGGTTCAGCAATATCATGATGTGTCGCTGATACTTCAGATGAGTCAGATAGATCGCTGAAGATTACTTCAGCGGATGACTCATTTGAAAGATCACCTAAAGCAGAGCAGCTTTCATCAAAAGTAACATGAATTGATTCATCTACTTTTTGAGTGCGAGTGTTGTAAACTCTGAAAGCTTTGCTTATAGAAGAGTATCCCAGAAAGTAGCCATCGTCAGCTTTGGGATCAAACTTTCCTAAATGATCCTTGTCATTTAGAATGAACACAGGGCAACCAAAAACATGGAAGTATCCAATTTGAGGTTTCTTGCCCTTGAGAATTTCATAGGCAGTCTTATCATGTCGCTTGACAATAAGACATCTATTTTGAGTATGGCACGCAGTGCTAACTGCTTCAGCCCAGAATTTACTAGGAAGAGAGGACTCACTGAGCATGGTTCTTGCAGCTTCAATGAGAGTTCTATTTCTCCTTTCAGCTACCCCATTTTGCTCAGGAGTGCGAACAGAAGAGAAATTTTGTCTAATCCCTTGATCAGCACAAAAAGTCTCAAGAGTGTGGTTTCTGAACTCAGTGCCATGATCGCTTCTGAGTTCTTTAACACGTATGCTGTTGAGGTTTTCCATCTTTTTGATGAAATTGATTATTTCCTCAGCAGCATCACTCTTGGAATGAAGAAAGATTGTCCAAGTATAACGTGAATATTCATCCACAATAACTAAGGTGTATCTGCTACCCCTTAGACTTTGGACATTCACTGGACCAAAAAGGTCCATGTGAAGAAGATGGAAACAGCCACTGATAGAGTTGGCCTGTTTGGTCTTGAAGGTGGCTCGGTGGCTTTTACCTTTTTCACAAGCACCACAAAGCCGGTCCTTCTCATAAGTGAGAGGAGGAAGGCCTCGAACTAGATTTTTCTTGGCCAAAGAGTTGATGGTTTTGAAATTCACATGCGACATACGCTTGTGCCATAACCAGTTGATTTGAGAGGCAGATTTTGAGAAGAAGCAGGTCTCGCTGTCAGTTTTGACAGGAGTGAAATCTACTAAGTAGATATCTCTTTTTCTTGGAGCGACCAAGACCACTTCTTTATTTACATTCAGCACTGTGCCTTGATGCTTATCAAGGATAACCTTGTAGTCAGCATCACACAGTTGACTTATGCTGATCAGATTGTGTTTCAATCCATTCACATAGGCAACCTTAGTGAACTTGATCAGCCCATTCGAGAGAGATCCATATCCTTCAGTTTGGCCAGTAGAGTTGTCACCAAACACAACTGTGGGACCGTCGGTCTCCACGAAGTTATCCAGCAGGTCCTTAGATCCAGTCATGTGTTTTGAACAGCCGCTGTCCAAATACCACACTTCTTTTCCTAGCGAGGCCTGCAGGATAACATAAGAAGGATTTAGGAAGAGTTATGAGCATCCTCGCTGACATTGTCATCAGCAGACGATGTGAGAGGGAGATGAGCAACGTCATCATCATTTGAACCTAGAGGAAGAGGAGTTCTAGGATCAGCATTTGGATCAACCAGCTGATGAGCATGAAGCATATCACGAGCCACTTCACTAGCGAAGAACTGATCTTCAGAGGTGAAAGTGATAGAGCTTCCAGTGTTGAGGACAACCATGTTGCTGATTTGATTATTTTCCCCATATTCAGCTAGCACACTATCATTACCATTGGTAATGATTTCATGAGCCTGAGGAAAAAAGATTCGCTGAGCGGCAATGTACTCAGCAATGTTATCATTATTAAGAACAACATCATCACACAAGCTGATATTGGATTCAGCTGGGGGAGCTCGCTCAGAGATTTCAGAGTAGGTATGAGCAGCGAAAGCTGAGGGTAGATGATGTGCTAAATCGAGTTTAAAATTATAAACTAGAAATACCCTAAAACTGACTACTACACACTCACGGGCAGTGGACCCGTTCGTATATAGTATAGCAAAAAGGTAAGTCCGAATTCGTTCACGGGGATTGGTTAGTTTCAATTGTCTTTAAAGTAGCTTGGAAAAAGGGTGGAACACTTTGACAATTTAAATTAAAGTAAATTTGAATAACAAAATACTTGAAAGTAAAGAAGAGTTTCAAACAATAATAATAAAGATCATCCACCTCGACTTCACTAGACTTCAAACATGATTGCTTTCAATTAAGACCATATTCGTTGAGAGTTGACAAGATAATCGTGAAAAGATAAAATGCTCGCGTGGTACCACCAACCGCTCACAAATCACCCAAACACCTAAGTTGCTAGATTAATTACCCAAGCCGGTACCACCAATGCCTAGACAACCTTACCAACAAATAGCTTGTTTGATTATCCAATTACCAATTATGCCTATGTGAATTAAAACGTGGTACCACCAACCGTTTCTAAACACGTTGACAAAATGACTCCTTTTATTTAAATGACATTCACTATCATACCATGAACTAGTGATAATTGCTCATAGACAAGCAACCGTTTGAAAATCACATATGTATTCGACTAGTACCACTAACGAAGAACACACACGCAACCAATATCATAAAAATATATAAAAAGGAATTAAATCATCAAGATCTCGACACAACGATAATTGAAATCAACTCTTTGAATTAAAACATAGCAATCACATCATTTGCCTAGTTACATCAAGATGGATGATAATAAATCTAGCCAATCATGCTAAATTGAAATTGATAAAAGAAATTATAATAACACATATTGTACCAATCGTTTGAGTGAATAGAAAATTGTAAGACAATAAGTAGATACGATCCAGATGGGTGCTCGTGAATCTTCAGTGGATCCGCCTAAGAAATCTTGCTTGGAAACCTGATAGAACCCCTAATAGAGCAGCTCCTGGAAAGGATAAAATTCTCAAAAAAACCCTAAGGAAAAATCCCAAAAGTTTTTCGTCCCTGATGCAGAAATCTGGCCAGCTATTTATATGAACTGAGCGCGTAACGCCCGTTACCATAGGTAACGCCCGTTACCAACCATCGAAATCCATGACGGCCGTCAAACTTCATACGCCCGTAACACCTTCTTTGAAAAGCATACGGCCGTTAGGGACCCGTCACAGTAATTACCAAGGTAACGCCCGTTACCATAGGTAACGCCCGTTACCATAGGTAACGCCCGTTACCATAGGTAACGCCCGTTACCATAGGTAACGCCCGTTACCATAGGTAACGCCCGTTACCATAGGTAACGCCCGTTACATACGGGTGTAAGGAACCCGTTACAGTAACTCGCCAATTGTGCTTCGTAACGGCCGTCACATATGTTACGCCCGTTACCAGTTGACCTATCTCCTAACGCCCGTCACATATGTGACGGCCGTTACACCTTCCAAACTCCGCATTCTTCCATAAGTCATCAAAATCGACCGATTCATCCGCATAATCACTTTCCAACCTGCAAAACACTAAACACACCTCAAAGCATCGAAAGTTGGATATAAAACTATATAAATGACGAATAAATGGTCCTAAATTCACGTGGGAAATGGTATAAAATATGACACATCAAATCCCCCCACACTTGAGCATTGCTTGTCCTCAAGCAAATCCTGAATTAAAGCATAAAGTAATCCTTGACAATGGAGCAAAATAAACAATGACGAGTATCAAAAAGAAGCCACACCAAGCATGTCAAATGACAAAAAGGTTGGGTGAAGCAGTTTTAATCTTAAATGAAAACCCGAAATGTTTGACAATACCTGAACAATCCGCAAGCCATGATAACACAACTAAGCACAAGTGAAACAAATGAACCTATCAAAATCATTCTACTCCAACAAACTTACTTTTGGGGTTGAATATATATGAAGAATCACTCATAGCTCGGTCGTGATGTATGCTATTTTACCATAGGCTTGAACCGGGATCATAGCTCCACCGACGTGGCGTAAGCACCAAGTACATCATCAAAATAGGCATAAAGGTCGGATGTAAAGTTAAGCTAAGGCTATATATGATGGTTATGTACAATGAAGTATATGGATGTAGGTTAATGATGAAATGGAAAAATGAAAAGTATATGGTATATGTGAGAAATGTACAAAATAGTCTAATCCAACCATACCATTGATTGCCAACTAACCATCAACCCATAAGCTGCCATCCCGCGAACACACCTCCAAATTAGCCAAGCAAACCCGACACCATTGTGGTGTATCAACTTCAAACAACTTATTATCAACCACGTCTTCCATAAAAATGATACAACAAATCTTCTAGACATTTAAAATTTGAGAAGTATCTACTAGTAGCCCAAGTTCTTTTTTTTTTTTTTTTTTTTTTTTTTTTTTTTTTTTTTTTTTTTTTTTTTTTTTTTTTTTTTTTTTTTTTTTTTTTTTTTTTTTTTTTTTTTTTTTTTTTTTTTTTTTACGATTGTATATTTTTATAGTTTCTTATTTTTATCACTTAACTTACTTTTAAAGTTTTTTTTTTATTTTTTTTTTTTTTTTTTTTTTTTTTTTTTTTTTTTTTTTTTTTTTTTTTTTTTTTTTTTTTTTTTTTTTTTTTTTTTTTTTTTTTTTTTTTTTTTTTTTTTTTTTTTTTTTTTTTTTTTTTTTTTTTTTTTTTTTTTTTTTTTTTTTTTTTTTTTTTTTTTTTTTTTTTTTTTTTTTTTTTTTTTTTTTTTTTTTTTTTTTTTTTTTTTTTTTTTTTTTTTTTTTTTTTTTTTTTTTTTTTTTTTTTTTTTTTTTTTTTTTTTTTTTTTTTTTTTTTTTTTTTTTTTTTTTTTTTTTTTTTTTTTTTTTTTTTTTTTTTTTTTTTTTTTTTTTTTTTTTTTTTTTTTTTTTTTTTTTTTTTTTAATATGAAGAATCACTCATAGCTCGGTCGTGATGTATGCTATTTTACCATAGGCTTGAACCGGGATCATAGCTCCACCGACGTGGCGTAAGCACCAAGTACATCATCAAAATAGGCATAAAGGTCGGATGTAAAGTTAAGCTAAGGCTATATATGATGGTTATGTACAATGAAGTATATGGATGTAGGTTAATGATGAAATGGAAAAATAAGAACACATACCGGATGATGGACAAACCATGTCAGTAAAGATGTCAAACAAAAATATAGCGCTGAACTTACTGCCAGCATATGCACATGACATCACAGTGAGCTACCAATACGAATCCATAATCAAACAAATCAACAGGTCCCCCCACACTTAAGATGGACAATGCCCTCAATGTCCATATTCGGTCAAACCAAAGGGTAAATAGGGGTAAGCGACAAAAATGGAAAAAATAAGAACACATACCGGATGATGGACAAACCATGTCAGTAAAGATGTCAAACAAAAATATAGCGCTGAACTTACTGCCAGCATATGCACATGACATCACAGTGAGCTACCAACACGATTCCAAAATCAAACAAATCAACATCCCCCCACACTTAAGATGGACAATGCCCTCAATGTCCATATTCGGTCAAACCAAAGGGTAAATAGGGGTAAGCGACAAAAATGGAAAAAATAAGAACACATACCGGATGATGGACAAACCATGTCAGTAAAGATGTCAAACAAAAATATAGCGCTGAACTTACTGCCAGCATATGCACATGACATCACAGTGAGCTACCAACACGATTCCAAAATCAAACAAATCAACGGTCCCCCCACACTTAAGATGGACAATGCCCTCAATGTCCATATTCGGTCAAACCAAAGGGTAAATAGGGGTAAGCGACAAAAATGGAAAAAATAAGAACACATACCGGATGATGGACAAACCATGTCAGTAAAGATGTCAAACAAAAATATAGCGCTGAACTTACTGCCAGCATATGCACATGACATCACAGTGAGCTACCAATACGAATCCATAATCAAACAAATCAACAGGTCCCCCCACACTTAAGATGGACAATGCCCTCAATGTCCATATTCGGTCAAACCAAAGGGTAAATAGGGGTAAGCGACAAAAATGGAAAAAATAAGAACACATACCGGATGATGGACAAACCATGTCAGTAAAGATGTCAAACAAAAATATAGCGCTGAACTTACTGCCAGCATATGCACATGACATCACAGTGAGCTACCAATACGAATCCATAATCAAACAAATCAACAGGTCCCCCCACACTTAAGATGGACAATGCCCTCAATGTCCATATTCGGTCAAACCAAAGGGTAAATAGGGGTAAGCGACAAAAATGGAAAAAATAAGAACACATACCGGATGATGGACAAACCATGTCAGTAAAGATGTCAAACAAAAATATAGCGCTGAACTTACTGCCAGCATATGCACATGACATCACAGTGAGCTACCAATACGAATCCATAATCAAACAAATCAACAGGTCCCCCCACACTTAAGATGGACAATGCCCTCAATGTCCATATTCGGTCAAACCAAAGGGTAAATAGGGGTAAGCGACAAAAATGGAAAAAATAAGAACACATACCGGATGATGGACAAACCATGTCAGTAAAGATGTCAAACAAAAATATAGCGCTGAACTTACTGCCAGCATATGCACATGACATCACAGTGAGCTACCAACACGATTCCAAAATCAAACAAATCAACATCCCCCCACACTTAAGATGGACAATGCCCTCAATGTCCATATTCGGTCAAACCAAAGGGTAAATAGGGGTAAGCGACAAAAATGGAAAAAATAAGAACACATACCGGATGATGGACAAACCATGTCAGTAAAGATGTCAAACAAAAATATAGCGCTGAACTTACTGCCAGCATATGCACATGACATCACAGTGAGCTACCAACACGATTCCAAAATCAAACAAATCAACGGGTTCCCCCCACACTTAAGATGGACAATGCCCTCAATGTCCATATTCGGTCAAACCAAAGGGTAAATAGGGGTAAGCGACAAAAATGGAAAAATAAGAACACATACCGGATGATGGACAAACCATGTCAGTAAAGATGTCAAACAAAAATATAGCGCTGAACTTACTGCCAGCATATGCACATGACATCACAGTGAGCTACCAACACGATTCCAAAATCAAACAAATCAACGGGTTCCCCCCACACTTAAGATGGACAATGCCCTCAATGTCCATATTCGGTCAAACCAAAGGGTAAATAGGGGTAAGCGACAAAAATGGAAAAAATAAGAACACATACCGGATGATGGACAAACCATGTCAGTAAAGATGTCAAACAAAAATATAGCGCTGAACTTACTGCCAGCATATGCACATGACATCACAGTGAGCTACCAACACGATTCCAAAATCAAACAAATCAACGGGTTCCCCCCACACTTAAGATGGACAATGCCCTCAATGTCCATATTCGGTCAAACCAAAGGGTAAATAGGGGTAAGCGACAAAAATGGAAAAAATAAGAACACATACCGGATGATGGACAAACCATGTCAGTAAAGATGTCAAACAAAAATATAGCGCTGAACTTACTGCCAGCATATGCACATGACATCACAGTGAGCTACCAACACGATTCCAAAATCAAACAAATCAACAGCCCCCCCACACTTAAGATGGACAATGCCCTCAATGTCCATATTCGGTCAAACCAAAGGGTAAATAGGGGTAAGCGACAAAAATGGAAAAAATAAGAACACATACCGGATGATGGACAAACCATGTCAGTAAAGATGTCAAACAAAAATATAGCGCTGAACTTACTGCCAGCATATGCACATGACATCACAGTGAGCTACCAACACGATTCCAAAATCAAACAAATCAACGGGTTCCCCCCACACTTAAGATGGACAATGCCCTCAATGTCCATATTCGGTCAAACCAAAGGGTAAATAGGGGTAAGCGACAAAAATGGAAAAAATAAGAACACATACCGGATGATGGACAAACCATGTCAGTAAAGATGTCAACAAAAATATAGCGCTGAAATTAAATTGTTCAAACAAGCATAACCATAGCCATCAAGCCAATCACTCCGGTGGTGGAAAAACAGATGGGGTGCTATCACCATAATACTTCTCACTGAACAAATCTGCCCCATAGTAATCAAAAGCAGGTCCAGAATACCTCGCCCTGCTATCAGGTACCTGACTCGAGCTGCCAGCACCATCACCTGAAGGTCTCGGCTGTCTCAGCTGTGGATAGTAGTGATCAAATGCAGCTTGGCCGATCGGATAAAGCTGTGGTGGCACAAACTGCTGCTGCTGTGGCGGAGGCACATCAGATGGACCAGGTGGAGGAGGTGTAGAATCTATCCAGCGCTGCAAGTGTGGCTGGTAGTACTCCTGCTGATAGGCCAGGCGATTAACCTGGCTGCCAATGAAACGGGACCAATCATCCTGACGGTCCATCCTATCGTGCAACCCTGTCACACCGTGAAAAATCTCATCCACGCGCTGCCCTAGACCTGAAAAATCAAAAACAGAGGAACTGGAACCAACTCCTCCAGTAGGTACTGAAGCACTAGGAGTCTCTCTAACTGGCTCCCCATCACCACCATCATCAGCATCCATATCATCATCCTCCTCACTACTACTACTCTCATGCTGCAGCAGAATACCCATCCGAATCAAAGCTGCCCTATCAAGTAACAAAGTATGAACAACGGCCTGAAATCCCGGAATATGACCAAAAGGATCCGGCTGGATCAACCCCATGCGCCTAGCCAAGTGACAAACAAAGTGCCCACCAGCAATATACCCTCTAGTCTTACCATGTCCCCGCTCGTACAAGTAATAAGCAATGCACCTAGCCAGGTTACAAGGAACTTTCTTCAACATACAGTAGAAGAAAAACAAATCTGTGTTGGTGGCATTATTAGGACAGTTGTTCCTATTCGAAATGGTCTCGGCTATCATCCTCAGAACCAATCTATACACCGGGTTTCTCACAGCAGACTGCTTAATAGTATTATGATACGCTTGATCGCTCAAGTCTTCAGAATTCCAAAACTGAGCAGCAGTCATACCTGCAGGCCACTGAACAATGCCCTTGGTAAAGGAGGTCCTTCTCACCTCTTCCTCCGAATATAAACCCAATGCAACCCCAAACTCCTGAAATGACATAGTGTGAACCCTAGCTCCCAAAGTGAATGTCATAACTGTGGCCTTACACCTAGTCTCATCGGTGTTCAACCTGAAAGAACTAAAGAACTCTATACACAACTCCTTCCAAACAGTAGTATTGATAGAAAACAAAACCCTCCATTGGGGTGTCAACAAACTATTCAACTCATCAATATCCAAACCCAATTCTTCCAAATAGTAGTATTGATAGAAAACAAAACCCTCCATTGGGGTGTCAACAAACTATTCAACTCATCAATATCCAAACCCAATTCTTCCAAATTATCAAGATCTAACCTTCGGTTGGCTACAAACGGTCTAGTCCTTAACATTTCCCGGGTAACCTTAGGTTGATATTCTGCAGGTACCTGCTCGGGAGTGCGAATGATAGGGGCTTCAGGTTGCCTTGCTTGTGAACCTGAACCTTCAGCTACAGCAGCCCTGTTTGCTCTCATCTCACGTTGTCTCTTGGTGGCCATCTACAAAATCAACAATAACTTATAAGGCCTCAAAACAATCTCAACAACATAATACTTTACAATTTAAAATTAACATACTACCCACATTGTCCAAATTGACTCATTAAATCCATATCAATTCACAATTCATTCCATATTCTCAAAATCCATATCAATTCACAATTCATTCCATATTCTCAAGAATCACCACACATAAGCCTCCCCCACACTTAACCTAAACTATGGGGTTAACAATCATCATCTACAAATATGAAATAAGCATATGGCATCTACACATCAACATCAAGCAAATAACCATACCCCATGAACCTTGAATCAAAAACCTACACACATATTCTCCTCTAAACAAAACTCACCTTGAATTAATTAAATAAACAAAAATTAAAAGAAAGGATTGAAAGAAACATACCTGATGGAATTGTAGAAGGAGGAGTTGAAGATTAATGGAAGAAAAAGATGAAAGAAAAAAAAATAAAAAAAAAAAAAAAAAAAAAAAAAAAAAAAAAAAAAAAAAAAAAAAAAAAAAAAAAAAAAAAAAAAAAAAAAAAAAAAAAAAAAAAAAAAAAAAAAAAAAAAAAAAAAAAAAAAAAAAAAAAAAAAAAAAAAAAAAAAAAAAAAAAAAAAAAAAAAAAAAAAAAAAAAAAAAAAAAAAAAAAAAAAAAAAAAAAAAAAAAAAAAAAAAAAAAAAAAAAAAAAAAAAAAAAAAAAAAAAAAAAAAAAAAAAAAAAAAAAAAAAAAAAAAAAAAAAAAAAAAAAAAAAAAAAAAAAAAAAAAAAAAAAAAAAAAAAAAAAAAAAAAAAAAAAAAAAAAAAAAAAAAAAAAAAAAAAAAAAAAAAAAAAAAAAAAAAAAAAAAAAAAAAAAAAAAAAAAAAAAAAAAAAAAAAAAAAAAAAAAAAAAAAAAAAAAAAAAAAAAAAAAAAAAAAAAAAAAAAAAAAAAAAAAAAAAAAAAAAAAAAAAAAAAAAAAAAAAAAAAAAAAAAAAAAAAAAAAAAAAAAAAAAAAAAAAAAAAAAAAAAAAAAAAAAAAAAAAAAAAAAAAAAAAAAAAAAAAAAAAAAAAAAAAAAAAAAAAAAAAAAAAAAAAAAAAAAAAAAAAAAAAAAAAAAAAAAAAAAAAAAAAAAAAAAAAAAAAAAAAAAAAAAAAAAAAAAAAAAAAAAAAAAAAAAAAAAAAAAAAAAAAAAAAAAAAAAAAAAAAAAAAAAAAAAAAAAAAAAAAAAAAAAAAAAAAAAAAAAAAAAAAAAAAAAAAAAAAAAAAAAAAAAAAAAAAAAAAAAAAAAAAAAAAAAAAAAAAAAAAAAAAAAAAAAAAAAAAAAAAAAAAAAAAAAAAAAAAAAAAAAAAAAAAAAAAAAAAAAAAAAAAAAAAAAAAAAAAAAAAAAAAAAAAAAAAAAAAAAAAAAAAAAAAAAAAAAAAAAAAAAAAAAAAAAAAAAAAAAAAAAAAAAAAAAAAAAAAAAAAAAAAAAAAAAAAAAAAAAAAAAAAAAAAAAAAAAAAAAAAAAAAAAAAAAAAAAAAAAAAAAAAAAAAAAAAAAAAAAAAAAAAAAAAAAAAAAAAAAAAAAAAAAAAAAAAAAAAAAAAAAAAAAAAAAAAAAAAAAAAAAAAAAAAAAAAAAAAAAAAAAAAAAAAAAAAAAAAAAAAAAAAAAAAAAAAAAAAAAAAAAAAAAAAAAAAAAAAAAAAAAAAAAAAAAAAAAAAAAAAAAAAAAAAAAAAAAAAAAAAAAAAAAAAAAAAAAAAAAAAAAAAAAAAAAAAAAAAAAAAAAAAAAAAAAAAAAAAAAAAAAAAAAAAAAAAAAAAAAAAAAAAAAAAAAAAAAAAAAAAAAAAAAAAAAAAAAAAAAAAAAAAAAAAAAAAAAAAAAAAAAAAAAAAAAAAAAAAAAAAAAAAAAAAAAAAAAAAAAAAAAAAAAAAAAAAAAAAAAAAAAAAAAAAAAAAAAAAAAAAAAAAAAAAAAAAAAAAAAAAAAAAAAAAAAAAAAAAAAAAAAAAAAAAAAAAAAAAAAAAAAAAAAAAAAAAAAAAAAAAAAAAAAAAAAAAAAAAAAAAAAAAAAAAAAAAAAAAAAAAAAAAAAAAAAAAAAAAAAAAAAAAAAAAAAAAAAAAAAAAAAAAAAAAAAAAAAAAAAAAAAAAAAAAAAAAAAAAAAAAAAAAAAAAAAAAAAAAAAAAAAAAAAAAAAAAAAAAAAAAAAAAAAAAAAAAAAAAAAAAAAAAAAAAAAAAAAAAAAAAAAAAAAAAAAAAAAAAAAAAAAAAAAAAAAAAAAAAAAAAAAAAAAAAAAAAAAAAAAAAAAAAAAAAAAAAAAAAAAAAAAAAAAAAAAAAAAAAAAAAAAAAAAAAAAAAAAAAAAAAAAAAAAAAAAAAAAAAAAAAAAAAAAAAAAAAAAAAAAAAAAAAAAAAAAAAAAAAAAAAAAAAAAAAGGATCCTTTTGTCATGGTAAATCTTGGTCCGTTCCTTGTAGAGTCTGGAGTTCTCATAGGCACCTAGACGAAGTTCATCCAACTCATGCAATTGCAACAATCTAAGTTCCTTTGCTTCCATCAAATCAAGATTCAAATTTCTCAACGCCCAATATGCCTTATGCTCTAGTTCAATCGGTAAATGACAATTCTTGCCATAGAGCAACCGGAAAGGCGTGGTGCCAATCGGTGTTTTAAAGGCCGTTCTAAACGCCCACAAGGCATCATCTAACTTCTTCGACCAAATCTTGGGGTTATCCCCAACGGTTTTCTCCAAAATCCTTTTTAACGCCCTATTGGTGTTCTCTACTTGCCCACTGGTCTGTGGATGATAGGAAGTAGAAAAGTAATGACTCACACCATATCTTTTAAGAACCTTAGCTAGTTGATGATTAGCAAAATGAGTACCACGGTCACTAATCAAGGCTCTAGGGCAACCAAAACGACAGAACAACTGTTTCAAAAAATCAATGACTACCCGAGCGTCATTTGTAGGCAAAGCCTTGGCTTCAGCCCACTTTGACACGTAGTCAACGGCAACTAAAATGTACTGAAACTTATTAGACGGTGGGAATGGTCCCATGAAGTCTATACCCCAAATATCGAAAACCTCACATACCTGAATGCTCTGTTGGGGCATCTCATCCCGCTTAGTGATGTTTCCTTGCCTCTGACAGATGTACAAGTTTCCACCAAGGTTTGAGCCTCCTTGAAAATGGTTGGCCAGTAGAAACCTGCATCAAACACCTTTTTACCTGTAACTGAAGGACCGTAGTGACCTCCAGTTGGCCCATAGTGGCAAGCATCCAAAATCTCTCTAGTTTCAGCTCCAGCTATACATCTTCTCACCATTCCATCTGCACAAACACGAAATAAGTATGGGCTATCCCAAAAATAGTATTTGGCATCGGAGAGGAGCTTCTTCTTCTGTTGATGCGTGAAGTCATTTGGTATCTCACCTGCAACCAAATAGTTAGCAATGTCAGCAAACCAAGGAGCATTATCAGAATTAGATATAAACATTAAACATTCATCAGGGAAGTGATCATTGATCTCCCCATCACGAAGTTCCTCCCGGTGAGGATCTTCCAATCGACTCAAGTGGTCGGCGGCCAAGTTTTCAGCCCCTTTCTTATCCTTGATCTCAATATCAAATTCTTGTAACAACAAGATCCAACGGATAAGCCTGGGTTTAGCATCTTGTTTGGAAAACAAGTACTTTAGGGCTGAATGGTCCGTAAAAACTATGGTCTTACTTAAAACAAGATATGATCTAAATTTATCAAAAGCAAAAACCACGGCAAGCAACTCTTTCTCAGTTGTGGTGTAATTTTGCTGGGCGGGGTTCAATGTTTTACTAGCAAAGTAAATTGGCTTGAAATGCTTATCAACCCTTTGCCCAAGCACAGCTCCTACGGCATAGTCACTCGCATCACACATCAATTCAAAGGGCAATTCCCAATCCGGCCCGACCATGATATGTGAATTGGTCAACTTCTCCTTTAGCACCTGAAAAGCACTTAAACAAGCATCATTAAATACAAAAGGGACGTCCTTCTCCAACAAGTGGGTCATCGGACGAGTAATCTTAGAAAAGTCTTTAATGAAACGGCGGTAAAAACCGGCATGCCCAAGAAAACTCCTTACCCCTTTCACATTGGAAGGCGGGGGTAATTTGGCTATAACATCAATCTTAGCCCTATCAACCTCTATCCCGGCCTTAGACACTTTGTGACCTAAAACAATACCTTCGGTCACCATGAAGTGACATTTCTCCCAATTCAACACAAGTTGTGCCCTCTCGCACCTTTCCAACATCTTATCTAAGTTATGCAAGCAAGTACGAAATGAGTCCCCAAAAACCGAGAAATCATCCATGAAGACCTCCATGGAGGTTTCAAGCATGTCCTGGAATATAGCAATCATGCACCTTTGAAAGGTGCCTGGGGCATTACATAGACCAAACGGCATTCGCCGATAAGCAAAAGTGCCAAAGGGGCACGTAAAAGTGGTCTTTTCTTGATCCTTTGGATCAATGGGTATTTGAAAGTACCCGGAAAACCCATCAAGGAAACAAAAATACTCGTTACCTGCAAGTCTCTCAAGCATCTGATCAATAAAGGGTAAAGGAAAGTGATCCTTTGGATCAATGGGTATTTGAAAGTACCCGGAAAACCCATCAAGGAAACAAAAATACTCGTTACCTGCAAGTCTCTCAAGCATCTGATCAATAAAGGGTAAAGGAAAGTGATCCTTTCGGGTGGCATCATTTAGCTTACGGTAGTCAATACACACCCGCCAACCCGTTACAGTTCTAGTGGCCAAAAGTTCCTTATTCTCATTTTCAACAACGGTCATGCCCCCCTTTTTGGGCACACAATGGACCGGACTTACCCAAGAACTATCAGCAATAGGGAAAATGATCCCTGCATCTAACAACTTAATTACTTCCTTCTTAACAACCTCTTTCATATTGGGATTAAGCCGCCTTTGTCTTTGGACAACGGGCTTCACATCATCAACAAAGTCTATCTTATGTTGGCAAAAGTTAGGACTAATACCTGGAATGTCGGTGGTTTTCCAAGCAAAAGCCCGCTTATGGGATCGAAGCACAGCCAAAAGAAGACCCTTCTCGTCACTCGAGAGTGAGGACGAGATAACCACGGGTAGAGAAGATTTACCTGCCAAGTAAGCATACTCCAAATGGGCAGGCAATGGCTTAAGCTCCAAGTCTGTAGGTGGTACATCAACTGAATTTGGCACCCTTGAGCTTCCATCAGCAATAACCTTCTCAAAACTCTCATCTTCTGGTGGTGTCTCATCCAAGCTAAGTGCCATCACCTCTGCAAACAACTCATCATCATCAATGTCTTCAGCTCCTAGACAAGTGAGCTCTTCATCAACTTCTGTCTCCATGAAATCCTGAAATTCTTGATCTAAAGCATCATCAATGATATCTATCCTGAAACAAGATTCATCAATAGAATATACATGCTTAATAGATCTTTCAACATTAAAGACAATCCTATCTGTACCCACACCCAAAGAAATTTCCTTATCTTTCACACGGATGATAGCATCCGCGGTGTTAAGGAATGGTCTACCTAGAATTAGGGGTACCTTAGCATCTGCTTCCATTTCTAAAATCACAAAGTCAACCAAAAACACAATGTGCCCTACCCTGACAGTCATATTCTCAGCAATCCCAATGGGATACTGAAAAGAATGGTCAGCCAATCTAATACTCATACGGGTAGGTCTTAAAGTTCCCAAAGCCAACTTTTTCCAAACCGAGTAAGGCATCAAATTTATGCTAGCACCTAAATCAGCTAAAGCCTTACAAGTAATAGAACGAATACAACAAGTTATAAGGAAACTCCCTGGATCCTCAAGCTTAGGTGGAATGTTGTTCTGCAAGATAGCAGAACACTCGGCATTAAGATATGTAGCATTCACTTGATCCATCCTTCCTTTATCAGTCACAAGTTCTTTGATGAACTTGGCATAATTTGGCATTCCCTGAATCAAATCACATAAAGGAACATTAATGTGAACATTTTTAATCATATTGACAAACTTATCATACTGTTCCTTCAACTTAGCCTTCTTGAACCGTTGTGGAAATGGAACCTTAGGCTTGTATGGCTTAACTTCTGGTTCCACAGCCGGTTTTGATGGAGGTGTAACCGGAATCTTCACGGTTGGACTATCCTCCATCTCAATCTCCTCATCAATCTCATCATCATTTCCTGCATTCTGTACATCTAACACAACCACATTAGGCATAGTAGGAGGGTCATAAGATTTACCTGTACGAGTGGTAATGGCCTTGGCCTCCTCATTGCGGGCTTGAGGTGGAGTGTACTTTGGTGCCTGACTAAACTGTCCCTGATTAAACTGGGGTTTAGGATTCTGTAGAGTATTACTAGGCAAAGTACCATGAGGCCTAGAAAGTGCAGCCATCCTACTCTCAAGATCCTTAAAGTTTATTCCTGCATTCTTTGCATTCATCTCGACTTTACCGCTTAGTCTATCCATCCTCTCATTCAACTCCCTGGTATCCTCCCTGATATTCTGAATACTTGTATTTGTCTCAATCTGATTGCTCATCATTTGCTTCATCATATCCCTCAACTCGGCATTAGGATCGGTAGTAGAAGAGGAAGAAGCCGATCCTTGGCCTTGTTGAGTCTCCTGCTGTGGCTGATTTTGATAGTTGCTTCTTTGCCACCTGTTACCTGAAAAACGAGAAGTATTAGCAGGAAAAGAAGAGTTATAAGTAGGATTACCTGAAGTGCGGTTCTGGAAACCGGTATTGCGTTGGTAGCTCCCTTGTTGTTGATTCTGGATGTAACTCACATCTTCGGGTCCCCGATTGGGACACTCATCGGAATAATGCATGTCACCACAATGATCACAACCATCCGCTACAACCTTAACATCCCGTTCAATAGCTCCAAACCGACTCTCTTGCATAGCAAATCCCTTTTCCATTCGCTCCGATAGCGCTCTAATCTCTCCTATCATCCCCAATTCATGGCTAGCCTCAACCTTCGCAACTCTACCTTGGCTAGTACCCTTCTTTAACCTTCTTTCATTCTTCAAAAATCTATCATCATCCATATTTGCATTGTCCTTTGCCATGGACTCCAAGATTTCAAAACCCTCATTTGGTGTGATCTTGTTAAAACCACCCCCAAAAGCGTATCCTAACTCCCGCTTAGACTTCTTATCGAGGCCATCAAAGAAGAGCTCAACATATTGCTCCTTAGTCATGTTATGGCCCGGACAATTCCTTAACATCTCCTTGAATCGGATCCATGCATCCACTACATCTTCATCTTCATCTTGAGCAAAAGACCTAATCAAATTTTCTAACTTCCTTTGAGTTCTAAGTGAGTAGAACTCACCAATGAAAGCTTGCTTGAGTTGGTCCCAAGTTGCTATGGAATTTTCCGGGAGATCATTAAACCAATCAAGAGCATCACCGGTAATGGACATTGGAAATGTTTCGAGTTTAACCGAATTCATTTGGTTTTGCCCGTATTGGTATAACCGTGCCAAGTTCTCAAACCTCTCCAAATGTTGATATGGATCCCATTTCCTCTTACCATCAAACTGTTGCTCCTCAATACTCTTAAGATGATTACCTTTAAGATTGAAATCATGACCAATGGGTGGAGGTCTTATAGGGCTACCACGGTTGGCAGGAATAGTACGAACCCTCTCGCCATACCGTATATCATTCGGGTCCCTTTCTTCGTCTCCCATTTTTTCCTCTAACTTAACTTCAAGATTGAAAAATTCTTCCAAATAGAAACCCTCCTCGTCTGAATCAGGAGTGGGTCTAGCAATAGGTGAGAATGGTGTAGGTGTTGTGAAGTTAAACCTACGTCTTGTTGGTGTTCTCAATGGACTATTAAGAGGTAAACCAGAAGACCGCAAGTTCATCAACTAGAAGTAGACCTGCAAAACACAACTAACCAAACACGTCAACTGCACCTGTGATAAAAAAGAAAAGCTAAACTATTAAAGCAAATAACTTCCTCACGCGTGAGGAAGGATCAAACCACTAAATTAACAACTAAAACAGCGCACAATCCCCGGCAGCGGCGCCAAAAACTTGATGTGCTAAATCGAGTTTAAAATTATAAACTAGAAATACCCTAAAACTGACTACTACACACTCACGGGCAGTGGACCCGTTCGTATATAGTATAGCAAAAAGGTAAGTCCGAATTCGTTCACGGGGATTGGTTAGTTTCAATTGTCTTTAAAGTAGCTTGGAAAAAGGGTGGAACACTTTGACAATTTAAATTAAAGTAAATTTGAATAACAAAATACTTGAAAGTAAAGAAGAGTTTCAAACAATAATAATAAAGATCATCCACCTCGACTTCACTAGACTTCAAACATGATTGCTTTCAATTAAGACCATATTCGTTGAGAGTTGACAAGATAATCGTGAAAAGATAAAATGCTCGCGTGGTACCACCAACCGCTCACAAATCACCCAAACACCTAAGTTGCTAGATTAATTACCCAAGCCGGTACCACCAATGCCTAGACAACCTTACCAACAAATAGCTTGTTTGATTATCCAATTACCAATTATGCCTATGTGAATTAAAACGTGGTACCACCAACCGCTCACAAATCACCCAAACACCTAAGTTGATAGTTTAATTACCCAAGCCGGTACCACCAACCGCTCACAAATCACCCAAACACCTAAGTTGATAGTTTAATTACCCAAGCCGGTACCACCAACCGCTCACAAATCACCCAAACACCTAAGTTGATAGTTTAATTACCCAAGCCGGTACCACCAACCGCTCACAAATCACCCAAACACCTAAGTTGATAGTTTAATTACCCAAGCTGGTACCACCAACCGCTCACAAAACACCCAAACACCTAAGTTGCTAGATTAATTACCCAAGCCGGTACCACCAATGCCTAGACAACCTTACCAACAAATAGCTTGTTTGATTATCCAATTACCAATTATGCCTATGTGAATTAAAACGTGGTACCACCAACCGCTCACAAATCACCCAAACACCTAAGTTGATAGTTTAATTACCCAAGCCGGTACCACCAACCGCTCACAAATCACCCAAACACCTAAGTTGATAGTTTAATTACCCAAGCTGGTACCACCAACCGCTCACAAATCACCCAAACACCTAAGTTGCTAGATTAATTACCCAAGCCGGTACCACCAATGCCTAGACAACCTTACCAACAAATAGCTTGTTTGATTATCCAATTACCAATTATGCCTATGTGAATTAAAACGTGGTACCACCAACCGCTCACAAATCACCCAAACACCTAAGTTGATAGTTTAATTACCCAAGCCGGTACCACCAATGCCTAGCACAAATCACCCAAACACCTAAGTTGCTAGATTAATTACCCAAGCCGGTACCACCAACCGCTCACAAATCACCCAAACACCTAAGTTGCTAGATTAATTACCCAAGCCGGTACCACCAATGCCTAGACAACCTTACCAACAAATAGCTTGTTTGATTATCCAATTACCAATTATGCCTATGTGAATTAAAACGTGGTACCACCAACCGTTTCTAAACACGTTGACAAAATGACTCCTTTTATTTAAATGACATTCACTATCATACCATGAACTAGTGATAATTGCTCATAGACAAGCAACCGTTTGAAAATCACATATGTATTCGACTAGTACCACTAACGAAGAACACACACGCAACCAATATCATAAAAATATATAAAAAGGAATTAAATCATCAAGATCTCGACACAACGATAATTGAAATCAACTCTTTGAATTAAAACATAGCAATCACATCATTTGCCTAGTTACATCAAGATGGATGATAATAAATCTAGCCAATCATGCTAAATTGAAATTGATAAAAGAAATTATAATAACACATATTGTACCAATCGTTTGAGTGAATAGAAAATTGTAAGACAATAAGTAGATACGATCCAGATGGGTGCTCGTGAATCTTCAGTGGATCCGCCTAAGAAATCTTGCTTGGAAACCTGATAGAACCCCTAATAGAGCAACTCCTGGAAAGGATAAAATTCTCAAAAAAACCCTAAGGAAAAATCCCAAAAGTTTTTCGTCCCTGATGCAGAAATCTGGCCAGCTATTTATATGAACTGAGCGCGTAACGCCCGTTACCATAGGTAACGCCCGTTACCAACCATCGAAGCCCGTTACCTTTCCTTTGAAAATCATACGGGTGTAAGGAACCCGTCACAGTGACTTGCCAATTTTGATTCATAACGGCCGTCACATTTTGAACGCCCGTTACACTTCGACCTAGCTCCCTAACGCCCGTCACATATGTGACGGCCGTTACACCTTCCAAACTCCGCATTCTTCCATAAGTCATCAAAATCGACCGATTCATCCGCATAATCACTTTCCAACCTGCAAAACACTAAACACACCTCAAAGCATCGAAAGTTGGATATAAAACTATATAAATGACGAATAAATGGTCCTAAATTCACGTGGGAAATGGTATAAAATATGACACATCAGTAGATTTGGCTGAATGACTACTTCAGGAGGATTCCTGGAGTCTTTGTCATTACAGTCAGCAGCGATATGTCCTCTTTCGCCACATAGGTAGCATTTTCTTCCAGCCTTCTGATTTTGAGTCAGAAGTTCCTTGAGTTGAGAGGTCAAGTCGTTGACTCGCTTGCTCAGCTCACAAATTTCATGATTTGAGGAAGAAGACGATGCTACTGACGAGGCCTTTTTCTTCCTGAACTGAACAGGAAGAGTCTTGGGAACAGGGCCAAGAACAGATTTGCCCTTAGATTGAGCATTTGAAGAGGAAGGGCCATGATTGTTCATAACAGCTCGCTGACCTCCTTGCTGAGGAGGTCTGACCTGCTGAACAGGTTTTGAATGGCGAGGAACAAAAGTTCCCTTAGGGACATAGACAGAATTAGGTTGCTGATAACGAGCATCAGCAAACTTAGCTCGTCTATACATTAAGTTCTCATGCATAACAGCCTTTCTGCCAGCATGAGAATTATTAGAGGAAGACGAGGGCTGAGACGCGGGGCGTTCAGCGATTACTGAGGGAACAGAATTCTCAGCAGGGTGACTAATAGGCACAGCTCGCTGAGGAGTGCTGTAGTCATATGGAACAGCGACCTTGCTCCTTTTGAAAGGTTCAAGGTCTGTGGACTGAACAGTCAAGAGCTGAGGAGCAATAGGTTTATAACCATCATTTGAAGAATTTCCTTCAAATGTTTCGGGAGAAGAATATTGAATTCTGCCTTCATGGGGCATCATATCAATAATAGGGTGGTTTGGAAAAATGGTTTTAGCAAAACTAGGAGTTGAGCTAGTTTCAGCTTGTGAAGTAGAAGTAGAGGTAGAAGTGCTGGTTGGGGGTGCTTCATTATTTAGTTCAGAATGATAGTCATTTGTGCCTTTAACAAAATAATGTTTGAGCAATTCCTCACGAGATTCAAGAGCTTTAGGAGGAATCCTCTCTTCAGCTGTAGGACAGTCACTGAACATGTTTGCAATGACAGCTGCCGTCTCATAGTCACCGCCAATTATGGCTTTAATTTGAGCTGGGACTTGCAAGCTGAAGATTTGGTCATGAAGCTTGGAGGCTTTAGACCAAGAGGTAACGATTCTCTCAAGGTCAGCGACCTTGATCTTCAGCTCCTCATTAGAGATTAGAAGATTTTGATTGAGAAGCTTTTGAGATTCAAGCTCAATATGGACGTTTCTAAGGTCCTTGAGCTTGTCAGCTTTATCACTTAACTCAGCACTAACTGAGTTAAGTTTCGACTGAAGGTCGGCACGAATTGACTCGACATATTGAATGTCACAGGTAAGAGATTCAAGAATAGTAGGTTTGTCCTCTTCAGAGGCAGAGGAAAAAGTACATACCTTCTTGATTGTGGCATTGACCCACTGACTGGAGCAAACTTGGTCCTTTGTCAGCGCCTGGTCATCAGCGAGTGCCATGAAGCAGATGGCATCAACAAAGTCCTCGCTGTCAGAGACGTCAGAGTCAGCCCAGTCATGTTCTTCAGCAACAAGGCCTTTGGCGGGAGTTTTGGCCTCTTCAACATCGGCCATCTTGGCACGAAGCTCATAATACTTCTTTTTGTATTCATCAGCAGGCTTAACTGAAGATGGCCTCGCTGATGATGAAGAAGGCTTCGCTGCCTGCAAAGAAGGAACAGAAACTTTGCAATCCTTTTGGTAGTGGCCTTTTCTACCACACCTCCAACATTCTTCTTGAGACTTGTCTACCACTGGTTTTTGGAAATTAGTCGACCTACGACCATTCCATTTTCTTGAATATCGTTTACCAGCGATGAGAGCAAAGTTCATGAAGTCCGAGAACATTTCTTGTCTCTCCTCGAAATCGAGGTCATTGACAAGATCTTGGACGTTAGAGGGAGTGGAACTGCTGATGTCCATGTCAAGATGTACAGGACTGACCTCAGCAGAGACCAAGGCAAGAGGGTCATGAATATTTGAGACATTAGATACAGAAGAAGAAGAAGTTGAAGCATATGAACCAGCATGCCTCCTAGACTCAGCCTCAGCTCTCAGAGTTTGAGCTAGGGCTCTCTCTTCAAATTGAAGAGTGCCATAGAGTGACTCTAAGTCATGCTCTTTCAATTGCTTAGTGGTTCGAAGAATTTGCCTCAAACCTTGCCATTTGATAGGCAAGATGTCAATGAACTTGTAGCATATTTCAAGAGTGTTATGCTCTATGCCCACATTAGTCATATCATTCAAGAGGCACTTGAACTGATTATACGTGCCATCCAGACTCTCATTAGGGAGAGAGAAGAATCCTTCATAGGCACGTTTTAGATCTATTTTCTTGGTGGCAAGAACATCTGCCGTACCATCGAATCTGGTACACAGATTATCCCATACCAATTTGGAAGAAGAAAGTTTAATGACAGACTTCATTATGTCATCAGGAAGGGTAGTAATGATAAGGTTCCTCAACCGAGCATCCAGATTAACAAGCCTACGCTCGTCATCTGTCCATTGTACTTCTGGTTTTATTAACTCAGTGACAACTTCAGGAGCATCAGCAGTGGCTCCTGGTGTCCTGGTAACCAGAACCGGTACATATGGCCCTCTGGTTAGGATGGTCATAAGGTAGGGTTCTACTCATACGATGTGTAGGAGCATTCTCTCCTTCCAAGATCCGAAATCATGTGAATCGAATCTTGGTGGGATGGAGACATACCCAAAATCTCTAGTATTAACCAGAGAAGGAACAGAAGACATAATAAAAAGAAAGGAAAGATAAACAGAAGTTTAAAGAAAAGATTTTAGATGTAGAAAATTAAAGTACAGAAAGAAAGAAAGATAATCTTGCAAACTTTTACTCAGATCAGATTCGGTGTGTCGAACCACTGCTCTGATACCAACTGAAAGTCCCAAGTTTGCAACGATTATGTAATTAAACAACTAATGTAAATTACACTAAGAAAGTAAGATAATAAAGTAAACACGTTTAATCATAAGTAGTATTAATTAAACGGTGAATACATGGTTGGTTAAACTATGAAAGAAGAAAGAAAATATTGTTAAGTTTTTGCACACACTAAAACTTAACAATGAACCAATTCTACAATGAGAGAAAAACACACTAAGTGACTATTGTAGAATGAACCAACAGAATTGCGGCTAGGTCAAGTGATGTCTTATATAGGAGAGAAGAGACATCACATGACAGCCCAATAGATGTTGACACATGAAGGTTGTCAACCATCTATTGGCGTGTAAGACTGGTCTGCAGAGATCTCCTTTCTCCATCTTGTTTGTTTCCCAAAACGGTTATGAAAGAGAAACTTCTTAGAACCAAAACGGTACAAGGTCACTTGTCTTCAATCTGATCTTCCAACACGTGTCCTTGGGGACCAGTCTTCTTATCTTCATTTTCCCGCCCATATTTGACTTACAACACATGGCGGTGAGTCATTGAACTTATCCTTTAACTTGAAGATAAAAGTGATCGCTGAAGACTCGCTGATGAAGCCTCTCGCTGAGGCTGTCAGCGACTACATCACTCAGCAAGTAAACTTCAGCGAATCCATGACTCAACACCTATAAAGCTCGTCTCGTGGCGAAAGGTTATACTCAACGTTTCGGTGTTGACTATGATGAGACCTTTTCTCCAGTTGCGGACATTAGAGCTATTAGGATTCTCTTAGCCATAGCTGCGTACTATGACTTTGAGATATGGCAAATGGATGTTAAGACTGCCTTCTTAAATGGTTACTTGGATGAAGAAGTCTATATGGATCAACCTAAAGGTTTTATTGATCCAAAACATCCCAACAAAGTATGCAAGCTTCAAAGGTCCATTTATGGACTAAAGCAAGCATCACGAAGTTGGAACAAGCGGTTTGATGAAGAAATCAAAAAGTTTGGTTTCGTTCAAAATCCCGATGAGCCATGTGTATATCGCAAAGCTAGTGGGAGTAATGTTACTTTCCTTGTCTTGTATGTTGATGACATATTGATCATAGGAAAACACATTCCAATGTTGCAAGATGTTAAATCCCATCTTGGAAAGTGTTTTGCCATGAAAGATTTAGGAGAAGCGGCATTTATTCTTGGAATCAAGATCTACCGAGATAGATCAAAGCGGTTAATTGGACTAAGTCAAAGTGCTTATATTAATAAGGTCACTCATGCAAGGACTTAACTTATCTAGCAAGAACTGTGCTTCTACACCTAATGAGGTGGAGCGTATGCAAAGAGTTCCTTATGCTTCGGCGGTGGGATCTATCATGTATGCGGTAAGATGCACTAGACCTAATATTGCGTTCGCGCAAAATATAGTTAGCCACTATCAGCAAAATCCTGGATAGGATCATTGAATTGCTGTAAAGAACATTCTTAAGTACATGTGTGCTACTAAAGAATTATTCTTGGTGTATGGTTGAAATCCCGATCAAAGATTCAAATGGTAATAGAATTTGTGATGTTGGATTTCAGACTGATAAATATGATTCAAAATATCAGTCGGGATACGTCTTCATTATTTAAATGAAGGCACGGTGGAATGCTATGAGCTAAAAACCACAGTTGCCATGTCTGCAACAAAGTCTGAGTACATTGTTGCCTCAGAAGCCGCAATGGAAGTAGTCTGGATAAGGAAGTTCATTAGCGGGCTTGACGTGATCCCCTCGAGTGACTTACCCAATGATATGTACTGTGATAATACTGGTGCATTAATTATTGCCAACGAACCCAGAGTTCAGAAAGGTGCCAGACATTATGCTAGACGATATCACTATGTTCGTGAGCAGTTCGAACTAGGGGAGATCAAATTACTCAAAGTTCACACAGATTTTAACTTAGCTGATCCTTTCACAAAAGCTTTGTCTAGGCCCAAGCTTGAAAGGCATGCCGAGGGCATGGGACTTAAATTAGCTAGTTATTTCATGTAAATCTGTTGTTTCGGTATTTGGATAAGGGATGTTAAACAATTTATATTTTTCATAATGAAATAAAGTACTTGATATGTTTGATTTCATTTAATATTAATTGTGTCCTATATTTGCATGTTTAATCCTTGAATATTTTATAATATTCTAAATTGTCCATTGTCGATTAACTATATGGGAGTATAGTTAAACTAAGACAAATCTGAGCGATTGGTTATATTGTTGGAATATATAATGGATGGTCTCACCAAACTCACATGATATCCATATGATGCATATCAGACTACCCCACTAACGAATTATCACTTTATGGATCGGCGTCATTAAGTGAAAATTCGTAAATGGTTACTTTATTGATCCTTTGACTTGAGATACAAGTAGGTCAGCATGTATGGATCGCACTTACTTGATATAGTTCTAACTCTCCTGAATAAGGGAGTACATAAAGGGCTATTTTCAGAAAGTGCAGTGAAGTATGATGACTGACACGTGTAGTCAATACAGGATTTGTTCCTTCAATTTGAAAGTTGAAGTATGATACCATTGGCGCCCTCATTAGGACTAATTAAGATGTTTGCATGGCCGTGCCCAAATAAATCCAGATGGTTCTCGATTATATTTGGTAATCATTAATTGGTTGTAGAATGAGAAACATAATCGTTAAATCATGAAATGACATTGATCCATATTCATGTTTAACAAGGTATCTGAACAAAGGGATAATAAATGCCTCAACCATTTAAATATACTTTAAGAAACTATACTTAAATATTTCTGGGAGCATTGGCGTGTTGCTAGACACTAACCAATGTTATTACCTTCATTTATTACGAGCTCAAGTGGGAGCTGTTGGAATATGATCACGTAAAATGAACGTATGTCTAGAAATGATTTAAGCCTACGGGGTCACACGTTCAACACGAATGTAACTATAATTAATTAATATATTAAAGTAATTTATTAATTAATTAGATCATGAAAAACTAACGGTCGTCTGTTAAATGTTAATAGTTAACGGTACTTAACTGACGGACTTAACGGAAGAGTAAAACCTCTAGATTGTTCCTAGAGGGGGCCGGCCATTTAAGAGGGAATTGGAAGAGTTTTTCCTAACTCCTAAACTTGGTCCCAAAGGCTTCTAAATCCTATATAATGAGATGAAACTTATGGTTTATACATAACACATTTCACATAATTATAAGGATACTAAAAGGTCTAAAAACCTTTTTCTCCTCCCTCCCTTTCTCTTGGCTTCGGCCTAAATCACCAAGAACAAAGAGTTTCAGGTTTTGGTTGGTTTAATCTTAAGGGATAATAACAAAGGTTGTTCGGTTCGTGATCAAGTACTAGCATACATACATTCCAACGTTGTGTGTGCAATCGTAGAGAGGTTTATTTTAAACCTTTTATAAAGTTTCTTGCTTTATTCTCTTCAATTTAAGGTACACGTTTTCTATCTTGGTTGATTAATTAACTACATATATTTTATCTTCCGCTGCGTGCTTTGTGATTTGATTTGATAAATTGTTATATAACGCAACAAGTGCATCATATATGACAAGCAAACAAAAACAGCATTATGTATGGGCAAGGCAGGGCAGGGTGAGCGGTGAGTTGGGTTGGCTCACAAAACGTTTGTTTCCTATCTTTTTTTGAGAGTATAGAAGCTAGATGAATACATGGAAGACGAACCTTTCAAATTTCTGGGGAGTAATTTCAGGCTTGACAAGCGAGATATTGCCATGGCTTTCTTACCTGCATGCAAGATAAGGCATTAAAGCAGGTGCCCCGAGATGGAAGGAAAACTTTGCAATATATGTGGTTTTTCCAAAAGCAGCATACATGACCAGAAGAAAAAGCAAAAAGTTATTAGTTTTTGGTAACGATTAGAGACTGCAAAATGGACAAATAAAGCACATTATGTCACGGGTCCAATTATTAATATAAGTTGGGGTGGCCAACAATTTTTTTCTTTGTCAATCATATCTTTAAGATTGAAAACATTACCAAACTTTTTGATCCTTTTGAGCACCTGACCAGTTCCCATTTTTATACATCAAACAATTTGTTGGAGATGATGCAACCATAATCAACCGATTTTTACATAAACGGTTACCAGCTTTGAAAATTGTTTCAGCATTTTAAAAGAACTGATAATTTATGGGCAACATCCAAGAGTACAAAAGTGTTGCATATTTGCAGTTGCAATGGGAATACAAAAGGGGTTGAGGATTCTAAGAAGAATGTGATAACCAAATCAAGAGATGAGAGATACTCTAAATAACCACATACCAACTGGTGTGCGGCTGGTAAGGACAAACTTGCTCAAGGTTTTCCTACCGTCATCACTACTGCATACAACTTTGGCTTCGTAGACACCAAGGTCCCCTTCTTCAATGGCCTCTATGGTCAGGTAGAAGAAATAAGCCTTGGTAAGTTTGAGGTATTTGCACTCCAACATCTCAATATCATGGAGGTTGTTGTGTTCACCCCTTTTAACACGCTAATTATAAAGATAAATTAGTGTATAAAATAAAACACTGAATGATATAAACAAAGTCTGAAAAGTTCCAAGCGGGTGGAATTTAACCATACCATCTGACAAGCCTTGTTAAAAGCAGCAACGACAAAGTCACCAACCACACGAACAAAGGGATGATCGAGCTGAATAGACCTTTTTTGTTGCTCAGCCAGCGTTTTACTTAGGCCGAGAAGTGGACGCTACCACAAAATTGAAATATGTATCATGTATGTATCACAAGCATGTATAAGACCAAATTAAAGAAAGATATATGTATGTATATATATATATATATATATATATGTTCTATACATACAGTCCCCTCATCAAATTGTTTAAACTCCTGCCAACTTTCTTGCTCCTCTTCTTTTAAGGGAACACGGTGCAATTTCAGGGTTTCTGGAGAATAATTAGACGCTGAAAAGGAGAATTTACCAGGTCACTAAATATAAATGTGTTGTTGACTGCATATGTAAATCATAAACACCGCATTCTTGGTCAGTCATTAAAGCATAATTATCATACCCAGAAAACATCAAATCGCTTACATATGTTGGAATAAAAAGCAATATCCACACTTTGGTTTTCTTCTAACATCAAATTAGAAATAAATACCAGCAGAACTATTGTATGTGTTTGCATAAACAAATGACTTCTTCTTAGTTTGCTAAAAACTGTAAGTAGCCAACTAAAATAAACATAGCCAAAGTTTAAATAACTTATGATATTTAGTTTTAACAAGATGCATACCAAAATTTCATTGTGAATCCACTTGGCGTAAGTTTGATCTCCTTTCTTTTTTTAAAAAAAAATAATTATAAATGTATAAATATTTATAAATATTCGCAACATTAAACAAAACCGACTCGCTCTATTTGTAACAATATTATATATATATATATGTATGTATGTATAGGAGAGCATATATGAGAGATATATAACTTACGAAGCATTATCGTGCCTGCGTATCAAAGAAACGGAGACAATCGACTAATAATTAAATGCTGATTTTGCCAAGAACAACACACGGTGCGAAATTAAAACCCTAGACATAACAGACAACAACAACAACAATACTCGAATCCCGTAATGATCCGGTATCCGGATCCGGGGTATGAGGGAGGTATGATGTAGACAGACCTTACCCCTACTCAAAGGTAGGGAGGCTGCTTCCAGATCTACCGAAGTAGAAGGGACCTCCGGCCCGGGTGGGAAAAAATATTCTCGACGGCTAGCCGGAGCCATGCCGGAAATGAGACCGAAGAGATCTCAAATCTAGATCTAGAAGAGAGAAAACTCTCTCTCTAGAAACTAGAGAGATAAACTCTAACGGTATCTAGAAATAACAGAGACACGAAATAACAGAGACACACGAAATAAGCACAGAAAAAGGAATTAAACCGACTCAAAGTTGCAATTTGGTCCCTATTTTATCATACAATTCGTAAAAATGGTCCAAATCTTTTCAAAAGTTGCAATCTTAGTGCCAACAAAGTTTTTTTAGCATCCGTGGTCCAAACGCTAATAGCAGTCTAATTTGTTTCGTTAATGTGGTCATATGAGTGTCACGTGAGGGGTACATACGTCAATTTCTTTTTGTTCTTCATCCTCCTCCTTATCTTTACTACTATATAAAGATTATGCACCCTTGTTGAAAAGTTAGAAAAAGAAGAGATGCGAAATTACCATCCTACCCTTAATGAATTAATTTACACCATTACTCCCTTATCTTCTACTATATATCAACCACCCCTTTAGATCAATTATCTTTACATCAATTACCACATTCACTCGCCACCGGCACCATCACCACTCGCCGCGATCACCACCCGTCGCCGTCACTGCTACCACCGCCGCATCGCGCGGGTACCAAGCTAGTCTTCTTAATCACAACCCATTTCACTGATTCTTAATTCCAAATTTGGGTTTTCAAAACCTCCAAGTCCAAATATTTCAGATACAAACTACACAAGTGCCTACGCGATGTGGCGGTGTAGCGACGACATCAATGGGTGGCGGTGGCAGTGGCGGCTGCGGCGGTGTAGGTATTGATGTAAAAGTGATTGATGTAAAAGAGAATGTTATAGTTATTTTAAAGGTTGAGGGATGTATGTTGTGAATAGTTTCATTAAGGGTATTATTGGTATGTTAAGTGAGGATGTTTAAATTAGTAAACAAAAGAATTGAGTATTTTCGGGTTATCAACTACTTAGTTGATAACCCCAAAATACTCTATACATGATTCCAGCAACAAGAAAAGTTGTGACGGTTAGGATTGATTAGAGGTTTTACGCACAAGCACCATCAGCAGTCACCTAACTACGTGAAATATTAGGGTTTTGTAGCAACTTTTAAGGATTTAAAGGAAGAAACTTATCATAAATGGGATCCGAAATTAGTGAACTATATCTGAGTGGTACGTGTTTACCTTAGATTGAATTTAGATTTGTATGTATTGGCTTCAGATCTGTATGTATGACTTCAGATTGTTTGAAAAGTATATCGATTTGAAATTGATGATCTAGGATGTTTATAATTATTATTACTAGTTTATCGTATTTAATGGGATGTAACAAAGGAAAAGACGAAATCACCCATCATGTGTCTGACACGTGATGACATTTTAAACGAACATTAATGATTAGGACTAAAAGCGTTGACGAAGTAAAAATATTTGAACCAAAACCGTAAATTTTAAAAGTTAGGGAGGAAAAAGCGGTCCACGACCGACGCGAAATTCGTGTAATATTAACTCAATATATAAATATTACGGAATAGGAGCTTCGTATTTCTAGGGTTTGTTTTTCTAAAACCATCGACTGTTCAGAGAGAATGCTTCGTAAGCTTTATCTTTATCTCTTCTGTTTCCTATGATTCGCTAATATCATCCTTGAAACATCCATTTATCTATTTTATTTTACTTTTGATCTAATAATTCGTTCATATCTGAAAGAATGTATATATTTTATTGATAAAATTAATATGATTAAGGGTGTAGAAAAATGGGAGTGTTTTCTACGAGATTTGTAGAAAACATCAAATAATGCTGCAAATTACTATGTTAATAGGTTCACCAACTATTAGAAATTGTTGTAGCTAGGTTTACAAATTGATGGTAGGTGACATGACTATAACCCTGACTGTTGTTGGGACTGAACTAGATGTCCCGTCTGGTTTCATGATTCTATATATTTACCCACCCTTTCGCTATCATTTTCATTAGGCGTTGAAAGCAGATTTCACAGCACCACCCGTCATGTGCGCAGGAGCAGGTACTGTCCGTCATTCTGTGCTCGCATTCGTATGCTTTTCTCTGCGCCATTGTTTGCCCTTTGTCCTTGTTTGATCTGTTTTGTTTTGGTGAACAGTAAGTGTAATTTTGCTTCAGAGCATACAAACACGAAGATTTCATCTTTGGATGTAAGTTTTTTCAGCAATGCTTTTATATTCTTATCATTCTTTCAATCGTATGCTACTGTCGATAATTCTATAGCTGAGTTTATAGAACAAGAACGTAAGTTTGTTCCCGGGATTGACTATGTTGAAAGATTTCAGTCCCATGTTCTTGATGCTTCCGTTAGAGAAGAATCTGTTTCATGGATCCTAAAGGTTAATATAATATATATATACACATATATGTATATACATCATTCTGTATCTATATGAAACTGGATTTGGTTAAACTTTAAAATGATGTATTCATTAAAGCTATACATATATTTAAAAAAAACAAGTATTTTAGAGATATACGGCATAAGTACGTATTTGTTTGAATATCTTGGTGGACCAAAGACTTTTTTAACGGGTCATATCTGTGCATCCTCTTTGCCGATTTGGCCCATGAACTATCTAGATTTTACCTGCAAACACATAATGATGAAACATGCATTTTCTCTAATGGATCACAAAGAAGTGAAGATAAACACAAACATATGCACCAATGAAAAAAGTTGATCCTTTTATTGTTAGGTTCAAGACTCATATAGTGTTAGCCATTATTTTTGGTCAAAGGGGTTATACCCTGGCACATTTTATAACAAGTTTACTTGAACTTATGGTGATAAATCACCAAATTAAAAAAAAAAAGGAACAAACCATTTGTCTACTGCATAAATATGATATCTCGCAATTACAACTTCCTAATTCATAAGACACTGGGAAATAAAAAACTTGCCCTCTATGGTAGATTTATCTGTATTTTATTTAACTTCCAGTCTTGTATCACTTCCACGACCTGTACCGAGGGTTTAAAGGTGAGGCTCATTAGTTTAAGCCTAAACACAGAAACTATTTGCTTGCAAAGCTGCTACGTTGTATGCTCCCTACTTCCAGATAATTTATTCTTTCTCTCTTGCCAAACATGGTATGTAGTTGCTGCGAATGCTTGACGATAGATGATGCTCGACACAGATTTTCCTTTTCATATCGGTTCTAAAAATCTGACCACACTTTTCCAGTGATCTGGGGCTGCATCCATTATTGCCCCAGTCTTCATGTAAACCCCACCTGTTTGGCTGTTTCAGTTAAGAACATTCAAAAAATAAGTGTAAGTGTGAATCCTTTTGTTGTTTGCAAAAACTAAAAAAATCACAAGCTGCGATTGTTGTATGTTGCCATGCCTTTCATTTATCTTGTGTCTTAAGTTTTTGCCCCATGACTAACCATAGTACGAATATCTGTCGTAGTATGCACTGATTGAACCAAACTATCTTCCACCATGTTACTCTGAATAAACAATTTCATATAATATTGTTGAGAGAGAGAACCCATGGTTATATATGTCTTTTTGTAACTAGTTTATCAAGTGACCCATTCCCACTCCTGTTATCATTTATCAAAGCATAGGGATATATCTTTTGCGTTTCCTACCCTTGCTATAAAATGATCACCAAATTTGGTCGCATCTGAAACAATTTTTCCCAACTCCAGCTCGCATTCTGCTTTACTTGCACATACCAGAAAGTTTCGTTCCTAAAGCCTGTATGTATTCATTCACTTACTCACAGTGTTTATTTGTTTGTAATCAAGTTATGTACATGGGATGACATTAGGGTCATTAGGGAAACAGGCCTCTTGATCCGTATCACATTCCACTTTATTAAACTACCATAAGACCCGCATGATGCGGTGGTGACGGATAGTCCTAAATAGTGTTATCTTTCTTTTTTCATAATCAAAATTACAATATATAGAAAAAAGAAGTTCCGGAGGCAGATGATGGTGGAGTAATAGTGCGGGTGAGGTGTCACTTTTTATTTTATTGAAAAGGTCAAACTAACTAATTAATTGAAAATTATGACTATTGTGAACTGTGCATCCCTAATCTCACTATTACCTAGCACAACTGAACTGATGCCTCTAAGCTACAAGCTTGTTGGTGATGTGGTGCTTTCTCATTGGTGTACCTGATGTTAAAATGAGAGATGGTGTGTTTGGATATGTTCTATCCAAAGCGAGTTTTGTGATGCTTAATAATCAATTAATAAGCTAGAACAACAAGAGCAATTACCTTACGGATGCGTAGGTATAGTTTTCTTGCATTGCTAGTTAGTTAAGAGTGCTTATCTTAGAGATGGTAATTTAATGTCTATATTTATCTTAAATGTTAAAAGTTCAGTTTTGCTGCAGCAACTTATTGTAGCCTTAAAGATTGAAACAAGAAAAGAAACTAAGAAACAGATTTGCCAAGCATTGGAAAAACAAGTCAGGTTTGCTGAAAACATCCCTGGGCATCATAGATGTCCTGAGCTAACATATTGCAAAATCAGTATCAAATTTTAACTTGAATCGAAAAAGATCAAGCTTATGATTACTTGAGAAGGGATTATATGGTTCTTTCAAGTTTCAAGGGTTTGTTTCTTAACACATTTTGGATGGGTAGAAATGAATTTTGATTTGAAACAAATTAAAGATTAAGAATTTGATGTTATTGTTTGTTTCAATCATATGCCATTAGAAATTGCATTCTATCAGATTATATGTGAATTTGCAACTTAAGGAGTTAAAATTTTTCATGATTTTTTATATTCTTTTTCTTTATGTCATTGACGACATATTCAAATTTGCCAATAATGGTCTTACACCATCCAAAAGTGGCATTGTTCTCTCTGATTTTCATGAGATCGCTCAGGTGAATAGGGTAACTGGAAGCAAGACTGTGATAGAACCTAGCCTAAACAAGGGAAATATGGCTGTGAAGCGACATGGTATGCATATCCGTTCTTTGACCATTTTATCATATGATGTTAATACGTGCTAAAGATAACAAGTCTTTAAGTTAACTAACGTGTGTTTATTATTGGTTTTATAGGTCATTTATCTGGAATTCCAAATGTTCTATATGAGCCCAATAAGCAAAAGGCTGTGAAGGAACATGGTGTGCCTTTCCACCCTTTTGGACATTTTTTATTGCTGTTATCTGTGCTTAAAAGAAACATGTTTGTAAGCTTTTTGACCTCTGAAATGTCAAAGGATTCATATGATCCCATTCTCGGAAAGAATAGTATTGTGAAGGGACATCATAGGCATTTTCACTCTTTGGTCATTTGTTATTGACCTTTTTCGTGCTAAAAAGATTACAAGTAAGCAAGTTCATTAACTTGTTGCTGTTGTTGGTTTGGTATGTATTGCAGCTGATACTCCAAATGATTTAAACAAGTCTATTCTCAAAAAAAGAAAGACTATGGAGGGACAAGGTATGCATTTTGTCTCCTGTGGCCATGTTCTCGCTGTTATCTTTTCTTAACTAGTGACCAAGTTAGCCAGCTCATGAAATTGTCTTTGGTTTTATAGGGCTGGAATCTGAAATTTCGGAGGACTTGTATGAGCCTATTTCCAAAAAAAGAAAGATGGAGAGACATGGTATGCATTTTCTCTCTTAGTCATGCTCTTATTAACGTCTTCCGTGTTTAATAAAATTAACAAGTCAGTGAGTTCGATAACCTTTTTTTATTATTGGTTTGATGTAAGTTCCATCTGAAGTTCCAAAGGATTTTAATGTGTTCATTCCTAAAAAGAGAAGGACCGTGAAGGAACGTGGTAAGCATTTTCATCTGTGCTATAAAGATAACCACGTCAGCAAGTTCCCTAACCTGTCTTTGTTTCGGTTTGACAGGGCTTCCGTCAAAAGAACCAAAAGATTTATATGAATTGTATAATGGTACGGATTCTCCTTCTTTTGGCCATTTTCTTCTTGATGTTATGGTGTACTAAGAAAAGTAACAAATTAGCAGGCTCATTAACTTGTTTATATTGTTTGTTTGATAGGGTATCCATCTGAAATTCCAAGGAATTTATATGATAATGCTGTGAAGGGACTTGGTATGCGTTCCCATTTTATTTTTCTTATAGATGCTGTCCCTGCTAAAAAGGTACCAAGTCAGCGAGTTCTTTAACTTGTTTTTTCTATTGTTTGATAAGGGCTCGTGTCTGACATTCCAGAAGCTCTATATATGCTTGTTAAGAGAGCAGTTGCTATCAGGAAGTATTTGGAGACGAATGAGGGCAACAGAATATTGAACCTAAGGTTGCAATGTGCTGAGCGCTGCATTGACACTCATTCTAGGTACTTAAAGTACGCCAAGCAGCTGCCCCGTGACTGGAAATAGTATGTTCCTTGCTTTCTTTAAAGAAGTTCTTTCATGGTTGCTATCACTTATATCTTTTGCTAGCTTAATTGAATCTATCATGTGATATGTTGCATTTGTACATGCACAAGTAATGCAATAGTTTGCCTTTCTTGTACCTTTCTAATTATATCCAACTAAAGCTACAACCAGTTGGACATAGGAATCTTAGTGGTTGATAATTTGATATGGAATAATCAGGAAAGATGCTGTTCTCATCCTTAAGAGTCTAAGAAAAGGATTTTGTTTCTAGGGGTCTTTCTTGAGAATTGAAGAAAAAGATTCTGTTGATAATGTCTCATTTAGAATTTTCTAAAAGAAAAGAAAAAAGAATACTACTTAGGAGTTGGTTGTCTTTCTAGAATACTGAAAAAAAAGATTTTGCTTATAATATCTCATTTAGAATTAAAAAAAGGGCTTGACTTGAATGCTGCTAGCAGCATGCTGCTCTGTGATCTGTGGGCTTGATCTTCGAGGGGGATTTGCTAGCCGCATGGTGCTACTATAGCAGCATCTCTGTTTTTCCCAACTACTTAGGGGTGTTTGGCATAGCTTTCAATTATTGGCTTATGCTTATATAAAAATAGTACTTTTTTGCTTATATTTTATAAGTTTATAAGTTAGTATCCAGCGTTTGGATTAGCTTATATAATAAGTTTTTTGCTTAAATTTCATGGCTTTTGTTAAAAAAAGGTTTGTCAACATGGCTTCTTAAAATCGACTTATATAAGCCCAAAAACATAAGCCTAAAAAGCTCAACCAGACACTACTTTCAAAGCAATTTCTTTCATTTATCTTACAACATTACTCTAATTTTGCAGTCATCCATATTTTTGGAAGGTCTAGAGAAGATCCATTATTGTAGAATCTGCGAGCATGAACAGTATTTTTGGAAGGTTTCTTTTGGTATCTTTTCTGTTGTTACATACTTGCATGGTCTACTATACTCTGGCATTTATAGCATGCCATATGACATTATCTTAATATATCACTCTAAACGGTTGTGCTTGACAAATTGCAAAGTATGTATCTGTTTTTGTATCAATGCATGTGTCTTCCGACTTTCAGTTGAATCATCAGTAGCAGAGGGAATTTGTTTATTGGTTATGCTGCAAAGTACTTTGTTGCTAATAAATATGTATAAAAAGTCTATTACCTCTTTCCCCCAGGCCGGCTGGCCCTCCTACCTGGGATTCTTTCTCCTTGGATAGGAAAGTAGGTCACAGAAAAAGTGGCACCGCTGTTGACATTCCAGTCCTTGGTGATGAGAAATCAGGGACCTGTAAACACAATGGCTGTGTCAAGTGATTTACATACTTTTTTTTTAAATCAGTCTTTATTTTGTTTGGTGCATATGTAGTATGTGTGGAGAATTGCTGATCAAACATACTTCAAACCTTGATTCTGGCATAATTGTTTTTTTTGTCGGGCGGTCTAGGTCCTTTTTTGGAACCTTCTCATCTCTATTTTTGGTATATACCGTACAGAACCGAACCGGTTGGTACCGGAACCAGTTATCATTAAAAGTAGGACTTGCGAAAGTTATGGTACTGGTAGGGTGCCGGTTTTTTTGGTGTTAATTCCACTTACAACTGGTTTGCATATTAAACCATGATATGAGTTTGTTTGGGTTCATATCCAAGGTTATTGGCATTAGACTGAATGGACTGACTCTGGAACAAGCTGATACATATACAAATGATGCTTGGACATTAGAACCACATATCACATTAGTAGTTTTTGATATCTATAAAGTCTAATAGATTCAGAAATTAAACTCAAATACGTACAGGCAACAATGAAAAAAATTTAAATAAATATTTTTAGGGACCTCCTAATTTACCGTCATATACGAGCCGTGGATGACACATGAGAGAAGCAACGGAAAACTCATACTAGCCGCCGAATAATGTGGTAAGTCGAAATAGAATAGAAGGATCATCACTGCAAATATAATAAAATAATAATATATAGATAAACAACCTACCAAGAGTATAAAAAATAATATTATGGTACTACCAAGTACCAACCAATAATGTGGTACATAATATTAAATGTATACCAGTTATTCAGGTAAACATAAAACATAAATCATGTTAACGTAAATACGAGTTTTATTTTTCCACAATTGATACACCAAGTCATTTAGATACCCCCAATGGTAAATATGAGTTCTAATGACGTGAGTTTGATTTTTTAGGGTGCCCAGATCATGTGTGGTTCAGGATGAAAGTAGTCTATCGGTATCATATTGCTCATACGGGGTGAAATAATGGATATCCGATCCAATTGTGATACCGGCTAGAGTCTCCCGTTTTACACTTTTTTTTCAAAAAAAATTTAGTTTTTAATGGGAAAATTTGAGCTACATGCATGTACCAATTAATACTATCATATTAATCTAACAATAGAAAAAAAATCAAAAAATCGATCAATTATTGATTTTTTACTGATCAAACTTACAATTAATATAAAAGATGATAAACCAGGTAATATTATCTAAATATTGAGGGCTAATTATTCATAGTTGGGATGTTAGCATCCATTTTCATATAAGATTGGTGACACCTATAATTATACGCACGCCTCATTATAAAATTTCTTTTACCAAACTAAAATATATACTGTGGTAATATTGAAAAATCTCTACCAATGTCCAGTATATAGATTGGTTGTCTACTTGTCCGTACAACTAAAGCATGCTAGCCAATGGCAGATCGGTATAGTCAATGAAATTTATTTTCCTTACACTACAAAGAAATTTGGTTTTTCGCGACGATGGCTTCAGGGACGACACATGAGGGGTACATACGTTAGTAGCAGTCTAATTTGTTTCGTTAATGTGGTCATATGAGTGTCACGTGAGGGGTACATACGTCAATTTCCTTTTGTTCTTCATCCTCCTCCTTATCTTTTTAATTACAACCCATTTCACTTGATTCTTAATTCCAAATTTGGGTTTTCAAAACCTCCAAGTCCAAATATTTCAGATACAAACTACACAAGTGCCTACGCGATGTGGCGGTGTAGCGACGGCATTAATGGGTGGCAGTGGCGACTGCGACGGTAGCGGTGTAGGTATTAATGTAAAAGTGATTCATGTAAAAGAGAGTGTTATAGTTATTTTAAAGGTTGAGGGATGTATGTTGTGAATAGTTTCATTAAGCGTATTATTGGTATGTTAAGTGAGGATGTTTAAATTAGTAAACAAAAGAATTGAGTATTTTCGGGTTATATACTACTTAGTTGATAACCCCAAAATACTCTATACATGATTCCAGCAACAAGAAAAGTTGTGACGGTTAGGATTGATTAGAGGTTTTACGCACAAGCACCATCAGCAGTCACCTAACCACGTGAAATATTAGGATTTTGTAGCAACTTTTAAGGATTTAAAGGAAGAAACTTATCATAAATGGGATCCGAAATTAGTGAACTATATATCTGAGTGGGTACTTGTTTTGCACATGCCTTCGATTGAATTTAGATTTGTATGTATTGGCTTCAGATCTGTATGTATGACTTCAGATTGTTTGAAAAGTATATCGATTTGAAATTGATGATCTAGGATGTTTATAATTATTATTACTAGTTTATCGTATTTAATGGGATGTAACAAAGGAAAAGACGAAATCACCCATCATGTGTCTGACACGTGATGACATTTTAAACGAACATTAATGATTAGGACTAAAAGCGTTGACGAAGTAAAAAAATTTGAACCAAAACCGTAAATTTTAAAAGTTAGGGTGTAAAAAGTGGTCCACGACCGACGACGCTAAATTCGTGTAATATTAACTCAATATATATAAATATTACGGAATAGGATCGAGCTCCCTAAATCTAGGGTTTGTTTTTCTTACATTGTAAGCTTTTTCTTTCTTTCTTCTGTTTCCTACTTTCTGTCAATGGCCAAACATCCATTTATCTATTATATTTAACTTTTGATCTAATAATTCGTTCATATCTGAAAGAATGTATATATTTTATTGATAAAGTTAAAAAGATTAGAAGAACACATAATGTCTTTTTTTTTTCTTTTTTTTTTTTACAATTAAACAGGGAATTGAAGGCGGGCATATATATATTCATTACTCGATCCTAAAAACTGAGTGAGTTTTATTACGTATAATTATATCCTTCAGTCGTCTATATATATATTCATTACTCGATCCTTTTAAATCCATGCATCCTCTATCAACAAACTAAACTTAAATCACACACCTTTCAGTCTATTATTCTTGCTTGAAAGGAATAATTAAAAGGGATAATGACCTGTGAGTGTAGCTAACTAAGCCAAAATGTCTATGTAATGTAACGATCTCGAATACTGTCTATCCAATGCAACTAAAAAACGAATTTTGCCTATGTAATGTATGTAACCGGATAAACTGTCGGTAACCGGTCACCACTTTAAAAATAGTCAATTTGTGTCCCATGTGGCACTTTGACTGACCTTACGTGTAATAGAACCAATTATTTATATGTTATAGCACCGATTACTAGTACAACAATGACAAAGCTTAGGATTGCTACTACACCAACCAACAAATACAACACCTTGTCAAACACATTCAATCTTGACTTTGTTACAGTCAACTCATTCTTCAACAACTGGACACTAAAATCATCATCTTCAACCCCTATTGTAGATTTAACTTTCAACTATTTGACGTGAATATCAAACAACAAGTTTTTGTAGTACAAATTAGGTAGCTCTTCATCAATAAAGCTAAAACTGTTACATGTACTACTTTTCACCTGAATCAGAATATGAATGATAGTTTAATTCAGAATCTGGGTTGGAATATAGATGATGCAATACATATATTCTGGTGAATGCATGAAAATGAACTTTTGGGCATTTGACGAATCTTCTACCTGGATTCTTTCTTGTCCAAGTTGTTAGAATGTTCATCTTTTGGCCACACTTACAATACATATACATGTTCATCTTTTGGCCACACTTACAATACATATACGCATGGGAGGAAGAAGAAGAAGAAGAAGCCATGGAGATGAGTGGATGGGGAAAGGGAGAAAAGTGTGGTGGAGGAAAAATAATATAATGGGAGGGAAATAGTAAGCGGGAGATATATGGGATGAAAATGGGAGGGAAACTAGCTCAAATGGCCTACATGGCAGCTGACATGGAGCACAAATTAAGTAACCGGTCATTTTGTAAGGTTTATCCGGTTACATACATTACATAGACAAAATTCGTTTTTTAGTTGCATTGGATAAACACTTTTCGAGATCGTTACATTACATAGACATTTTGGCTTAGTTAGCTACACTCACAGGTCATTATCCCTAATTAAAAATGGAAGCTCCAACTTATGATTACGAAAGTGAAATTAAACATGTTCGCTACTCCCTAAAGAACCTGACTCCACATGTCACGAACCAAAAGTCCGAGCCGACTTGTGTGGCGCACTCAGTGACGGACATGGTCCAGACCACCCGCGGAATCTATTACGGTGAAAAGATTGAACTATCACCCCAAAGTTTGGTGGATAGAAAATTTTGTAATATGATACAAGTTATTAGATTTATTACAAACCCTCACAAGGGGTTGGAAAGGATTGGAATAACTCCGTATCGGCGATTGAGAGAAGTCGGCAGCCATTATCAAACACCGGAGCGATTCACCGTAGATGCAGTGAGGTCATATGACAATCTACTTTCAATAAAAGTGGCTCTAAGCACCAACTTTTCCGAAGATGGTCCAAGGTATCCTGCCATTGGGGTGATGAGAATGGGCCGTGAATTCATAAGAAGTGAGGTGGCGGCTCAATTTGCCGAGGAGGGCAAGTTTTTCCGAGAACTACGTCCAGGATATGAACAGTTAACATATGAGGAAGCTGAAGAGATGTATGGAGAGCAACATGCGATGCTGATTACAGGTATAAATACCAAGTCCTATGATGATGACCATCATTATGTTGAACTCAAGAATTCGTATGGCTATGGGTGGAGCCGTGGTGGATTTGCCAATGTGGAATTTGGGTTGTTGGACTATGTTCTTGTTCCAAAACTCGGTGACGCACCCAAGACCTGTTACCAAGTGAGTCCCCATTTATTGTACAGTCCAAATTAACACGAATTCATTCGGATGATACTTAAGTACTAGGTTAATTAAGTACTCGATCTATGTACATGTGCTTTTGGTTGGCTAGCTACCTAGTATGTCATAGCCTCTTAGTTAATTGGTGGGTTAATTTGTTGTCTCACTTCAATTCCTCTGTATATATATATAACCCACCAATTAACTAAGAGTCTATATATATATATACTACTATTTATCATTAGTTTAGTTTTAAGTTGGATCATCTTATTAATTAGTTTAAGGCTTCACATCTTATTTAAATTGTCTTGGATATGATATTACTCCTATGATGCATGGAAGAAGTTGTTTATTTTAATTTGGAGGCCGGTGTTATATATATATAGTTCATCTTCTTGGGATCGCTTGATGATCCTTTTCTTCATTGTTACAGCTCATTTTTGGTCGGTTTTTTGAAGCATATATATTTTGCTCATCATTAGTTTATTAATTGCAAACTATTGGCATTTCATGGAAATTTTAGGTTAAGTTTAAGCTCAAGTTTAAGCCAAGTTAATTTTAGGTTAAGTTTAAGAATCCCTCCTACCTGGGATTCTTTCTCCTTGGATAGGAAAGTAGGTCACAGAAAAAGTGGCACCGCTGTTGACATTCCAGTCCTTGGTGATGAGAAATCAGGGACCTGTAAACACAATGGCTGTGTCAAGTGATTTACATACTTTTTTTTTAAATCAGTCTTTATTTTGTTTGGTGCATATGTAGTATGTGTGGAGAATTGCTGATCAAACATACTTCAAACCTTGATTCTGGCATAATTGTTTTTTTTGTCGGGCGGTCTAGGTCCTTTTTTGGAACCTTCTCATCTCTATTTTTGGTATATACCCGGAACCAGTTATCATTAAAAGTAGGACTTGCGAAAGTTATGGTACTGGTAGGGTGCCGGTTTTTTTGGTGTTAATTCCACTTAGAACTGGTTTGCGTATTAATCCATGATATGAGTCTGTTTGGGTTCATATCCAGGGTTAGACTGAATGGACTGACTCTGGAACAAGCTGATACATATACAAATGATGCTTGGACATTAGAACAACATATCACATTAGTAGTTTTTGATATCTATAAAGTCTAAGAGATTCAGAAATTAAACTCAAATTCGTACAGGCAACAATGAAAAAAATTTAAATAAATATTTTTAGGGACCTACCAAGAGTATAAAAAATAATATAATATTAATTTTTCCATGAAAAATATAGTAATATACATTTTTTTGTTTCGTTATTATATTCATGAGCAGAGATTTAAAGGCTTCCTCCGCTTTTTGCCTTATAGCGTTCGAGGGAATCATGAATTGTATGATGATAGTTCCATCTTGTTCCTCATACTTACTTTTGTTCTTCGATTTCGCTCTTATTTTTCCAAAGTCA
>CM067171.1:5028558-5109547 GCA_034093135.1 Erigeron breviscapus | reverse complement strand
TGCGATTTTTCCTTGTGCTTCCTTCACCTGAAACTTATGATGTGCTAATGGTTTTCTAAACACTAAAACACTTGATAATGCACTCAGAAATGTCAAAGCAAAACTCAAGCAAAATTTTGAGATACTGTTTTTATTTCATGCTCGTTGCTTTCAAAAATGTAACCTTTTCTTTTTATTTGATACCCGTTTAAAAAAATGCAACTTTTTCTTATTTAGACAAGATTACTCTTTTTGTCTTTGTATCAAGGGATGTTTTGGACATTTAATCAATAGCTAATATTTTACTTCAATTTATTCAGGTGACCCATCCAGATTTTAAGAAGGCGAAGGACAAGGTCATGTTCAAGAAGAAGGAAGGTGTACCGGAAGGGCTCTATATGTGAAAACCCTCTTCCTATTTGGACATATACCCCATCTGTCCCTTTGTTTTTTTCACTAGCTTCATCCAGACTTCCTTTAGCGTCGGTTTGGATGCTATGTTTTGTATGTTTATTATGTTACTATTTATTTTTTCCGTGGACAGTGGATTTCACTTCTGTAGTCTTTTTTTATAAGGTTAACTTTGCCAACTTCATGTTATTATTGTAGCAAGTATTGTTAAATCCATTTAAGAAACACTTCATAAAAGATTGACATCTTAGGTTCTTCAGAGCTCAAATAGTTATACGATCTTTCGCCTTCTCTTGCACAGCTCCACTAGTAATTGTGCTTGAATCTCTTGAGATTAAAGAATGTTGTCAAGAGTCTGCCTGGCCAATTAATTCTTCATATCATTTCCTGCTACCTCCTTCCAACTTTTCACCCGTGTTAACAGGACCCCGTTCCACATACTATAGAATTTCATCATATTCACAGTCATCCTTTCGGTTTTTCATCGTACAATTATATCAACATCACTGGTGTCTGAGTTCCTTTTAGACCCATTTGGTGAGACTGTGAGAGTGAGAGTCAGCGGTGTCTATGTTTCCTTTTTGCTTTGATCGGTATCTCTCAACTTTGCAGACAGACAATTTTCCTCACACAAGGCCCTCTCATTGTTTTTACCATCTATTATATAAATCACTACTTAGGTTTTTCTAAGTATGTCCTATGTGGCATGTTTAGGAAGCAAAAAACATGGCTAAATCCGACGTGACATATATATGGCAAACATAAGGTTGCAGTTAAGGTAAAACGACGGTTTTTTTAATGTAGGTCCACTGATTTACTTCCGCTAATTATTAATATTCAAAAGAATAACCGTCCATTATTAACCTTTTTGCATAATAACCGCTTCATACTTTGTATTTCCTTCCCCTGTCTCTTTTTTCATGCTTTCTCTGGTTTATGGATTCACGTTTGGAATTATCAAAGACATAAAAAACGAATTAGATTTTGCATAATAACCGCTTCATATTGTTATTTTTGATGTTTATTTTATTTGAGATTTTGGATGAATTTGTTGATTGTTGCTTTTGCCTGGAGAGTGATTGTTGCGTTCATGATCTTCATTTTCGATATCAACGGTTACTCGATTTCTCATTCTTACTTTTCGTTTGTACTATAAGTTTACTATTCCGTAATTTTTCTGCTTTAGCATCAAAATAAGTTGAAAAATGTTTCTGATTCTTTCCCCCCATATTAACAAGTTTTCTAAATTGAAACGGTGTGATTTATTTTAATAAATCGTTCTCTAATTATATATTTATTATGTTTTCTAAATCTTGCTCGGTTTATTCTCGCATTAACCATAAACACCAACAAATCAGAACCCATAACCCAACCTGACCCGACCCATATATCGTACAAACCCTTGCCCATTCCCATTCCCAATTCTATATGAACACACTTTCTTGAACAGAAAGCTTTATTAATCCTCAAATCCATCACACCCCAGATCCTAAAATCCTCAAAAAATCGAAAAAAACACAAAATAATTAAACTCAAAAAAATCAAGAATCATGGGTCAAGGAACACCAGGTGGGATGAACAACCGACAATCCGACAACAATAAATCAAACGAAAACAACAAAAAAGATAAAAAATTCGAACCAGCAGCACCACCAGCACGTGTGGGCAGAAAACAGAGGAAACAGAAAGGCCCAGAAGCAGCAGCGAGGTTACCAACAGTAACCCCACATTCTAAATGCAAATTAAGGTTGTTAAAACTGGAAAGAATTAAGGATTATTTATTAATGGAAGAAGAATTTGTTGCAAATCAAGAAAGATTGAAGCCTCAAGAAGAGAAAACTGAAGAGGATAGAAGTAAAGTTGATGACTTGAGAGGGAGTCCAATGAGTGTTGGGAATTTGGAGGAGTTGATTGATGAGAATCATGCGATTGTTTCGAGTTCGGTCGGACCCGAATATTATGTTGGGATTTTGTCTTTTGTTGATAAAGATCAGTTGGAACCTGGGTGTGCTATTTTGATGCATAATAAGGTATATTGGGTTTTCTTCAAATTTTGGTTTTTTAATGTTGTTTTTGGTTTTTTATGTTGTTTATTTTGCTTTTGAATGTTAAAAGTTAGGGTTTTGATTCGGTTTTAGGGGGGGCTTATCGGGTTATCGGATTTTAGCCAATATGCTTGACAAAAAGAGATTTTTGAAACTTGAGGAACCCGATATAGCCGGTAAAAGTAAGATAATTTGCCTACCTGTTTAGTTTTATTAGTTGTTAGAGTTGAGGGAGTGTTTGGGATTGCTTAATAGGTTTAAAAATAAGCAAAAAATAGATGATCATTTAAATAAGCAAATCCTAAATGCCCCTTAAAGTATACGTTCTTCTAAAAGCTTATATTTTTCTTTTGTGAAGTTATTAATGGATAAAAGATGTTAAAGTTACAAGCTTTTACGAAAGGGCATTTAGCTTATCGGTATTGGGGTTAACCGTCAACCTAAAGTTTGTGGGTTTAAGTCTCATTGGAGCCTTGGAGGCAGTGAGTGTAAATATTGGGTGGTTATAGGTTTAAGTCTTTGCCTTCCAAAAATTAAAGCTAGAAACTTTCAAATCGGGGAACTTAGGTTTACATGGTTTTGTTTCGAGTTAAGAGCTATTGTTATATTGCTTATTTACCTACACTTTGTTTTATAACTGTAATGAACCCAAGACTTGTTTATAAATTAGTTGTTTTTTTGGTCTGTAATTTCAGCATGATTATTAGCTATTTGCAGAGGTATAGATTATAAATTATGGTTCTTTTTATAGATAAACTATGAGCAGGTAGTAGTCAATGTGAACAATGACATAGTAAACCCGTATGTCGATCGAAGGTCTTTACTATGGTCTTGTCTTTCTTTGTTCTTTGTTTTACTGTCTCAGAAACACCCGAGTGAGTGTGCATATGATAAAGTTGTTTTGGTTATATTAATTTTTCGAGGTTTGATCATTATTGGACACCTGGTTATGCTTTACTGATTTGTTCCTTTTTCCTATTTTGTTTGCTAATTTTTTGCTTTTTAGATAGATTATCATGGTTATTTAGTTAAAGACTTAAAGTGAGTATTTTTGGTTATAAAGATGTGCTAATCAATCTATAACGCTCTCATGTTCTTTCTGTTGTTGGGCTTCTTCAAGACGATGTGGACCCAATGGTATCTGTGATGAAGGTTGAGAAGGCTCCTTTGGAGTCTTATGCTGATATTGGTGGGCTAGATGCTCAGATACAAGAAATCAAGGAGGCAGTGGAGCTCCCTCTGACTCACCCTGAGTTGTACGAGGATATTGGTATCAAACCTCCAAAGGGAGTTATACTTTATGGAGAGCCAGGAACTGGCAAGACCTTGCTCGCAAAGGTATACATTCTAAGTTTCTTCTGATGCTTTGATTAAAAAATGTATTCGCTTAACTAGGCGTCGTGGAGTTAAGTTGCATCTTCTGGTTACACTGGCTGGACTTCATCTATGAAGTCACAAAGGTGTTTATAAGGTTTAACTAGGATGGTTACTATCGAGGGCATCTGATAAGTAGTTACAAAAGAACACAAACATATATACTCACCTCAACGTAATTGACATTTAATGTTATTTTTGTAAAGACATGATGGATTTTTATGAAGATGGCCTTCTAGAAGTAGTTATAATAAGTTTTTCATGAATTTTTCCACACTTTCATATTCAGAACAAGCAAACGTGCATTGGAATCTTCATGTATATTTGATCATTTCATTTGTTATCACAGGCAGTGGCAAACTCCACATCAGCAACGTTCTTACGTGTTGTTGGAAGTGAGTTGATTCAAAAGTATCTGGGGGATGGTCCTAAGTTGGTCAGGGAACTTTTCAGAGTTGCTGATGACCTATCACCATCTATTGTCTTCATTGATGAAATTGATGCTGTTGGTACAAAGAGGTATGTTCATGATTTTATTTTATTTTGTTTTTCTTGGAAGAATTTTGTCAGGAGAAAGACGACTAATGGGAGATCTTTCTGCAGATATGATGCACATTCAGGTGGTGAACGTGAAATTCAGAGGACTATGCTTGAGCTCTTGAATCAGCTGGATGGTTTTGATTCGAGAGGTGATGTTAAAGTGATACTTGCAACTAATAAGATTGAAAGTCTTGATCCAGCATTGCTTCGACCTGGCCGTATTGATAGGAAGATAGAGTTCCCACTTCCTGACATCAAAACAAGGAGGCGCATATTCCAGGTACACTGTCATTACTTTGCAATATATTAATGCTTTGAACTTTGATTGTAGATTAAGTTATTAGTCGTTAAATTTCAATTAGGATATTAATTTTTTGCCAGTCAAATAACAATAAGCTGTTTCATGCGGGACTAGGGCATATATTATTGCCTTCCAGATTATTGAAATTCATTTGATATGGTATTGGTTTTGAGTTATTGACAATCTTAAGAAAGAAAGTATTTTCAACATTTTTATAACCCAGTATTCGTTTTGCAAGAATAGGACAGGGGTGGGCACATTTGGTATCTCAGGCTGTGAGGGTTAACGAGGACTAATGTACATCATGATTCTTGAATGCATATCTTATGTTATTGAAAACGGAAGTTCATTTTTCTCGAATTTATAAAGTTCAGTCACCAGCTGCTTTTGATGGGAAGGGTCTAACTTCGCCCTTTGTTGCTCTATCTGAAAAACTGCTCTTAATTCTTCCCAAACAAGGTGTTTGGTGGGATATGAAAGTGGTAAATATGGAGTTATTATTATATCTGTATAGGATGAAAAGAATTAATATTACTTGTAATTATGTGCCAAAGTTTTCTATACAAAGATTCAGCTAGCTAACATTATGTTTCCTAGCTTTGAAACTTGAAACATACTGAATGTATAATTGTATTTCTAACATATATGCTTAAATGAATTTTTTGATTCAGATACACACATCAAGAATGACCTTAGCTGATGATGTGAACTTGGAAGAATTCGTTATGACAAAAGACGAGTTTTCTGGGGCTGATATCAAGGCTATCTGTACTGAGGCTGGATTGCTTGCTCTGCGAGAACGCCGGATGAAGGTATGTCAGTATATTTTGCTACTAGTAGTTTTTTTTCCTTGTGCTTCCTTCACCTGAAACTTATGATGTGCTAATGGTTTTCTAAACACTAAAACACTTGATAATGCACTCAGAAATGTCAAATGCAAAAATTAATCAAAATTTTGAAATATACTGTTTTAATTTCATGCTCGATGCTTTAAAAAAATGCAACTTTTTCTTATTTAGACAAGATTACTCTTTTTGTCTTTGTATCAAGGGATGTTTTGGACATTTAATCAATAGCTAATATTTTACTTAAATTTATTCAGGTGACCCATCCAGATTTTAAGAAGGCGAAGGACAAGGTCATGTTCAAGAAGAAGGAAGGTGTACCGGAAGGGCTCTATATGTGAAAACCCTCTTCCTATTTGGACATATACCCCATCTGTCCCTTTGTTTTTTTCACTAGCTTCATCCAGACTTCCTTTAGCGTCGGTTTGGATGCTATGTTTTGTATGTTTATGTTCAACTATGTTACTATTTATTTTTTCCGTGGACAGTGGATTTCACTTCTGTAGTCTTTTTTTATAAGGTTAACTTTGCCAACTTCATGTTATTATTGTAGCAAGTATTGTTAAATCCATTTAAGAAACACTTTATAAAAGATTGACATCTTAGGTTCTTCAGAGCTCAAATAGTTATACGATCTTTCGCCTTCTCTTGCACAGCTCCACTAGTAATTGTGCTTGAATCTCTTGAGATTAAAGAATGTTGTCAAGAGTCTGCCTGGCCAATTAATTCTTCATATCATTTCCTGCTACCTCCTTCCAACTTTTCACCCGTGTTAACAGGACCCCGTTCCACATACTATAGAATTTCATCATATTCACAGTCATCCTTTCGGTTTTTCATCGTACAATTATATCAACATCACTGGTGTCTGAGTTCCTTTTAGACCCATTTGGTGAGACTGTGAGAGTGAGAGTCAGCGGTGTCTATGTTTCCTTTTTGCTTTGATCGGTATCTCTCAACTTTGCAGACAGACAATTTTCCTCACACAAGGCCCTCTCATTGTTTTTACCATCTATTATATAAATCACTACTTAGGTTTTTCTAAGTATGTCCTATGTGGCATGTTTAGGAAGCAAAAAACATGGCTAAATCCGACGTGACATATATATGGCAAACATAAGGTTGCAGTTAAGGTAAAACGACGGTTTTTTTAATGTAGGTCCACTGATTTACTTCCGCTAATTATTAATATTCAAAAGAATAACCGTCCATTATTAACCTTTTTGCATAATAACCGCTTCATACTTTGTATTTCCTTCCCCTGTCTCTTTTTTCATGCTTTCTCTGGTTTATGGATTCACGTTTGGAATTATCAAAGACATAAAAAACGAATTAGATTTTGCATAATAACCGCTTCATATTGTTATTTTTGATGTTTATTTTATTTGAGATTTTGGATGAATTTGTTGATTGTTGCTTTTGCCTGGAGAGTGATTGTTGCGTTCATGATCTTCATTTTCGATATCAACGGTTACTCGATTTCTCATTCTTACTTTTCGTTTGTACTATAAGTTTACTATTCCGTAATTTTTCTGCTTTAGCATCAAAATAAGTTGAAAAATGTTTCTGATTCTTTCCCCCCATATTAACAAGTTTTCTAAATTGAAACGGTGTGATTTATTTTAATAAATCGTTCTCTAATTATATATTTATTATGTTTTCTAAATCTTGCTCGGTTTATTCTCGCATTGTACTTAATCATTCACATATTTGGTTCAATTAATTACTTAATCCAACTGATAAGTTTTTTTTTTTTTTTGATGAACACCAAGTGTTTGACATAATATCTCAACTACTTAACTGTTGCATTTGGCCTGATGTTATTAATCCAAGTTCCTGGATTTTGGATTTTTATTTTAAGTGAATGTGTAATTAAAGTTAAAACGCATCTCATTCTAGGTAGATCAACGGTGAGGAGACTATTAAAAGTGCAGGTCTGATTTGATGGTGTAGATACTCCAAGAGCTTGTGCAAGGACAAAAAAAATACATTACATGTATTTTTTTTTTCTACACGTTATATGACAGACTACTTGCTAAAGGTCAATTTGATATCTACTGAAGCGAGAAAGAGAACTGCTAGAGATTCAAGCCCATCTGAGTTGTACTCCATGTAATGTTAATACGGATCTTCATTTTATCACTTTAAATGCTATTGTGAAATCTGGACCTTTGACATGATTCCATTTCTTTTTACAGATTTTTTGGTTCCCTCTACCATTTGCTTGATGGTGTCTCTGATAATGCAAAGTTTGAGACGATTGCCAGGACATAAAACGACTCTTGCATTACTCATGGCTTCCTCATCTTTATCTATCTTATATATATACCAAGTGTATCTATCATATGTAGTTTGATATCGATCGGCTAAAGGTGGCAAACCTGGCACAGTTACTTAAAAGTGAGTCGATTTTGGGTGTGTTTATATCTCTATCATGTTAAACAAGTTTCTTTACTCTAAAACTCTTTTGATTGTTTCCTTAGTGGTGATCATCACTGAAGGGTAAGTAAAATTTTGTATTTTAGATATATTTAGTATCCATTGCAAAGTCTTGTGTATCTTAACAATGGTTTCTGGTCTCAATGGTTAAACAATTGTGTCGGGAAGTAATTTGTTTTCAATTTTATCAATCGTTAGGTAGTTGTAAGCCAATTCTCCAATTTGAGGCAGGTTACTTTTAGTTAAACATTGGGGGATATTTTGTTTTGACATCTGCCTAATCTTAGGTAGGGAGATGCAGAACTCTGTAAAATGCTTTTAGAAGAGAGGATTTAGCTTGCAAGATCTGCTGGAACTGCCCCATAAGTTTTTGGACTTTTATTACCATTGCATAGACAAACTATATATATCTCTATATTCCTCATTAGCACAACCAATAAATGTGTACTATGGTTTTTTGTTTTCTGTTAAGAAATTAACAACACTTTGCAGATATGCTATATGTGTTTATTATACGTTATAAAAGAAAGTTGCAACAAGGCCATCTACTAAAGCAAGGTCGGCAAACATTGATGGTGTCAACCAGGTATATGATTCTTATTATCCTAGCATTGTTGAATAGTCGATTCTTTACCATTTACTAAAGCAAGGCTGGCAAACATTGATTATGTTAAAATGGGTAATGGGTCAAGAGGGATACATTCACCTTGGTTTGGGTATTGATGGATTGTGTTGAATTGGGTTTAGTTGATATGAGTTGGGTTTATTGGGTTATTTACCTTTAAAATGTAACTTCAGAACCAAACTGAGTAAGTAATACACAGTTTCGAATTGGGTCGTGTATACCCGATAAATCCAAAGTTGGCAAACTGGCCTTTTAAAAGGGAGACACCCGGTCTTGAAGAAGAATACAGTATTAGTTGGTTATGGAAAGTCAAAAAATATTTAGGCTTAAGAGGTCATAAATGAAAACATATCACAAAAGGTTTGGTTTTTATATATGTGTTTTTTACTTTCGTTGATTTTTTTTCTCTTCTTTTCCGTTCTGATATATGAAAAAGTAGCCAAGGGCCAAGGCTATAAACATAAGCTTGCTGTGTAGAATAACAGTATTTATGTTTGTAGCTTAACATTTCAAGAGTAAACGGTTTACAAAGGTCAGCCAAACCCAACCCATATATAAAATATGTTGGGTAATGTATATGGGTAGTGAAGCTTAAAGTGAAATGTACTAGATATGCTATTTTCTGTTTAGCAAGGTTATGTGTGTGTTCAAGTTATAATTACATATATTTGGTGCGTGTGATTCATTATTTGGTACCTTTCTTTGACATTACTCTTTCATTGTTATGTGAACAAGTAATTAAGAAAGCTTGTGGATGATGCTTCGAAGTTCTTGAATGATAAGGTCACCAAGGCTGTTGTGGCAGTTTCTGGTTATTCCATTGATTCTCAAAGAACAGCAACCAAAGATGCCGGAAGAGTTGCGGGTCTTGAAGTTCTGCGTATTATCAATGAACCTACTACAGTTGTGTCGCTAGCTTGTGGCTCGAAAGGAAGAACAACGAAACCATACTGGTTTTGACCTTGGTGGTGGTACTTTTAATGTTTCAGGGACCAGAATTTTGGATGATTGTGCTTCACATGTGTATAAGTCACAGTTTCTTTGATATTTGTATCTCCTTTGCAGCTCGCGAGGCTGGTGATGGAGTCTTTGAGGTGCTGTCTAAATCTGGAGATACATTTTGGTAGTGATGATTTTAACAAGGTGGGAATTGTTTAAGGCCCATCATTAGTGTCCATTTAGTGTATTTATCTTAATTTATGTATCCCGCATACTATAACTGCATAGAATTGTTGATTGGCTTGCTGCGGGCTTCAAGAAAGATGAGGATATTAATCTATTGAAAAGTTTACAAACATGAATTGTTAATGATCAATTTCATTGATAATTTCAAAGCAATATAATATATAAGTATATCATTAGAAATATGTTTATATTTGATGTTTAATAAAAAAAGAAATGGTAAATGGGTGGGAACCACTTAGTCCCATGTACCATATTGGTACCATGCCTTATAAATTATTTTAGATTGTGTTAAGTCATTAAATGTCCTAACAATAGGAATGTAGTTACCTAATCCAAGTAAAAAAAATTTGAAAGGTGAATTTCGCTTGCAACTTCATGTCGCGATTCGACAGCGGAAGGTCTAGCATATGTTGTTTTAACCGGGTCCGCGTTAGAGAGTTCTCTCGAAGTAGAAATGTCTATTTCAAATACCCGATGCTAATCCGCCCGAAGACACAACGATTAATAGGGGTAAACTCTGCCCCCTCAGACTTGAACCTGAGTATACCCAAGTCAAGCCCTCATAAAAGAACTTCCTATGTCCTCCCCAAGACTTGAACACAAGACCTCGTGAAATGCATATCGTTACATCTTTAGTTCAAGAAATTATTTAAAGTTAAAATTTAAGGTTATACGCGCATCGCGCGGTCTAAGCACTAGTTATACATATAGCCAAGAAAAAAAAAATTAAGGATGGATCTTGACCATTGAAATGCATTTGCAAATTGATCTCAGCCTTTAAAATTAAAAAGTCAAACTAAACTAATTTATCACTGTGTTCTTAATAACGGCGGTTTCTCTATCTACAAAACCCTCCCTCTCTATATGAGTAGGGGTGTTCAAAGTCGGATATCCGAAGTTTCGGATATCCGAATTTCGGATGTCCGAAATTTCGGATATGTGGTTTCGGATATCCGAAATATCCGAAATTTTCAAAAATTACTATCCGAATCCGAATCCGAAATTTCGGATATCCGAAGTTCGGATATCCGAATATATCCGAAATTTTCAAAAATTACTATCCGAATCCGAATCCGAAATTTCGGATATCCGAATCGGATATCCGAAATTTCGGATATCCGAAACTTTCGGATATCCGAAGTTTCGGATATCGAATTCGGATATCCGAAATTTCGGATATCCGAAGTTCGGATATCCGAAATCGGATACCCGAAATTTCGGATATCCGAAGTTTCGGATATCCGAATTTCGGATATCCGAAATTTCGGATAGTGGTTTTTAATATCCGAACATATATCCGAAATTTCGGATATCCGAAATCGGATATCCGAAATATCCGAACTTTAAGAAAATAATATAGATTTTCGGATATTTTCGGGTATCCGAAATATATCCGAAATTTCGGATATCCGAATTCGGATATCCGAAATTTTCAAAAATTACTATCCGAATCCGAATCCGAAATTTCGGATATCCGAATTTCGGATATTTCGGATATCCGAAATATCCGAAATTTTCAAAAATTACTATCCGAATCCGAATCCGAAATTTCGGATATCCGAAGTTCGGATATCCGAAATTTCGGATATCCGAAGTTTCGGATATCCGAATTTCGGATGTCCGAAATTTCGGATAGTGGTTTTTAATATCCGAACATATATCCGAAATTTCGGATATCCGAAGTTCGGATATCCGAAATTTTCGGATATCCGAAATCGGATATCCGAAATATCCGAACTTTAAGAAAATAATATAGATTTTCGGATATTTTCGGGTATTGAATATAGATTTTTCGGATAGTTTCGGATATTTTCGGATAGTTTCGGATATGTTCGGATAATTTCGGATAGTTTCGGATAATAAAAAGTAAAATATTGGAAAAAATTTTAAAAAATAAGGTTTTCGGATATTTCGGATATCCGAAATATCCGAAATTTTCAAAAATTACTATCCGAATCCGAATCCGAAATTTCGGATATCCGAAGTTCGGATATCCGAAATTTCGGGTATCCGATTTTTCGGATATCAAATTTCGGATATCCGATTTCGGATATCCGAAATTTCGGATATCCGAAATTTCGGATACGGATAGTTTTGAACACCCCTATCTATGAGGCCCCCAATCCCCTATTACCACCGCCAATCATGGCCACCAATCACCACCACCATCCATCATATCAGCACACGCCCCCATCACCGCCGTCAATCAGGACTTTTTCTATGTTGATTCTCTAGCGTCCCCTTCCTACATATATATGTTCGGTTTCCGTATGTATCTCTTTCCTTTTTATTCAACTTTTTCTATTTTTGTTGTATCCATATATTTAGTTAATTTGCTTGATTATTAGATCCTATTCTACCATATTGAATAAAGCAATTGATTATATTATATGCTCTATATCTATATAATTAGTTTTGGATTTGGTCATTTGATTGTAAACGTGTGGGACTTTTGCTGTAGCAGGTGGTTCATCATTCATGGTTATCATGGATTTGTAAACATGTGGGATGGAAATGACATTATTTTATGTGGCGCCAATGAGTCATAGGGGTGTTAACACTTTGTAAGTTTTTATTGATGATTTGCGTTCAGACTGTTGCTGCCGTTTGTTGGCAGTTGCATCAAGCTACACATTTGAAGAAGAAGATCAACTGTAATATTTCATTATTTCATGATTGCTCATTTTTAATGCTATACTATGCTTCGATGCGTGTATCAGATTGGATAACTCGTCATCGCGACAATGCTTTGAAGCATGAAAATGAGATTACAATTTACAACAAGGGAGGTTGCTACTTATGGATTCTATATTGCACCTATATCGTTTGTCAGTTGTGACAGAGGTAAACTATTTATGCTATTGTAATTTGTTAGGTGTAGTTGCATAATTTTCATCTTTCCCTTCATTGTTTGCATGAATAATCATCATGCTATTGTGCATTAAAACCATCATATATTCATAGCACTACACGTTTTTTTGCCACAACCATCTTGTACTATAACCGGGTTGACGAATTGTCTTGAAGAAAAAAGTGTGGCGGGTCGATGTTTTATGTTACGTCTTATTTCCTAAAGTTGGATATTTACATCTGACCATGTTTATGTTACATCTTATTAATAAAAGTTGAATATTTGTTACTATATTGTGTTTTTATAGATAAAGTTATACATGTTTCGTGTATCTTTATTGTTTTTTACCTGGTCAACGACCGGGTATAGATCTAGTTACATTTGAATGAAGTGTGATCATTTGTAACTGTCAGTAAGTAGGGTTTAGAAAAGTCATTTATTATTGTAATCTATTCTATTATATACATGAGCAATAATTTCCTTCTATCATTAATAATAACGAGAGAAAGTATCCGCGCATTGCGGCGGTGAGATGGTGGGGTGATAGGTCATAGGAGGTGATAAGTCATAGAGTGTGATAGCCAAATGCCTTAGCCGTAAGGGTTCCGCTCTCGGATTTAAAAATTCGTCGAAAGTATATCGAATGACATCTCTAATGAAAGAGCATGAAATTTTAAGAACACCTATATAATTTTTATAATTTATCGATATACGGTTTTTGAGATAAAAGATTTTGAATGAATTAGAGGAATAAAATGGTTTATGGAGGAGAGAAAAAAAAATGAGTAGTTGAGATTTGAGGAGAGAGAGAAAAATGAGTGGTTGAGATTTAAGGGTATTATAGATATATTAGATAGAGATGTTTAAATTAGTGAATAAAGATGAGGGGTAATTTAGGTAGTTCAAAGTTGTAATTTGAGATTTAGAAAAAGGGGTTCCTCTATTATATAGCAGTAAAAAAGTAAAATAAAGAAGTAAAGATGAGTCGTATCACTCTGTTTTGTTCTTCCTTAGAACGGTGTGAGCTCGGTGTCATTCAGCGTGGGGCTCAACATGGGAGATAATTTTCACATTGGGTTGGGTGGCGTCCCGCGTCCCTATGTCAAATATTATGTATTTGACAAATTTACAATTACAATTTCGAGTTTGAACTTATAAAAACCACAAGTTCAAGCTTCTTCTATAAAGTCTAATAAGTCATGCACTAAACACAGTCATAAAACGCGAATAAAGTTAAAAAACGAGTAATTTACTAATTGTTATTTGTTAGAAAGTCTTGTAAAGTTACGAGAAGATAACTTTATTTAGAAAACACATAGCATTGCCTTCTTCAAAATTCCTTAAAAAGCATAGCACATTCCATTATTGCCACAAACTTTAGTGCCAAGAAAATTACAACAAAAATGATCCCAAAGTTAAGTGGGATCATCTCAATTTGTCCTGTAAACTACTAGGGGCTCCCCATGGTTTAGTAAAACATACACAATAATTGTAACACATATCAGCTATATATTTACAAAACTTGTATCTGCCAAAATAACAAATAATTTATTTACATTTTTGGTATCAAATTCTTTTACCCATCAGACGATGAAAAAAATAAAATATGAAAGCACTACATAAAAAAACGGTTAGTGATAGAAGATCAGGCTTCTAGGAGAAAGGCGAGCCCGACTGTGTATGCAGCCTAACGGGTACTTTTGTAGCCTTTCTTGAACTTTTTCCATAAGAAATGCGATATGAAAGTATATGATGGTTTGGTGCTTTCCCACCATCCTTACTAACAAATGCAATATAACTAGAATTACGAGCGAAAAAACAGAAACTGAAGAAACAGGAAGTAACAAAGAGTATAGACTGGGGGGCTTGATAATATACCGCATACGGAGCTTTACCTCCGACCTCGAAGTACCTTCGTATTCGTAATAATATTTACCAAATAGGTACGAAGCACTAGCCTTCGCAAGAAAGGACCTTCGTAATCAGAATCGTCACGAAGCTTTCGGGATCATTATCCCAAGCTTCGGATATATTCAGAACCTTTTCATATCTATCTAAATCTCCTAATAAGGAAAAATATATCAAACACCCGAATACTTCGGACGTGGTTCAAATGAACCAAACGCAATCTCCTTAAAAGGTTAAGAGATATTCTTTAAAGAGGAAAAGATTTACTCTAACTCCTTTTCCTCCTCTCCAAGCCTCCAATTCCCTATATATAGGGACGGCTCTACATCCAAGAGATTCACTCACCTCTTGAAGGAAAAAACCTATCATACTAAGGCGTAAAGCGGCCCTTATGCCCTCTGACCAGTAGGGAATCGCCTACCAAACGCCTCCACCACACCTAAACCCTCACCTAAACCCTCAGGTTGAGCCATTGCACTGGTGTCGTCACAAAAGATTGGGGTCCTTTTGTATTTTAGACCATAATCTAGCAACTGGTTCTTGATCCAGAGAATCTGGGCACAACAACTGGCCGCAGAAATGTACTCTGCCTCAGCAGTGGACATAGAGACTGACGTCTGCTTTCTACTGGTCCAACTCACCAGTTTTCCTCCAAGAAAATGACAACCTCCAGTTGTTGACTTTCTATCTATCTTACAACCTGCATGATCTGAATTAACCCATTAGATCTAACCCTGATGTAACACCCGACATTTAAAAACATGGGTTTTCAAAAATTTCCACCTAACGGTGTTAAAAGATGCGGAAGAAAACTTTAAAGTTCAAAACCGATAAAAACAGTTCGGTTTCTGCATTTATTGGTGTTACATGCAATACCATCAAATAGTTTAAAATGAAAACCCAACGGTTGTCCAACACAAAACAACCGTTCAACAATACTACATAAATTCGACATCAAGTACGAAATGTGAATGAAAGTCTAAAGAGATAATCGTCTATGGGTAGCTAAGTTCTCCTGCATGCATCTAAAACCCTTTTCGTATTTGATACAAATTAGGATTAGTATTTGATATAAATTAGGAAAACAAGTTAAGTTAATGAGTTAAAACTCATTAACAAAAAACCGGCCCCCTAATTCTAGAATAATCTAGAATACTTAATTTAATTATCAAATTACAATTAAGTCCTCCTTAACTAACGCCGTTAGCTAGTAACCGTTAGTTTTTAACGACCATTCGTTAATTGAAATCGTGATCATATTAATTAAATACATTCAATATATTAATTAATATTAAATACATTTGTGTCAAGACGTGTGACCCCGTATGATTAAATCATTTCTGGACATACGTTCATTTTACGTGATCATATACTAACATAAAGTTCAGTCACCAGCTGCTTTTGATGGGAAGGGTCTAACTTCGCCCTTTGTTGCTCTATCTGAAAAACTGCTCTTAATTCTTCCCAAACAAGGTGTTTGGTGGGATATGAAAGTGGTAAATATGGAGTTATTATTATATCTGTATAGGATGAAAAGAATTAATATTACTTGTAATTATGTGCCAAAGTTTTCTATACAAAGATTCAGCTAGCTAACATTATGTTTCCTAGCTTTGAAACTTGAAACATACTGAATGTATAATTGTATTTCTAACATATATGCTTAAATGAATTTTTTGATTCAGATACACACATCAAGAATGACCTTAGCTGATGATGTGAACTTGGAAGAATTCGTTATGACAAAAGACGAGTTTTCTGGGGCTGATATCAAGGCTATCTGTACTGAGGCTGGATTGCTTGCTCTGCGAGAACGCCGGATGAAGGTATGTCAGTATATTTTGCTACTAGTAGTTTTTTTTCCTTGTGCTTCCTTCACCTGAAACTTATGATGTGCTAATGGTTTTCTAAACACTAAAACACTTGATAATGCACTCAGAAATGTCAAATGCAAAAATTAATCAAAATTTTGAAATATACTGTTTTAATTTCATGCTCGATGCTTTAAAAAAATGCAACTTTTTCTTATTTAGACAAGATTACTCTTTTTGTCTTTGTATCAAGGGATGTTTTGGACATTTAATCAATAGCTAATATTTTACTTCAATTTATTCAGGTGACCCATCCAGATTTTAAGAAGGCGAAGGACAAGGTCATGTTCAAGAAGAAGGAAGGTGTACCGGAAGGGCTCTATATGTGAAAACCCTCTTCCTATTTGGACATATACCCCATCTGTCCCTTTGTTTTTTTCACTAGCTTCATCCAGACTTCCTTTAGCGTCGGTTTGGATGCTATGTTTTGTATGTTTATGTTCAACTATGTTACTATTTATTTTTTCCGTGGACAGTGGATTTCACTTCTGTACTCTTTTTTTTATAAGGTTAACTTTGCCAAGTTCATGTTATTATTGTAGCAAGTATTGTTAAATCCATTTAAGAAACACTTTATAAAAGATTGACATCTTAGGTTCTTCAGAGCTCAAATAGTTATACGATGTGTTACCATCTCTTTCACCTTTTCTTGCACAGCTCCACCAGTAATTGTGCTTGAATCTCTTGAGATTAAAGAATGTTGTCAAGAGTCTGCCTGGCCAATTAATTCTTCATATCATTTCCTGCTACCTCCTTCCAACTTTTCACCCGTGTTAACAGGACCCCGTTCCGCATACTCTAGAATTTCATCATATTCACAGTCATACTTTCGGTTTTTTGTACAATTATATCAACATCAGGAACTGGTGTCTGAGTTCCTTTCAGAGTCATTTGGGGAGTCAGCGGTATGTATGTTTCCTCTTGTCTGCCTTCTCTCATTGTTTTACCATTACATCTGAATGAAGTGTATTAATCTGGGAATCATTCATAACTGTCAATAAGTAGGGGTTAGAAAAGTCATTCATTGTAATCTATGAGCTCGGTGTTATTCGGTGTAGCCCGTGTGCATTCCGGTGTTGGGTGGCGTCCCTATGTTGTTCAACGCGGAAGATATTTTTCTTCTCTCCATTTCCCCTGTTTTACACACACATATTTATCAAGTGGGTCCATAGTTGTCCGGGGTGGAGATGGAAAATAACTTGGATAAAAGTGATGTGTCTATAATGAGATGAAAAAAATGTGAAATCTATGGTCATTCTAGGTTACACCAAAGACACCATATGCTCTCCATCGCTGACTAATGCAAAAAAAAAAAAAAAAAAAAAAAAAAAAAGTGGTGAAAGCATCACGAAGGACGCTGAATATTCTGAGAAACCTAAGCCGCCAAAAATCGTTGGATGCCATTTACTGCCGTTGTATTGTGCGAGTACCTTTCAAGTCTCACTAGGTGAAAATATTCATCCATGTATACTTCCAACAAATTTAACAATGTTCCTTGTATGCACTGCTGCATACTTTCAATATAGATTCACAAGCAATCATATATTATGTGTTTAACTTTCGAGTTTGAACTTATAAAAACCACAAGTTCAAGCTTCTCCTATATGGTCTGATAAGCCATGCACTGATGCACCAAACACACTCATGAAAAGCGAATAAAGTAATAAAAAAAAATTGTATTTGTTATTTGTTAAAAAGTCTTGTAAGTTACGAGAAGATAACTTTACTAAAACACACATCATATTGCCTCCTTCAAAATTCCTAGATAAACTACAACAAATTCTATTATTGCCACAAACTTTTGTCAAGAAAATTACAACAAAAAAGATCCTAAAATTAAGTGGAGTATTGTCCAAATTATGAATACATACACAAAAATTGTAACACACATCAACCATATATATTTACAAAACTTGTATCCACAAAACAACAAATAATTTCTTCACATTTTTGGTATCAAATTCTTTTAACCATCAATAATAGCTATAGCCAAAAGTAACAATGATTTTTTTTTAAGAAACCACTACATAAAAAAGGGTGAGTATCCGAGTGATGACGGATCTGGCTTCTAGGAGAAAGGCCAGCCCGACTGTGATGTATGCAGCCTAACGGGTATTTGTTGTATAACCGTTTCCTGGACCTTTTCCATAAGAAATGCAATATGAAAATATATGATGGCTTGGTGCTTTCCCGCCATCTTTAGTAACAAATGCAATATAAACAGATTATGAGCGAAAAACAGAAAACTGAAGAAACAGGAAGTAACAACGAATGTCAATCCAGCACGTATTCTACTACTCTATACAATGGGTATAAGTCAAGAATCTATTTGAAGATTGTTGCCTATTAGTGATACATATCTTGTAAAATGAGAGAGCAAATAAAATCAAAGAATACTAATTTATCTGTCTATACATGTTACAAGTGAAGGAAGCCGGTTTGTTGTCCTAATGTCCTTCTTACGCTACAAAATTTAGTCAGCTGAGAAGCGTGGTTTGTTAAACATTCTCCCTGTAATCAACCTGTAAATGTACAAAGAATAGCCATTAGACTGCTTAACGTTTATTTCGTTCCTGGAAATATACACATGAAGATCCAGGGACTTGGCTTACCAGTTCGGTGATAATCAGGGTTGGTAGTATCTTTGCTACTGCTGCTTGGCTTAATTGCAAAAGGGGTCATTCCTCCTAGTCCTTGACCCTGCACAAAGGTAGCACTAATGAGCTCAAATATATAAGTTAGAAACAGATGTATCAAAATGGGCGGGTTGGGTAATGGGTAATTTAGTGCAGGCCAAATGGGTCAGGTTGGATTGACTGACCAACTCTTTTTTTTTGGTGTTGTATATGGTAGGCAAACCTCTCTTTGTGTAATGAAATGAATCAAGATGTTTTCAAAATTTATATACGCTTTGGGCACCTTCGATGTGTTTCATTTCTGGTTCAGTTTCTACTACACTTGTTTACAAGTTGGAGGGGGTAAAATATTAACTCAAACTATTTTGGTACTGATAACCAAGTAAAAACTGTCACTTATGGTTACTAACATACTATTGTTCACATCACGCGGGAATCATATATTTTTATTAGGAGACCAATAAAACCATCTTGAAAGGGCGACCCAAGGGGCATTTTGGGCATGCAGGGGAATACCCTAAAAGTCATTTTTTTATATAGTTTTCGTAAAAAAAAAATTTTCTTTCCAATCAGGCAAAAATTCGTAGATGACATCTCATAAGACATAAGCTAAGAAAAAGAAAAAAAAAACATACCTGAGGAAGTTGTACTTGTGTCTGCTGAACAGCATGGTATTTTTGAAAAGGATCCGTGAAATTGGGAACTCGTGGTTGGTTTTGACTATGTGGAGGAAATGAACTCATGATTGGAGCCGCAACATTAGCTGCTTGACTTGCAGCAGGACCCGCAACAGGCATTGGGGAAATGTTATATCCTGGAACTGGAAAATGTTGACCAACATGAGCTGCTGCTACTGCAGCTGGATTGGGCATTGATGAGGCTGGTAGAATTGCGGAATAAGGAACTATGGGCCGGCTAATCGCCATATCCATGCCCATACCCATCCCCATAGCCATTGGCACACCTGGGTACATCATAGGAACCATGCTGCATCCCATTGACATCATCTGCAAAAATGATCATTTATGACATTTAGCGTATTGATAAGTTATAACTACTACCAGAGTTTTAATGTAGAGGCGTACACTTGGTCGAAAGTTGAAACCCAACCCAACTGACCAAGACCGAAGAATTCAAAATGTGTTAATTTAATTTAGAGGTCATCTAGACAATCTGGGATGGTGTCCTTTAAAAGAATTATATAATTTGAAGGTTTATATACCTGAACTTGCATTTGAAGCGACTTCAAGTACTCGATTGCCTCATCCAGCATTGAAGCTTTGTCAGACTAGAAATAGATGATAATTAGACTAACACGGAAGTTCTAAAAAAAGTTAATTTTTACATAAATTTTCTATTTGAACAAACAAAAGAGCACAAGTTTATAAATTAGCAAAAAAAAACGCTAAATTTAAATTATCGAAGTTATGTTACTTTTTTTCTGGCAAAAACTTAAACTACTAATCGTTTTTTTGTTCAAAAACATTTTGCATTTCACTTATTAGATAATTTAGGTAATTATACTACCTTTTACAGAAATTGATGTCAAAGTAACGAACCACGAATTAGAATTTCATATACAACTTCAAAAGAATGGTTGTACAACGGACCTTATTGCAGTGTGGTATTAGTTCTTGCAATGCCTTCATTTTTTCATTAATCCTATCTCGGCGTTTCTACAAAAGTATGAAACCTTGACATAGTTAGTGACCCCATTCCAATATTAACAAACTACACGAATTTAAAAACTGAACTTCGAGAAGTAAAGTACAAACCCTTTCTGATAGATTGTGGACCTCAGCAGTACGAGACTTTTTTGCAGAGGTTGATCCACCATGCGATTTGCACTTTGCCTCAAACTCGACGTCCTGCATAAGAAAGATAATTTATGGATCCAAAACACATAACCATCATGGAGTATTGGCAAGTGTACTTTCTTGACAAGAAAAACAGATTCAAAAACTGCCATAATTCCTCGGCTTCTTTTATAGAAAACATTGAAGCTTAGTCATTTGTATATATTACAGATAAACCATGTCATACATTACGATACCTAAGTTTCTTTTACGCCAATCCTGATAGCCACCAACAAAAAGCATCCGAAAGCATAAAAAGTTATGAAAATTTATTAATTAATAATTATATTTGTTTTATCGCATTGCGCTGGTATTATGCTAATTATATCAAAACTAAATGTTGTATTGACTTCCTTCAACTTAATTATTATGATCACTTAATTATTATGATCCCATCATAATTTTTCTGTCCGCTAAAATTTCAATCCACTTTGGCTAATTTTATCCAATCAAAATATTTCTAAAAAATAAAGATAATTAAAATGCTAATAATTTCAACCTATTTGAGAACTCAAGAATGAAAAAATGCTAATTGAAATCATTGTCCAAATTTTTGAGTTTTTGTGTCTTTTTTGACGATCAAGTCACGTACACGGTACACTAAGAGGGAACCCAATGGTGTCCATTGGGTTCGTTTGAGGTGGACGGACGAGTCCACACCGTTGGGTGGGACTCGTCCCTTGTTCGTCCGCCTTGCTCGTCCGGGGGATTAGTCCCTGCAGGGACGAGTCTTTTGGGTTTTTTTTTTTTTTTTAATCCTATATACAAAGAAGAAGACAAAAAAATTAGTGGGTCCAAGACTAGTCCTTGAGGGATGAGTGCATTGGGTGCATTTTGGGGGGATTAGTCCTTGGAGTGTTTTTTGCTGATGTGGCGCTGACAGGGACTAGTCCTTGGGGGATGAGTGGTGGGCATTGGGTACCCTCTAACAGATTTTTGTTTGAGACTCTACTCATTCACTGTCCTGTACATCTATATTGAGGCGATTTGTGTGTCCCTACATGTGCAACACACGTGCCAAGCTGGCCTGTGGCTTTCAGAGCCACAAACAAATTGATTTGGCATATGTCGGAACTTGAGGCTATGTCCTGTATAAAACTTGTAGAAACTTCTTGAATTTTATTATAAATTTCTTGAACTTTTGACTGGAATATCCAGTTTTATATATGAAGTTCATATGTTCAATACAGCTTCCTAGACATATTAATTTAGTTAATTAATTCGATGGCATTTTAAATTCAAATTTCGTATGTATAAAAAATTAAAAATCAAATAAAATACTACTCCGTAAATTTTCATCTAGACTCTCTTATCCTCTTTTAAACCTTTTATTTTTGAAAAATTGGAAATACCCTCACACTACTTCTTGATCTACCTAAAGTATCCCTAAAATATTTTCCAACAATAAACCTTTAAAATAACTACAATGCCCATTTCAAATCAATTACTTTTACCCTAATAACCATACCGCCAACGACGCCACCCTTAACAGCCGCTGCATTGCGCGGATACCTTATTCTAAGCAATAGTGTACAGGCTCATTTAAGTGCTGCTCCAAAACGACATACGCACACGGCACACAGAGAGGATTGGTACAAAAACGCTAAACATATAGAGACAAAACAAAATCTAAAATAAAAAATTGCACTTATTCATACCGGATTTTCTTCTTTTCCAACATATATTCACTAAATAAAATTTGAATAATTTATGCTACGTACGACAGAAACGTTTTGAAAATCGAGGGGTACAACAACAATCCAAACACGTTTTAATCGTAAACAGTGGCTTCTGCAAATGGTAAAGTCATCCATATGTGGAAGTATCTAGCACCATGTCTAATCCTTCATATCGAAACTAGTTTTAAAACTGTCATGTTTGGCTACATACTGTTGCGGATATTCAGTAAAATAAACAAATTATGCAATCGGATACGACCAGAGATTAAGAATTTCAATGTGTTTATGTTTTGAGAGATTACATGACCAAAACAAGAAAGAAAAAATTCGACCACAATGATTATGGGATATGTTCTACGTATATTAGGTCCATTTTTTTTTGTTGAAGGTGGGGATCATTTGCTCGCAACAGGGGATCCAGCTTACGTTTTTTAACCGGGTCCGCGCTAGAGACCCCCCACCCTCAATACCTAGTAGAAGGAGAAACCCCCAACTAAACCGCCAAAAGGCACGACATTTAATTGGGATAAGAGTCTGCCCTCTCTGCATGACTCAAACCTGTTCAGACTTTATTTGTGAAATTCCTTTAAATGTCTTTCTCATGTCTTGAATTCGAGACATCCAGCATGTAAAGCTGTGATCAACCATTGAGCTATAATGAAAAGTACAGGTCCATTACTGTTGAGAGTTATTTCCAAGCATTCCCAAATTATCAAAATTAGTCCCTTAAGGGAACATATCTTATGTCGTGTGTGTTCACAAATTTTATTTGGAACTTAAAATTTTAAACACACAGCTATGGCTTAAAAAATAAACTTATGTCGTGTTTGTTTCACAAAATTTGACGTAACCTTATGGAATTGGAATCTTAATCTTAATCTTAATATATACTAAAAGACAGTTGACCTAATCTCAATTGACCAATTATAACTGTCAATTTATTTAATTTAATTAAATTAACACATGTCATAATATAATTTACATTTTTTTTCCATCATCTATTTACACTTTTAAACATTTTTCTTAAAATAATAATTTTATTGAAATAAAGTACATAAAATATAAAACTCATGTTTATCTCAAATATCCAACTAAATAATTAAAAAAATATCTTTTTAATAAATAAAAAACCAACTTTGCTTACAATTAGTCTTCATCCAACTATAATTATAACTTATTCAAGTTATTTTTAATTATAACTTATCAAATTATCATTAATTATATATAAAAATAATAATATCTAACTGATAACAACAATATAATTCAAAACTTTCATGAAAATCAAATACCACAACAAAAACTATAAGAATTTTCTATAATTGTATTTTCTTTAAAGATATTGATAGACGAACACGTTAGTTACTTTGCTTTACATTACGTTATTTATATTTGTATTTACTTCTTTCATTATTTTAATTACATTTTTTTTATTTGAATTTACCGATTTGTTCTTTCACAACTTTTCTTGGATTACATATATTTAACTAGTAAATTTAGAGCCCCGCGTTGCGGGCCTTAATTTTCGTTTTGAATTGGTTGCGTTGTTTTAGTGTACTTGCGTTGAACCTCAACTAGACTAATTGAAAATCATAGTGTCATGGATAATTTTGTTTAAAATATATATTTATTAAAAGTCAAAATCACATTTGCTTCCTTTTACACGTTGCGGAGTTTCAGTTATTGTGATTACATTTTGTTATTTATGATGGATCGCTACATATGTTAGTTTGAATTTTTGTCATATGAAATAGATATTTATTTAAAACAATACGACAAGCGCTTATAGTATGGACTTCATATATTTAATATGTGCAATAAACCAAATTAAAAAATGGAAGAAAAAAAGTTGAATGAAACTTTTACATATACAATTGAAAACCTCAAAGGAGAAAGTGTGAAAAAACCCAAATAATGGTACAGAATATGACCATAAAAAAGCTCTAATATATTGTTTGGGAACCCAAAAGGAAGAAAAATGTGAAAAAACCAATAAGTAACCCGTGATAAAAAAAACTCGAACGAAATGCGATATGGCAAAATCTGAATAATGTTACCAGGTGTTACGTGGACGAATAGTAACGCGTCACGCAGGCGAGTTATTGATTGGAAACCCACAAGGAAAAAAAATGTGTGAAAAACCAATAAGTAACCCGTAACAAAACTCGAACGAAATGTGATATGGCAAAATTCGAATAATGATACCTGATATTACATGGACGAATAGTAACTCGCCACGCAGGCAAGTTACTATTCATGAGTCCATTCTCTTTAATATATAATATAATATAATATAATATAATATAATATAATATAAATAAAGTTTATAATATAATATAATATAATATAATATAATATAATATATATAATATTTACATTAATAAGATATATAATATGTTACACTATTTTATTATTTAATATAATATAATATAATATAATATAATATAATATAATATAATATAATATAATATAATATAATATAATATAATATAATATAATATAATATAATATAATATAATATAATATAATATAACTATAAATAGTAGATGATACATAATATAATATAATATAATATAATATAATATACAGTAATATAATTTAGTATAATTAATTATTAGTTAGAGCTTTAGTGGCTAACGGGTATAATACCCTTTTATTTTGGAAGAAAAACGTGGCAAGCTGGGAAGAAGCCAGCCATATGAGTTTTTGATGATTCATAAAATCCACTAACACAAAACCCATTCCAAATCTCAATTCCTTACTACTCAAATCTTCTATTTTCTTCTAGCGATTGTTGTGTGATTATTCCTTCCTAAATTTCATCCATATAATTCATATACAAAAAAGAATAAGTATATGGATTCACTCCCTAAATTCTCTAATCCAAATTAAAGAACTAAAATTCAATTGAGGGTTTGATTATTCTTGGAGGGGAGTTCGAAATTGGCAAGGAAGAAAGGGAGGAAATTGGATTTCAATTGTCTTATTGTTCTTTTGAGGTAAGAAATTCTTCTTAATTGTTAAATTAAGAAATTAGGGTTCTTGGTGATTGAAATTGGGGTTTTTGTTATTTTTGGATTTTTAGAAAAGAACCCTAATGGAATTAAAAGGGAGAAATTTGGGGTAAATGCAAATGAGCTTTATGATGAAACCCCATAGTGATAAACCTTATGTTTTTTTTAGTGTTTAGCTATAATTATGTTATAAAAATTGTGTTGAAGTGTTTTGTGTAGCCAAACACCATAATGAATGAGTTCATGGTGAACTCAAGTGGTTGTTTGTGAAAGAATTGAGATAATGGAACTTATAGATATATTGTATATTGTATAGGTGGTGAAGATTTTTAGTTGAGCCTTATAGCCATATAGTGCCAAATAACCAAGTTTAAGGTGAGTGTATATGCATATGATCATGTTCTTGTTATTAGAGGTCATAGGTGGGTAAATTCTTATGACCCATATGTTTGTTGAATATGAAGACTAGTAGTTGGGTAAATTCCTTTTTTTTTGAATGGCCAACATAAAACTTTTTATTAAACATCCAGCAGGTTGCTGGTAGACAAGTACAAATTACCAAATTACACCAAAACTAAAACACCACAACTCATAAATAATTAGATAAACATCAAGCAACAAAGCATCACCGGGCTTCATCTTCAGAGATCGGCCACATCGAACCTGCACCACTTTCCCCAATCCAGAGCAGAGAATTTGGCCCTGTTTTTTATCCATAGAAAGGCTTGAGATTGGATCTCATTGAGTAAGTGTCCAAGATTTGGCAATTTTCCTTCAAACACCAAGCTATTACGTGCACGCCATATACACCACATCGTGATGACAACAATGGCATGAACCACTTTCCTCTATTTTAGTGTCCTGCGGGCATAATTATGTACCTCTAATAAATCTCGAACATTGAAAGGGAAGAAGGAAGAAATCTTACACCACCTGATGATAGCTTGCCAAATGTCATTGGCAAACCTACAAGAAACAAAAATGTGGTCTGATGTTTCGTCATAGTCACCACAGAATGGGCATCGTGTTGAAAGGACCGGGATATTTCGTATTTGAAGAGAGTACAAAGTTGGCAGTCTATCGATCTCAGCTCGCCACGCAAGCAAAGAAACCTTCTTGGGGACCCAACCATTCCAAAAAAACTTAAACTGGGGTGTTGAAGAGTTGCGGATTGCAACCGGGATTTGATGTCAACAACTGAGAACCCTGTGCCCCCACCATCCCAGACCCAACCATCATTTGCAAACTGCCGTTGTGCTTGTGAAATGGCACTGTGAAGCTGTGACAGTTCATGAACCTCTGCTTGGGTCGATGGAACTCGTTTCCAATGTTGATTAGTCAAAATGTTGATTTAATGAATGAAAACTAGTAGGTGGGTAAATTCCTACTAGTATAATTGATGTTTGATTATGAAAGCTAGTAGGTGGGTAAATTCCTACTAGCATAATGTGATTTTGATTATGTGAGCTAGTAGGTGGGTAAATTCCTACTAGCCAATTTGTATGATAAAGACTAGTAGGTGGGTAAAGTCCTACTAGCATGATCCATGGCCATATTGAAATTGATTTGTGATGAATTTTGTGTTTATGATTGATGTAAATGAAATGGCTATCAAAAGATAGGCTATGAATGATGTTTGATGCACTAATGTTATGGTAACTTGATTATGATCATATGTGTATGCATTCACTAAGCATTGCTTAAAGTTTTAGTTGTTTACCCTTTTATAGGAATCGGTAGTAGTTGTGGCAAAGAATTGAGCAAGTGATAGTTCTTTGAGTAAAGCTTTTGGTAATTGGTTTTAGCGTTGAAGTGAAGCTTGTGCACTTTGAAGGTAGTTGGTCATTTGGTGACAATGACACTTCGGTAGAAACTTAGAATTCCCATCTCCCTCATGGCTCTTGGTACTATCGATATGTTTTGGTTCATTTTGGTAAAACAAGTATATTATTATGTTTTGGAAGTCATGAGTTTTGTTGAATGAAGTATGCAACTAAAAAGGGTTAAATCGCCCATTTTGCCACTTTTGTTAACTACGGGCGAATGACCCGTTTGGTCGTTTTAATGTATATTTCAATGGTTAAGGTTTTTGGATCTATCCATTATGTTGTAATATATGGTTTTACTCATTTTGGTGTTTTGGTTTAAAGAATTTGAAGCATGGAATGTGAAATATGGATTTTTGGTTAAAATGGAAAAGTGCAGGTCGGACCATAAAATTACGGCCTGACCATAATTTTACGGCCCATTGATTTAGATGGGACCGTAAATTTACGGCCCTGGGCCATAAATTTACGGCCCTTGTAATTTCGAGTTGTTTTCAAACAGGGAAGAAAAAAATCCAAGAGCGAATTACGGTGCAAATTTTACGGCTAGTTGTATTTAAGCCGTAAATTTACGGTTTGGGCCATAAATTTACGGCCAGAACAAAAAATAAAATAAAAAAATCGTATTTTTCTTAAATTGAGTCGAGTCGTTTCAGCGGCCACTCACATGAACACCGCCATCGACACCGGAACACGCGTGGGTGGAGAGTTTTGAGTGGTGGGACGACGCGATGAGGGGAGTGAGTGGTGCATCAAAAGACGAGCCAACGGCTCTTTTGACCGTTCAAAACTAACATTTTTGTTTTTTTTTTCTTTTCAGATTTTGTTTATATATATATATACTACACACAAACATACTACACACACATAATTCAAACATACACACATAATCAACACACAAAAACACTTTCTATACTTCTTAAAATGACAAACAACAACCAAGATTTTACTCTTTGGGATGCTAAAATGGCGATTCAAACCCACTTGAATAACGACGATAGACACCGATCTGTAGTAAACAACGTCATTCAGAGCGTATCTGACAACAAGGCGGCTTACCAAGCCGAAATCGACCGAATTGAAGCTCCCAATCGGGTTCGTAGCGCTGCCGCAAATGAGTATGTTGTATATCTTCGACAGAAGATCGATTGGCTGAATCAAGTTATTTTCCAGCTTACCACCGCCTCTACGACGTTGACAGCCACGCTAGACCACGGGGTATTCTGGCAAGGCAGTGTCGGTGGTGGTCGGTATGTAGATTATCATACTGACCCGGGGGAGGAGTACGTATCTCCTCAACCCGACAACGCTGCCGAGTCTCCTGAACCGTATCGGTACATTCATCGCAACGACGACGACAATACTGTGGACTCGGACTATTCGAGTGTTAGTATTATGTAATGTTTTTATTATGTTTTTTTAGTATTATGTACGGTTTTTTTAATGTTTTTTTTAGTATTATGTAAGTTTTTTATGTTTTTTTAGTATTATGTAAGTTTTTTATGTTTTTTTAGTATTATGTAAGTTTTTTATGTTTTTTTAGTATTATGTAAGTTTTTTATGTTTTTTTAGTATTATGTAAGTTTTTTATGTTTTTTTAGTATTATGTAAGTTTTTTATGTTTTTTTAGTATTATGTAAGTTTTTTATGTTTTTTTAGTATTATGTAAGTTTTTTATGTTTTTTTAGTATTATGTAAGTTTTTTATGTTTTTTTAGTATTATGTAAGTTTTTTATGTTTTTTTAGTATTATGTAAGTTTTTTATGTTTTTTTAGTATTATGTAAGTTTTTTATGTTTTTTTAGTATTATGTAAGTTTTTTATGTTTTTTTAGTATTATGTAAGTTTTTTATGTTTTTTTAGTATTATGTAAGTTTTTTATGTTTTTTTAGTATTATGTAAGTTTTTTATGTTTTTTTAGTATTATGTAAGTTTTTTATGTTTTTTTAGTATTATGTAAGTTTTTAATGTGTTTTTTAGTATTATGTAAGTTTTTTATGTTTTTTTTAGTATTATGTAAGTTTTTTATGTTTTTTTTAGTATTATGTAAGGTATTTTAATGGTTTTAGTGTAAGAGATTTGATTTTTTTTCAAAAATAATGTTAACCAAACACGCCTTTAGAGTCATTTTCTTGTCAGAAACCGCAAAATGAGCTTTAAAAAAATCAAATGCTTAAATACTTTGGTTTAGCAGCTTTATGTTTGAGACTACTTAATTGATGTTATCAATCTATACTACTATATAAAAGTTATAAGCCCATGTTGAAAGTTTATAAAAAATGGGACATGCAAATTGACTAAACTATCCTTAATGAATTAAATCACCACTAACCCTTAATATTAAATTACACTATTAGTCCCTTATATCTATACTCCTTTATAAAAATTATCACACCCCCCATTTTTAGAAATAGTTACACAATAGTTACATACGAAATTACTAAATTACCCTTAATAAACACCCACTATGGAAAGAGTTTTTTTAAAATACCAAATTTGCCCTTAATGAATTAATTTACACTTAAACCTTTATCTTAATAATTAACACTTTAAGCCCTTATCTTCTAAAAAATTTCCACTATCACAATTACATCAATATATACCACTTGACACCGCCACCACCACCAATAGTACCATCACCGACACCACTAGACCGTCTTCCCCATCACCGCCGCCGCATTGCGCGGGTACCATGCTCGTTATAAATAATATTTATTATCCTTTTTAAATCAAACACTTCTACATCAATTACCTACACCATTTGACGCTGCCACCACCATCACCATCCGTCGCCGCCATCACACCGCCGTCATCACTGTCGCATTGCGCGGGTACCATGCTCGTCTATCATAAATGTTGTGTTTGTTATAAATTCTTTTTATAAGACAAACCTATTATTGTATCTGAAACAATCCTAAAATTATTCGTGTCGGTAATTTTAATTTTACCATGAATTTTACTTCAAGAAACAATAGCTTTTATCAAAATGACTAACTTTACATTTAATGTGTATATATTATGATAAAATTTGAAGATTGTATGTTAGGCTCAGTTCTAATATTTCCAATAAATTGTAGTGTGTAACTTGCAATATAAATATTAAATTTTGTAATCTAGTCTAGCATGATAAAAATAACAAGACATAATAATGCATGTACATACCTCACAATGACATTCATTGTCATCGGTGCCTTGTCCTTTCCGTTTTCGGTCATCAATCGGCGACGGTGACTTCTGAGTCGACGGTTCCATACCTGCGTTGTCTCCTGAGCAACCGGTACCATGAGACGATGTCATGCTCATCTCACGTGTTTCCATTTTCTTTCCCGTTGATGACGCACCTGCTATGCCAATACCACTCACACTCCCACCACCTTCGACACAAACATATGTTTTTTTATCTGACACACGCGAAGCTCTGGACTCTAGAACTGGTGTTGTGTTAGACGCGACACCAGTGACAGCCAAAGTCGGTGTCTTACTAGTACTAGCTGACAGACCTAATGATCCAGAACTAGTAGTAGTGGTCCTGGTAATTTTACTAGGTCTGCCAAAATGTAAAAAGTTTGTATACTTTGGTTGTCCCATTTCCACTTCCGTCCGCCTATAAACTGGTATAGGCGGGCCAGAAGATGGAATTATCGTCGAGGGAGGTGGCGGTGGCGGTAAGGGTGTAGGATTGACAGGTGGCGTAGGATACAAAAGATCGTTATTGTATAAATAATTCTCCAACGAATTTTCGTCACTAGGGTAATGAAGCCAAGAAGCCATTTCATCTTCTTGCATAAAAACATGAGACGGTCCGGTCCTGCCTATAATTGTTTCGGTCTTCTTAGTTGCAACATTTGATGGTGATCTTTGGTTTTGCATCACTACTTGACCATTATGCCATAATAGCTCCATAACATCTTCATTTCCTCCCCTATAGATTAAAATCGTAAATTATACATATAATTTCGAACAGTAGTAACACTAGAAAAACTAGCAAATATTTTAATTTGAAAACATTATTTGACATATAATTATTACATTGTTGATTTCTTAGGCAAGTCTTGAAATAAGTAATCTTCTTGATCAGCTTCAAAATGATCATCAGGAACAATATGGATCATAGATATAAAGATATATGTTGATCAACTCAATCAAATCAAATAAAAAAATAAAGTTGGAAGCTAGTGAGATGTTATAAGTTGGTTAACCTTATGTTTATTGTGGAAATTTGTATGAAGTGTATATATATATATATCAATGAGCGATATATGGCGGTTTTAGAGAAATATTATGTGAGATATATTTATTCATAAATATGATTATGAGACATTTGTTGGGGGGATGAGTTGATTTGAGTGTCAGTATGTAGCTCATGTCGAACCAAAATGATGATAAGGTGTTTTTTTTTTCTCTTTTATATAAAGATTTCTTCTTTCTATGATTGTAAAATAATATTATAAAACTTTATAATATTTAGAGTTAATTACAGAAATCGTCCCTGTCGTGGTACCCAGCTTGCAGGTTTCGTCCCTTACCTTTCAAAAATTACAGTTTTAGTCCAAAAAACTTTGCTCCGTCAACACTTTTAGTCCAAAGCATTAACAGACGTTAAAATACCCATCACGTGACCTGCACATGATGGGTATAATGGTCTTTTCATTACCAATGGACCAAAAGTGTAAGAGTTAATTACAGAAATCGTCCCTTTCGTGGTACCCAGCTTGCAGTTTTCGTCCCTTAACTTTCAAAAATTACAGTTTTGGTCCAAAATCTCAAATCTCTATTTATAAATCTTTTGGAAATTTATACAAAACTTAAATAAAATTTCAAAATAAAGTTTATCATCGTCAGTTCATCACCTCTCTTTCAGATCCAAAATTTTATAACCACAATCATAACAAATAAATTCATCATAGCAAATAAATTCATCATCAAAACTTCAACAGTATAGAGTTAATTACACCATAAAATTCTAAGGTGAGAAAGATGAATAAAAATCCTTTTTGATGTAACCATAAACTAACCGCAGCCACAACTTATCACCATGATGTAGCCACCGTAAGGTGAGAAACAATGTTTTAAAAACCGGTATTTTAGTCATACCGGTGTGGAAAAATTTCCCGGTATTACCGGTATTATCGGTATTACCGGAAATACCGGCCGGTACGACTATTTTTAATTTATTATATTTTTTTACAAAAATCCTACGAAACTTGTTACAATTTAACGAAAATTTTATTTAAGTTTATTTTGAAATTTTATTTAAGTTTTGTATAAATTTCCAAAAGATTTATAAATAGAGATTTGGATAAGAAATTTTGTTAAAGATTTTCATTTGAGATTTTGGACCAAAACTGTAATTTTTGAAAGTTAAGGGACGAAAACTGCAAGCTGGGTACCACGAAAGGGACGATTTCTGTAATTAACTCTTACACTTTTGGTCCATTGGTAATGAAAAGACCATTATACCCATCATGTGCAGGTCACGTGATGGGTATTTTAACGTCTGTTAATGCTTTGGACTAAAAGTGTTGACGGAGCAAAGTTTTTTGGACTAAAACTGTAATTTTTGAAAAGTAGGGACGAAACCTGCAAGCTGGGTACCACGACAGGGACGAATTCTGTAATTAACTCTAATATTTATTTAGAAACATTTCTTATTTGGGTGTTATTCACAATCATATCCGATTTATATTAGATGGATAATCTAAATAGATGGAGTCCTAAAGTTAATTAAATGAATTTGGATAAGAATTTAGCCATTTTTTAGCCGTAATCATTTTAATACAGTATGTAAGTGAATGACTCAAATAATAGCATAGCGGAGTGACGGGGCAAAACGATTCTTATAAGCATGATTAGAGTTCCACAGATTTAGAAAATTCGTTAGATCTAGATATATATTCCTCCGTCTCATTAAAAATGTCACATTTTGAATATTCAAATCTTTGTCTTTTAACTTTTACCTTAAATATATATATGTGTTATATATCTCTTGATGAAAATTATTCCCAATGAGAATATATATAAAACTCAATCAATTCATATAACTTTCATCAACTATTATATAACACAAATAAAAATATTATAGGTCAAAGTTAATAAATAAAACTTTGAATATTCAAAACAACACACTTTTAATGGAACGAAAGTGTAGTTGCATAATGTTTGTGTGATTAATTAGAACTTCTAGCAAGGGTGGACCGATCGAGGGGTGTTGGAGTTACATGTAAATCACATGACTCTTTTTTTTATACATAATGTAAATTTTGTTAGATAAATATGATTTAAAAAAATACACCGGCTAAAAAATTATGAACTATATATGTTGTAAACTGCAAATCGCTTAATACCCTGATGACATCTCAATGGTGAAAAATAAGGCCTAGTGACCATAAGTTCACGGGTTCGAATCCCACCAAAAGGTTTTCTTATATTATATTGAGTTTCTTTTTAAATATATGCATTATTGCCTAATAGGAATATAATCGGTGGTGCTCCTCGTGATACGATAATATTTTATTGGTCTGTCAATATCTAAATTTGACGTTATAAAAAATGTGCTGTGAACCAAATAGTATTTAATCCGGGTCCTCCACTGACTACTAGTAGGACACCCGTCCAATCTATTCCAATTTCCAATCCCGCAAAGAGTAAAGACCCTCAACATCATAACAGCTCGATGCATTAACCTTCTATTCTATTTCGACCATACATTAAGACAATCTTTCATTCATATTCGTTCATAATATAAACAAATAAAGTGGGAATTAAAACCATCATACATTATCTTATTTAATCTAAAGCTTTTTTGAGTGATTTGACATACATTATCAAATCCAGCGGATACTTGATTGAAATCTTTTAAAGTAAGAGTTTAAGGCTTAAAATGTAGACGAAAATTTTAATTTGTATTTCATCTACGAGAATTCTAAACAAGAACTCGAGACTTGAAATGAATCCAAGTTACACTATATACTTCTTTCTTTTTATTGATCACATACTTATTAAAACTTTCATTCTTTGCACATGCATGGTACTTCTTACCGGTTTACCACAAAAAGGAAGATGAAATAAAATAAAAACCGTACTGTAAAATGAATTAAAGAATACGAAAAACAAACCTCATAAATCCGGTTAAGGGTATTATACTAGTCCAAAACTTGAAAATTTGATGATTATATTGATCACTAGAAAAATACATGCATGGTAAAACTATGCATAAAACTAAAAATTCATGAAAACTTTATGTAATAAAAAACGTTATAGTGTGTGTGTAGGAATGAACATTAAACTTTACTAAAGGAGGAGTGGAGGACTAGGGCACTAGGCTATGTATTGGCAGTTTTTTCTTTACCTTAATTTTGTTGAGAATTTCATGGGTCCCACCTCGGATGTAGACCGAGTGTAGGAACATCACATATGAAATCATTTACTTATAATTTTTGTATTACCACCAATCATTGTTGATTTTATAGTATTTTCCTCTTATCTTATGGTTCTATTCTATGTACCTTACCCTTCACATGGCTCTGCTTTTGTTTCTAATGGTTTTACAAACTTTATGGTGGAACTGTGGTCATGTCATACGTTGATATTGAGTAAGATTGTATGAATAATAAAGAGTAAATTACACTTTTTGTCCTTAAAGTTGGCACGTTTTTCACTTTTGATCCCTAAACTTTAAAAATTATAATTTTGACCTTAAAGTTGGCCAATTTTTTCAATAATCGTCCTTTGGCCATACGGCGTTAAAAAATGGCCGTTAACGTGCGCACGTGCGAGACACGTGAGGGCACTAATGTAATTTCACCTTACACTGAGGGACGAAAAGTGAAAAAATTGCTACTTGAGGGACGAAAAGTGAAAAAATAGCTACTTGAGGGACGAAAAATGAAAAAATTGCTACATGAGGGACGAAAATGTAAATTCACCTTACACTGAGGGACGAAAAGTGAAAAAATTGCTACTGAGGGACGAAAAGTGAAAAAATTGCTACTGAGGGACGAAAAGTGAAAAAATTGCTACTTGAGGGACGAAAAGTGAAAAAATAGCTACTTGAGGGACGAAAAGTGAAAAAATAGCTACTTGAGGGACGAAAAATGTAATTGCACCTTACACTGAGGGACGAAAAGTGAAAAAATTGCTACTGAGGGACGAAAAGTGAAAAAATGCTACTGAGGGACGAAAAGTGTAAATTGCTACATGAGGGACGAAAAGTGTAAAAAATTGCTACTGAGGGACGAAAAGTGTAAATTGCTACATGAGGGACGAAAAGTGTAAAAAATTGCTACTGAGGGACGAAAAGTGTAAATTGCTACATGAGGGACGAAAAGTGTAAAAAATTGCTACTGAGGGACGAAAAGTGTAAATTGCTACATGAGGGACGAAAAGTGTAAATTGCTACACTGAGGGACGAAAAGTGAAAAAATTGCTACTGAGGGACGAAAAGTGAAAAAATTGCTACTTGAGGGACGAAAAGTGAAAAAATAGCTACTTGAGGGACGAAAAGTGAAAAAATTAGCTACTTGAGGGACGAAAATGAAAATCATGCTACATGAGGGACGAAAAGTGTAAATTGCTACATGAGGGACGAAAAGTGTAAATTGCTACATGAGGGACGAAAAGTGTAAATTGCTACATGAGGGACGAAAAGTGTAAATTGCTACATGAGGGACGAAAAGTGTAATTGCTACATGAGGGACGAAAAGTGTAATTGTTACACCGAGGGACGAAAAGTGAAAAAATTGCTACTTGAGGGACGAAAAGTGAAAAAATTGCTACTTGAGGGACGAAAAGTGAAAAAATAGCTACTTGAGGGACGAAAAATGAAAAAATAGCTACATGAGGGACGAAAAGTGTAAAAAATTGCTACTGAGGGACGAAAAGTGTAAATTGCTACATGAGGGACGAAAAGTGTAAAAAATTGCTACTGAGGGACGAAAAGTGTAAATTGCTACATGAGGGACGAAAAGTGTAAAAAATTGCTACTGAGGGACGAAAAGTGTAAATTGCTACATGAGGGACGAAAAGTGTAAATTGCTACACTGAGGGACGAAAAGTGAAAAAATTAGCTACTTGAGGGACGAAAAGTGAAAAAATAGCTACTGAGGGACGAAAATGTAAAAATTGCTACTGAGGGACGAAAAGTGAAAAAATTGCTACTTGAGGGACGAAAAGTGAAAAAATAGCTACTGAGGGACGAAAAGTGAAAAAATTGCTACTTGAGGGACGAAAAGTGAAAAAATAGCTACTTGAGGGACGAAAAGTGAAAAAATAGCTACTTGAGGGACGAAAAGTGTAAAAAATTGCTACTGAGGGACGAAAAGTGTAAATTGCTACATGAGGGACGAAAAGTGTAAAAAATTGCTACTGAGGGACGAAAAGTGAAAAAATTGCTACTTGAGGGACGAAAAGTGAAAAAATAGCTACTTGAGGGACGAAAAGTGAAAAAATTAGCTACTTGAGGGACGAAAATGTAAAATTGCACCTTACACTGAGGGACGAAAAGTGAAAAAATTGCTACTTGAGGGACGAAAAGTGAAAAAATAGCTACTGAGGGACGAAAAGTGTAAATTGCTACATGAGGGACGAAAAGTGTAAAAAATTGCTACTGAGGGACGAAAAGTGTAAATTGCTACATGAGGGACGAAAAGTGTAATTGCTACACCGAGGGACGAAAAGTGAAAAAATTAGCTACTTGAGGGACGAAAAGTGAAAAAATTGCTACTTGAGGGACGAAAAGTGAAAAAATAGCTACTTGAGGGACGAAAAGTGAAAAAATAGCTACTTGAGGGACGAAAAGTGAAAAAATAGCTACTGAGGGACGAAAAGTGAAAAAATTGCTACTTGAGGGACGAAAAGTGAAAAAATAGCTACTGAGGGACGAAAAGTGAAAAAATTGCTACTTGAGGGACGAAAAGTGAAAAAATAGCTACTGAGGGACGAAAAGTGAAAAAATTGCTACTTGAGGGACGAAAAGTGAAAAAATAGCTACTTGAGGGACGAAAAATGAAAATAGCTACATGAGGGACGAAAAGTGTAAAAAATTGCTACTGAGGGACGAAAAGTGTAAATTGCTACATGAGGGACGAAAAGTGTAAAAAATTGCTACTGAGGGACGAAAAGTGTAAATTGCTACATGAGGGACGAAAAGTGTAAAAAATTGCTACTGAGGGACGAAAAGTGTAAATTGCTACATGAGGGACGAAAAGTGAATTAGCTAATTCGGAGGATCGAGAGAATAATCGTGATTTAAAGTTTTCCGGTGACATTCTATTCTTTTCCGACGGGGTTTTGTAGTTTCCGACGGGTTGTTCTTCTGAAATTCATCATTTTCCAGACACCATAACTGTTCATCGCTTTTTCTGCAAAAATAAGCCATTTGCCGACTTGACCAATCTTGCCATTGCCGAAGTAACCGATCAACAACTCTTATTATTTTTTTTTAGAAGAAGGCAGTGATATAGCAAAATTATTCTTTGATTAGGATTCATTAGTTTAAGAAGTGCAGGTTGTTGTGCCCATTTGTACTATAAGATGAATGATACCTCGTTTGGTGATTTTGTTGAAATTATTTATTTGTACTAAAAGCCGAGCATGAGCATGTGTGTGGGGAAATGATAGTTGAAAACATAGAAGTGTGGAGACATGATTGAAAAACGTTAATATGTTAATTGGATTATTATCATAAGGTGATTGATGTTGTTGTGATTTTAGGTTGTTTGATTTTGGGATAGTATGTTTGAAGAAGAAGAAACAGGAAGGAAGGGAGGAAGGAACAAAGACAGAAACACGTTGATATATTTTTTATGTCTACTATTCAAATCTTTGTAGATCAAACAACATGAACAAACATTTTATGGCAAAATAAATTGAGCAAATATTCTTTTGATAAATCATGGACAATTATTGTCAAGAACTCAAATAATTATTTGAGAGTTGCTTGGAAATACTTTTTCATACTTATACTATCAATAACTGTATTTATGAATAGTACCGTATCCGTGAATAGTAATCGTATCTAAAAATTGTATTTATGAATAGTGATCGTGAATAGTGACCGTGAATAGTGACTGTGAATAGTAACGGTGAATAGTAAAGGTAAAAAGTAAATTTTAAATAGTAAAGGTAAAAAGTAAATTGTAAATAGTAAAGGTAGAAAGTTAAATAATATAAAGGCGGGACCCACGTCAAATAATTTATTGAAACGTTGAATTCTGAATACGAATTCGAATTCGAATTCGTTAAAATTTTATTAATTTTTAATTCAAGCGGGACCCACGTCAAAATAATAATTCACTAAAATTTAAAACTAAATAGTGTTAAATAGTAAACATCACTTTCATACTTTATTCTTATAATATAAACGTCCAAAACCCGCTCACAGGGGTTAGTTGAGTAAAAATTATTAAAATGAAAGTTGTAGATTTTAATTTTCTGATCTTATAAAACTCAAAGGACTAGCAAATAGATCTTATAGAAACTTGAATTTTCTCAATAGGAGCTCGTATGAATAATTTAAGATTAAAGCAATGTATTAAATTATACTACTTGTATAAAAGAAATCTATCATTAGAAACGTCCAAGAGGTAGTGGAAAACACATTTTTGTCTACTTTATAATTTAAAATTTATAAATTATGAATCACGGGTTTATTTCACTAGATGTATGGACAAAAAGAATACTATATATATACATATTCCTTATTTATGATTAACTTTATAATATAATAATAATATAATATAATAATATTATATATAAACGAATTACGTTAGAAATTTTCTAAGTCTTCTACGCGTTTTGATTTTCTAAATATGCAGGTAACTATATTAATATAATAATCAAACGAATGAATTCGTTCGCCTATAAATAGCAGACGATATTAAACTTTAAAACACACACCACTATATATTCTCTTCTAAATACTCTCTGGTATAACTATACAAGGCTTATTTCATCTACTTGATTTCTGCTATTATTACTAAGGTGAGTCTTCATACTCCCCTTTTCAATTATTTATACATTTATTTGGGGACTGAGATACATGCATGAAAACTGTTTGTTATACTTATATGTATATTTTTAAAGTTATATACTTATATGTATATTTACAAATATATATATTATATTATATATTTTGTAACTCCACTTTATTTATTTTACCTTTGGGGTAAAATATAAACTCTTTACTGTTATGATGAACACAAGTACTCCAGAAATGTATATATGGTTGATTCTAAGTTGCTCTGTTCACTCAAAGTCCTCACCATCATGAACGATTAATTATGGAAACATAAACGTGGGTATATTGAATAGTACTATTGGGGTAGGCACCCCCATTCGTGTTGGTCATACCAACTGTATACGGATGCATTATATTTGGAAAGCTTAGGGTACCCTGAACAAGGTACTCTCCGGAGGCAAACAAACACACACTTGTCTAGTTTCGGTTCATGAGTTTAGAACTTGATGTATACAGTATCTACTCTTTTATTCTATTTGATCCATTGTGTGATCAAATAGTTACTTTAAATCTTGTGGTTCATACTCTTTATTTTGATTAAAAACATATGATACTCTTTGCTGATATTGTATCATAACTACTTGATATTGCGGTAAGGCAATGATCACACTGAACTCTGGCATTTTGTGAAACTATATTTTCTATATGAAAAACTTATGGAACTCACCAACTTTATGTTGACGTATTTAGCATGTATTCTCAGGTAACTAGACGATACACTATACATGGGACACTTTCCGCTGCATACAACATACTGGACCCTGGCCTACCCTCAGACTCTAGTAAAGACTCATCAAATTGCTAAAGTCTCAAGCTACTGTTTAATATTGTTTAATATTAAATAAATGTTTTCAATAATAATATCTTTCATAAATTGTAATATAAATTTGTGAACAATGTTTTATATAAATGTATTTTAAAACGACAACGTTTTGTGTCGTTCAGTATATCTTGTGTTGTGAATCCATGTACGTCATACCCCGTCTAGGGCGGGTGTGACAGATTGGTATCAGAGCATAAGTTATAGTGAACTAGGTTGCAAATTGACGGACCTAGACTATAACCTTATTTGACAGACCTATACTATAACCTTATTTGACGAACCTAGGCTATAATCTTATTTGTTATTTGACGGACCTAGACTATAACCCTATTTAGAAATATCCGCTGCATACTCCTACTTGTTATAATCTTTACCTGACTACTGGATATAGGATGCTTTATGGTAGCATATGAAAGTATTTAATGAATTTAATTCAAGGCATTGTAATATATAATCACAATAATGACTGCAGCATTATTATGATCATATATTAGAAAATCTTAAATTAAATACGTTAAATATGGAAGTATATAGTATAAAGACTTAGATATATTTATTTTTATATTTATATATATATATATATATATATATATATATATATATATATATATATATATATATATATATATATATATATATATATATATATATATATATATATATATATATATATATATATATATATATATATATATATATATATATATATATATATATATATATATATATATATATATATATATATATATATATATATATATATATATATATATATATATATATATATATATATATATATATATATATATATATATATATATATATATATATATATATATATATATATATATATATATATATATATATATATATATATATATATATATATATATATATATATATATATATATATATATATATATATATATATATATATATGTAACCAAATACGAGTGTTTATATCTATATATATATATATATATAATTTGGTATAAATATATATTACAAAATATATATATATAACTCGCCATAGTAATTGGATGCAATAAAGAAATAAAAATAAAAATGGTGAAATCGGCCGTCCCCGGGATCGAACCTGGGTCTAGGCCACACCCTTTCGCGCATCTAGCCAACCGCGCTAGATGCCTAGTGTTATAAAATTATTGTTTTGATTAAATATAAACATACGTACAATAAATTCCCGAATATATGAAGATCACACAATTATCTATTCAATGTATACTTGTTAATCCCATGTTTAACCCAATGATCTTTCAAGTCAATTGGACAATCAAGATCGTACCCTTCTAACAATAATTTCTCTATGACCTTTGAGAATGTACTACAACCCATTCTTCTCCCCGGCAACCTTACAATACGATTTGGCCCGGCATATGTTGGCAATGGATACATGGAAAGAGAAGCTGTACAACAAACGGAGGTCCATCCCTCTGTAGTCCAACCGCGACAAGCCCTAGGTATCCCTGTGCATGAGCATATAGGTGTTGGCATCTCTGATATGTTCATTTCTTCCCCAAATACTACCAAAGTAGTATTTTGTTTCACAAACTGATAAGGTCCTTTCAACCTTACATTTCTTTGGGCTTTCGAGGACGATACTTTTGCGGACTTTTTCTTACGGTTATACAGCTTGCAAATATAAGCCCATGAGTCTTCTACGTGTTTCTCAAACTCGGATCCATGATTCATTATCGTATCAACAGGTTCCACCCTGTTCGAGGTTGAGACCTCATAATATGAGTCACCAATCGGATTTGGGTATAGTGTGGGCGAGTCTGTCATTGGACGTTTGCCCGGTGCCCTGTTAACCTCCTCGGAAGATTCTGGTTGGAATGATGGTTCCGGTTGAAAAGTTGGTTTCAACTGGAATGTTGCTTCTGGGGTATCGAAAGAGAAGTTTTGATATAAAGGGTTTATTGGGATTGGAGATGAAACTCCATGATGTACTGTATCAGCAAGAGTTGGGAACGATGCGCTGACATTTTCTATTGGGGGTTCTAACTGTGATGTTGGTACTGTATTTTGGAGAAGCCAGTTTTGACAAAAATCATCGATTGATGTTCCCCATTCACTAGTACCAATCATCTGGTTTTGCCTTGCGTCCATGATTATATTGAGTTCTTCTTATCTACAATAAGTTTTGGTCAGACAATTGACATAACAAAGAAACATTATCAACAATATTATTCTGATTTAAAAACACATTCTGTACAACTTAAGATATGATTTATAAAAATTTATAACAGATTCCAAATATTTCTTGATTTCAAGAATTAGGAGTTCTGTCAGAACTCGACCCTGACATGTTGCTTCCCCCAGCAACATTTTTTTTCTTCTCCTAAGGGATTGAACATTAGGATCTTCTTCCAGATGACAACACCCAAAAAAAAAAAAAAAAAAAAAAAAAAAAAAAAAAAAAAAAAAAAAAAAAAAAAAACAAAAAAAAAAAAAAAAAAAAAAAAAAAAAAAAAAAAAAAAAAAAAAAAAAAAAAAAAAAAAAAAAAAAAAAAAAAAAAAAAAAAAAAAAAAAAAAAAAAAAAAAAAAAAAAAAAAAAAAAAAAAAAAAAAAAAAAAAAAAAAAAAAAAAAAAAAAAAAAAAAAAAAAAAAAAAAAAAAAAAAAAAAAAAAACAACAACCACCCCCAGCAACATTTTTTTTTCTTCTCCTAAGGGATTGAACATTAGGATCTTCTTCTTTTTTTCACTTTCTTCTTCTTCAGATGACATAGCGAAGATGGACTTCTCCCTTAGTGAGAGATTGTCTTCTTCTTGTAGCGCTAAGGCTTTTGCAAACTTCTCATCTTCTTTTATTTGACAATTCACAAGGATAGATTCCTCCTCTGTTAAAAATTGAGATAAAATTTTTGCTAGTTTTTCATCTTCAGAAGTTTGTTTCTCAAAAAGGTGGACATCTTCGTCTACCATCGCCTTGTAATCTTCAAAGGAAATACCTAACATCACTGCCTCCTGCTTAATTCTTTTGACCCTATTTGTTTCAAGATCTCCAAGATCCTCTTGAGTCATTGGCCTTTTGCCTTTTGGATCGCTCGAAGAAGCACCAAAATTTTTCATTGTCTTATGATAAATCGGTGGAACAATATTGTTAAATTAAGCGAACATTATTTAAAAGATAAAAGTTTTATTCAGTTGCCCCGTCTCCCCTTTTTTCCGATTCTCTCATCCCTCCATCTCCCTCGTACGTGCTTCTCTTCTCTCCTCTTCTCCCGCTCATCTAGGGGGGTGCCCCAACCCTCCTCTTCTATCCTCTGTCTGTTGTATGGACGGTCACCCGCCCTCTTTCTCGTCTTCTTCCTCCTGGCTAGCTAAAGACAAGTTAGCAGATGAAGAACTAAGTAAGTAAAAGAGATAGAGAAAGAAGATTTTGTGTGATTTCTCCTTAACAAAACGCGTTATTATATAGAGGCTAAAAAGCAAGTAAAACCTGGGAGAACGGACAGCTGTCTGTAAACTAACAGTAATTTCAATTATTGTTACAGTAATTAGTAAATACTGAACTATTTTTTTTACCAAAAAAAAAAAAAAAAAAATTTTAAACTTTACTATCTCTGTAAATTATTGTTACCAAGATTGAGAAAAACTTCTCAAAGTACAAATCGTGTTTAAAAAGAGTTGTTTAAAATCATAAGGAATGGATCACATTAAGACAAATCAAATGGATTACACGAAGATATGAATCCATAACTATTGAAATTCTAAAATCATTTTGATCTCTGGATAAGTTTTTATCCAAACTGTTGTTTCAGGAGTGATCTAAATAATATTTATTTCTTTGACCGTGGATCGCCTTAATGATTGAATTTAAGAGATATAGCACAATAAGACGAACACTATAAAAGAAAGTTGTATTTCATTATTAGTACAACACACGAACGAAAACTCGTTACATTATTCAAACAGAAATACAACAATTAGAACTACAACATATCTAAAGACCATACAAATTAATCCAAGTTGCAGAAAACAGAAGGGGTAAACCAATGAAAATAAACACGATAAGGAGTGGAATAGCTACATCCGATGGAAGTTGTAACACGCCATATAACCAGGGTAAGATACCCAAGTAAACTAAGATTAAAAAAAGGTTCAACATTTTCTAGTAATTTTCGGATTATGAAGTAGGTGATAAAGAAAGGAGAAATAGTTATTAAGCGTAAAAGAAAGTAGTAAAAAAAAAAAAAAAAAAATTTTGTGTTGTAGCGTTGTTTATATAGTAGAAAAACAGACAGATTCAAACGGTCGAAAAAGGAAAGAGATAGAAAGGTAAATTCGAATTTTGAACTTTTATTATTTAAATATTAGGTGAATTAAATGAGGTATTTTTGAACGTTGATTTATGGTCACTTAAATAAAAATAATTTATATATTTCTTCTCTCAAGATACAATTTAAATTTCGGGACGAAATTTCATTTAAGGGGTGGATAATGTGACAACCGCCAAAAATTTCAGGTTGATTAATTTACTATTATGTGTACTATTCAAATCTTTGTAGATCAAACAACATGAACAAACATTTTATGGCAAAATAAATTGAGCAAATATTCTTTTGATAAATCATGGACAATTATTGTCAAGAACTCAAATAATTATTTGAGAGTTGCTTGGAAATACTTTTTCATACTTATACTATCAATAACTGTATTTATGAATAGTACCGTATCCGTGAATAGTAATCGTATCTAAAAATTGTATTTATGAATAGTGATCGTGAATAGTGACCGTGAATAGTGACTGTGAATAGTAACGGTGAATAGTAAAGGTAAAAAGTAAATTTTAAATAGTAAAGGTAAAAAGTAAATTTTAAATAGTAAGGTAAAAAGTAAATTTTAAATAGTAAAGGTAAAATAAAATAATATAAAGGCGGGACCCACGTCAAATAATTTATTGAAACGTTGAATTCTGAATACGAATTCGAATTCGAATTCGTTAAAATTTTATTAATTTTTAATTCAAGCGGGACCCACGTCAAAATAATAATTCACTAAAATTTAAAACTAAATAGTGTTAAATAGTAAACATCACTTTCATACTTTATTCTTATAATATAAACGTCCAAAAACCCGCTCACATGGGTAATTGAGCAAAAATTATTAAAATGAAAGTTGTAGATTTTAATTTTATGATCTTATAGAAACTTGAATTTTCTCAATAGGAGCTCGTATGAATAATTTAAGATTAAAGCAATGTATTAAATTATACTACTTGTATAAAAGAAATCTATCATTAGAAACGTCCAAGAGGTAGTGGAAAACACATTTTTGTCTACTTTATAATTTAAAATTTATAAATTATGAATCACGGGTTTATTTCACTAGATGTATGGACAAAAAGAATACTATATATATACATATTCCTTATTTATGATTAACTTTATAATATATAATAATATAATATAATAATATTATATATAAACGAATTACGTTAGAAATTTTCTAAGTCTTCTACGCGTTTTGATTTTCTAAATATGCAGGTAACTATATTAATATAATAATCAAACGAATGAATTCGTTCGCCTATAAATAGCAGACGATATTAAACTTTAAAACACACACCACTATATATTCTCTTCTAAATACTCTCTGGTATAACTATACAAGGCTTATTTCATCTACTTGATTTCTGCTATTATTACTAAGGTGAGTCTTCATACTCCCCTTTTCAATTATTTATACATTTATTTGGGGACTGAGATACATGCATGAAAACTGTTTGTTATACTTATATGTATATTTTTAAAGTTATATACTTATATGTATATTTACAAATATATATATTATATTATATATTTTGTAACTCCACTTTATTTATTTTACCTTTGGGGTAAAATATAAACTCTTTACTGTTATGATGAACACAAGTACTCCAGAAATGTATATATGGTTGATTCTAAGTTGCTCTGTTCACTCAAAGTCCTCACTATCATGAACGATTAATTATGGAAACATAAACGTGGGTATATTGAATAGTACTATTGGGGTAGGCACCCCCATTCGTGTTGGTCATACCAACTGTATACGGATGCATTATATTTGGAAAGCTTAGGGTACCCTGAACAAGGTACTCTCCGGAGGCAAACAAACACACACTTGTCTAGTTTCGGTTCATGAGCTTAGAACTTGATGTATACAGTATCTACTCTTTTATTCTATTTGATCCATTGTGTGATCAAATAGTTACTTTAAATCTTGTGGTTCATACTCTTTATTTTGATTAAAAACATATGATACTCTTTGCTGATATTGTATCATAACTACTTGACATTGCGGTAAGGCAATGATCACACTGAACTCTGGCATTTTTGAAACTATATTTTCTATATGAAAACTTATGGAACTCACCAACTTTATGTTGACGTATTTTAGCATGTATTCTCAGGTAACTAGACGATACTCTATACATGGGACATTTTTCCGCTGCATACAACATACTGGACCTTGGCCTACCCTCAGACTCTAGTAAAGACTCATCAATTTGCTAAAGTCTCAGCTACTGTTTAATATTGTTTAATATTAAATAAATGTTTTCAAGAATAATATCTTTCATAAATTGTAATATAAATTTGTGAACAATGCTTTTATATAAATGTATTTTAAAACGACAACGTGTTGTGTCGTTCAGTATATCTTGTGTTGTGAATCCATGTAAGTCATACCCCGTCTAGGGCGGGTGTGACACAGGGAAGGGAGGAAGGAACAAAGACAGAAACACGTTGATATATTTTTTGCATGATCTTCATTTTTCGTCCCTCAAGTAGCTATTTTTTCACTTTTCGTCCCTCGGTGTAAGGTGAAATTACATTAGTGCCCTCACGTGTCTCGCACGTGCGCACGTTAACGGCCATTTTTTAACGCCGTATGGCCAAAGGACGATTATTGAAAAATTGGCCAACTTTAAGGTCAAAATTGTAATTTTTAAAGTTTAGGGATCAAAAGTGAAAAACGTGCCAACTTTAGGGACGAAAAGTGTAATTTACTCAATAATAAATTTGTATAGGTTGTTATTAATTTTATTAATTATATTTGGTAGTGGCTATATAAATTTCATACAATAAAAGATTGATAGAATAATTGATTTGAAAGTGGTTAATAGAAAAAATGAATCATAAAAAGGAATGCAAAATAATGAATTGGCGGGCTTGGTGATTTTTTCTCTTCAGATATCTGGGTGATAGAGGTATTCAATCGAAAAATTTAAGTTGTTGATCCACTCGACGATAAGGCTCTCTTATGAAATGAATAAAAGGTATTAATGGTGGGGTGTTTTTGAAGAGGAAGAGATTAGGGTGACCCTGATCTAATAATTGAAAAGGAGGGTGTTCATTATTCAGAGTGGACTATAAAAATATATATTCGAATAATTTTTGCTGACTTATGAAACTTTAACGATTTCCTATACTCTTATAAAGTTGTCATGATTGATTTTATTTTATTCACAATATAATTTCTTTATTGTAACTCATGGGTACGAGCTAACTTGTTTTTAATGTGATTTTCGAAAATATATTAGTATTTAAAGGAAAGAGTCATACAGAAGCAGCGATCAGTTGGACCTTTAATTCATTAACATCTTTTTTTATTGACTCCTTTCTTTTATTTATCCGCATAAGGCTCAATTCGGGTTGTTGTTCGTATTGGTGTAACAGTACTGTAGATCAGTTGTCACAAGTTAAGCTGATACCGATCATGCCAATGCCTATTAATTAACTCTTTTAATGTAATGTGCAAAACCCAATTAATAATGAAAGATATTTTCGATTTAATATAAACTAAAAAAAAAAAAAACTGAAAGATATTTTCGATTTAACCCGTTTCCATTGAAAAAGACTGAAATTGCAGCCTCAAACATTGATTCATTAACAAGATCCAAAATATGCAACTTCTACATGTTATAAGATTGTGAAGACTATCAAATTTACACAGTTTTGTTTAATGGGTTGCGAGAGATGACTAGGAACATATGGCTAGTAGAATGTGTCATTAGCTTAACGATCGAAAGCCACATAATATGACCTAATTGTGCAAATGTGTGAAAGCACTGGACATGGATAGCAAGATATGAGCTTTTTGTGAAGCCTTTGTTGGTTTAAAAGTGTTTCTCTATAAAAGTAATTGTTATATGTACATAGAGAAACAAAGTAAACCTACATTTGTATTGTAAAACCATTTCATAGACCTGTACATCTTAATTACTAAGACTATCTGCATCAGTTCAGGATGTCCTTCTAACAAACATCCTAATCAGCATGTCACGTCAGCTTTCCATTCATCCTTCTCACAAACACTTTTTACCCACATTAATAATATATCCATCCTTCTTATAAAAAACCAAATAATTTCCAAACTAACTTTTGTCTTCTACCTTCATCTCTCTTCATTCTTCCACATCCTTCCCCACAAACAACCAAGGATGGACATCCTTTATGTCACCACTCACATCAATACTCTTCTTACAAACAACCTTCATATCACTACAAATCTCTTATGGAGTTATGGACATCTTGTTGTGGATGGTCTAAGTAGTAAGTACCAAGTATAACTTCGGTGTGTGATGACAGGTGTCGGGTGCAAATTATCAAATTTATACTTAAAAACTTATTGCATGATTAGTGTTTTGTGCAGCTTATGACAAGTTACAAAGCTGGAGGGCTTATTCAGTGTATTTGGAAAGATGGAAGTTCAGGGTACATTCTGTCAACTGTCAAGAGATGAGGGTAAAAGCTGCATTTATGGATTCATATATAAAGAAGACGATGAGAGATTTAGGGTTAACGACTCATTATATTTTACATACAAAATATCAGTTTCTTTCTCTCATATATTCGATCTATAATATCTGTATAGTTTGTATATCATATTGATATACAATCTTCAATTATTCTGTTGATCTAATCATCTTTGAATGATTAGATTGTTGTTTCTTTAAATCATTCGATTGGGTTGTAATAGTTTTATGTAATAATTCATAATAATAATTCTTCTTTCTGGTAATTGCTAGTTGAGATCTGGAATTCTTTCATGGTATCAGAGCCAGAATCAACAACCGATTGTTGTTGATCTGATTTCTCTTCGTGTTTCACTCAGATCTAGGGCGTTTTCCGTTTTGGAACCCTAGATTTTGATTTCTGGATGAGGTGGTGTGGGGAGAAGGAGAGAGAGGGGGGATGAGTGAAGAGGAGGGAGGGGAGGGAATGAGGGGAAGAGGACGGGGTAAGACTGCGAGGGGGGCAGGGGAAGAGTGGAAGAGGAGGAGGGGGGGAGAGAAGTTAGGTAGGACCCCAGGGAGGGGCGGATAGGGGGGGCGAAGGGGGGACAGGGGAGGATAGGGTAGATGGTATAGAGGGCGGGAAGGAGAAAGGGAAGAAAGGAGGATGTGAGGGGGACGGGGAGGGAGGAGGTGGGGGGGAGAAGGGGAAAAGGTGAAGGGCTCTTTTCACTCAGATCTAGGGCGTTTTCCGTTTTGGAACCCTAGATTTTGATTTCTGGAATCTTCGTTCGACTATTCTTAGGGTTTTTACTGGTAACCCTAATCGTTGTTCTTCCGCTGCAATTTCTGGTGATTTGCCCTAAAAATTAGGGTTTCTTATTTCGCTTCTGATTTATCTCTGGACTAAGTGAATCCAGAGTAAATTAGGGTTTCTTGATTTATCTCTGGACTAAGTGAATCCAGAGTAAATTAGGGTTTCTTATTCATCCGATAGCACTGTATTGTATTCTTCTCTCTACTCTTATTTTCTTCCTATTAATTGTGTTGGTGTGATTATTTGTTATTTGATTGTGTGATAATTACTTGGCTTACGCAATCAAGTTTATCTTGATGTATGTGGTCCTCTTCTAAGGAAGGGGGAGCCTAGTAATTACTTGATTGTTTCTTTGTGATTCTGGTATTTTTTTTAAAAATATATTGTTTCTGTTTTTTTTGTTTCTGTAATTGCTATTTTTATTCTTATCTTCTTTGTGTGATTTGTGACAATTTGTTATAATGGTGAATACTCCACCTGGTTCTGTTCATGGGGGGAATACTCCTCCTCATTCTGTGCACAATGATGATTCTGATAATGATGATTTTGAGATTAATAACACTAAAATAAGTAAGTTGGATTTTGGTGATCCTTTGTATTTGCATGCAAGTGATACTGTTAGTACTCCTTTGATTAGTTTTAAATTGTTAGGAACTGACAATTACAAAGTGTGGTCTTGTGCTATGGAACTTGCATTACAAACTAAAAATAAACTGGGCTTCATTGATGGTACTTGCTTAAAATCAATAGATAATCCTGTGTTTGCAAGTCAGTGGGATAGGTGTAATGCTGTGGTGCTTAATTGGATACTTGGTTGTGTTTCTCAAGAATTGTAGTCAAATTTTTTCTAAAAATGCTACTGTTGTTTGGCAAGAACTTAAAGATACTTATGATAAAGATGATGGTTCTGTAATCTTTAATTGCATCATAAAATAATTCACTCACTCAAAATGGTGCTTCTTTGTCCGAGTATTATCATAATTTGACCTCTTTGTGGAGACAATATGATTCTATGGTTACTTTGCCTATTTGTACTTGTCCTGCTTCTGCTGAAATTAAGAGTCATAATGATCTTATAAAACTGATGCAATTTTTAATGGGATTGGATGATGTGTATATGTCTATTAGATCAAATTTATTAACTAGAGAGCCTTTACCTTCTGTCAAAACTGCATATGCTATTGTTTCTAGAGAAGAATCACATAGAGGGGGGATAAATAATAAACCATCTACTAATGCTTTTGTTGCAAAGATCAATAAAAATAGAAATTCTAGTCAAATTTTTGATGCTAAAAAGACTTTTGATAACAATTTTCAGTCCAGGAGGACTTTTGATAACAGTCAAAGAGTTTTTAGACCTCCAAATCCTAATTTTCATTGTACTCATTGTAACAAACCTGGACACACTGTGGATAGATGTTTCCAACTTGCTAATAAAAGATCAACTGGAACTTTTAATAATAAGTTTAATAGTAACAATTCTCATGCCTCTTCTTCTGTTTCTTCTCATGTGACTGCTAATGATTCTTCTGGTTCTACTACTGCTTCTTTGTCTCAACATCAAATTAATCAACTTTTGAGTTTACTTGAAACCAAATCCTCTCCTTCATCTTCTGGTCTGCAAGTTAATATGGCAGGTAGTTTGAATTGGAAACATTCATGGTTTAATTTTAATTCATATATTTTGAAATCAATTATTCAATGGATTATTGATTCTGGAGCAAATCAACATATGACATATTCTGCACAACATCTTACAAATGTTGTTGATATTTCTGACTTAAAATTGAGAATTGGGCATCCAAATGGTACTAGTGCTTTAGTACAAAAGATTGGTAATATGCATCTTAAAAATGGGCTAATTCTATTTGATGTTCTTGTGGTTCCAGACTACTGTGTCAATTTGATGTCTGTTCATAAAATAGCCAGGGATAATAAAGTGTTTGTAGGATTTGATGAAAGTAAGTGTTATTTACAGGATTTGATTCAAAAGAAGTTGTTGGGGACTGGTAATGAGCAGGGTGGTCTATATGTGTATGATGATGTGCCTATGTGTTCTAATGTGGTATGCAATTCTACTAGTCTTCCTTTTGAATCCAAACTGTTATGGCATATGAGACTTGGATATCCTGCTGATCAAAATACAAGGGGAAGGGGGAAAGGAAAAGGGTATCGTTGCTGACCAAGCATTATCTGTTTTTCATAAAAAAATATAATCTTTTCACTGATAAATCTTTGGGTCCTTGTGATATTTGTCATAAAGCTAAACAAACCAGAAATCCTTTTCCTCTTAGTGAACATAAATCAAGATGTTTTGGTGATCTTATACATTTAGAGATGTATGGGGTCCATATAAAGTTACAAGCAAAGAGGGTTTTAAATATTTTTTAACCATAGTTGATGATTATACTAGGGCTGTTTGGACTTATCTTATGAAAACCAAAACTGAAGTGTTTGATAATATATATCATTTTATTCAACTTGTTAAAACTCAATTTGATTCTAAAGTTAAAATTCTTAGAAGTGATAATGGCAGTGAGTTTGTTAATAATAAAACAAGTTCTTTGTTCACTAATGAGGGAATATTACATCAGACTTCTATGGCCTATACCCCTCAACAAAATGGATTGCTGAAAGGAAACATAAACACCTTCTTAATGTTGCTAGGTCTCTTATGTTTCAGGGGGAATTCCTTTATATATGTGGAGTGAATGCATCTTGACTGCTACTTATCTTATAAATAGAACTCCTTCTTCTGTGTTACATGGCTTAACTCCTTATGAAAAATTGTTTAAATTTGAACCTTCTTTAAAACACTTAAGAGTTTTTGGATGTTTAAGTTTTGCAACTATTTTAAATAATAATGATAAGTTTAGTTCCAAAGCTGAAAAGTGTGTGTTTGTTGGTTATTCTAATTCAAAGAAAGGATATAAACTTTATAGTCTTGAAAGAAAGACTGTTATTTACTCAAGAGATGTCAAATTTTATGAAAATATTTTTCCTTTCAAAATGATTTCTGATAGTTGTGATATGAATGATACTGGTTTAAATCAACTAGATTTCTTTAATGTTTTTGATAATGAGGATAATGCCATGTATCAAAGTCCCAATGATGATGAAGGAGGCAAGAAACATTTTCCTACAAATGAAGGTAACCCTTCTGGTACTGGCAGCCCAACTGTTTCTACCACTGATACTTCTTCTAGTGGCAGTCCAAATGTGGCTACCAGACCAGAGGAAGCTGCAACTTTTGATAGAAATATTAATGATAATATCAATTCTGAGGGCACTTCTGATACTGGTTTAAGAAGGTCTACTAGACATACTACTCTTTCAAAAAGACTTCATGATTATCAATTAGAAGGGAAGGTTAAATATCCTCTTAATAAAGTTGTTAGTTATGCTCATCTCAAACCTGAGTTATTTTGTTTTGCTACTAATTTAAACAAAAGTATTGAACCTAAAACTTTTTATGAAGCTGTTAAAGATGTAAACTGGGTAAATGCAATGAATGAAGAGATGGAAGCTTTAAATAGAAATAATACTTGGACTTTAACTAATTTACCTCATGATAGAGAACCAATAGGTTGTAAATGGATTTTTAAGATTAAGTATAAGGCCAATGGGGAAATAGAAAGATACAAGGCAAGATTGGTTGCCAAAGGGTTTAATCAAAGGGCAGGGATAGATTTTGATGAGACCTTTTCACCTGTGGTAAAAATGGTGACTGTTAGATGTTTACTAACTGTTGCAGTGAATAACAATTGGCCATTATATCAGTTGGATGTAAACAATGCTTTCTTATATGGTGATTTGTGTGAAGATGTTTATATGGATATTCCTCAAGGTATTCAAATGGAAATAATACTTTGGTGTGTAAGTTGAATAAGTCTTTATATGGTCTTAAGCAAGCACCTAGACAGTGGAACTCTAAATTGTCTAGTGCTTTACTTGAGTGTGGTTTTAAGCAGAGTAAATCTGATTACTCTTTGTTTACTAGAAATATTGATGAGAAATTTGTTGCTCTTTTAGTCTATGTGGATGATATAGTTACTGGAAATTGTGAAGGAAATCAATACTGTTAAAGAATTCTTGAATTCTAAATTTAAAATTAAGGATCTTGGTAATTAAAATATTTTTGGGCATTGAAGTTTTAGAAAATAACAGTGGTTTGTGTCTTTCTCAAAGAAAGTATTGTTTGGAACTTTTAAATGATTTTGGTATGCTTGGTTGTAAACCAATGCATACACCTCTTGAAATAAACAAAACTGTGAAACCATTCACTAAAGATGGTAAAACTAAATTGCTTGACAATATCACTGTGTATCAAAAGTTAATTGGAAAATTGATTTATCTAACTCTAACAAGACCAGATATTAGCTATTCTGTTCAGGTTCTTTCTCAGTTCATGCATTCACCTTCACAAGAACATTTTGATCTTGGTTTAAGGATTCTTAGATATCTAAAGAAGGCTCCTGGTAAGGGTCTTCACATACAGAAAGGTAATAACAATATACTTACTGCATTTGTTGATTCAGACTGGGCAAGGTATGTTACCACAAGAAAGTCTATTACAGGATTTTTTTCACACCCCTCCCTTCTCTTCCCTTTTTTTTTGTTCAGTTTTACTTTGGTAATACTCTTGTGTCTTGGAAAAGCAAAAAACAATCTACTGTTGCCAAGTCCTCAGCAGAAGCTGAATATAGGGCTTTGGCAGCAGTAACTTGTGAGATTATATGGCTTAAACATTTATTGCTTGATTTTGGTATTACTTGTTCTATTCCTATTGATGTGCACTGTGATAGTAAGGCAGCTATACAAATAGCAGCAAACCCAGTGTTTCATGAAAAAACCAAGCATTTTGAGATTGATTTGCATTTTGTAAGAGAAAAAATTTCTGCAGGTTTTTTGAAAACAATTAAGATACAGTCTGAATTAAATGTGGCTGATATCTTTACAAAAAGTTTAGGCATAAATCAACATAATTTTTTATGTGAAAAATTAGGGTTGATTGATATGTTTAAGGATAAATTTGAGGGGGGATGTTAAATTATCAAATTTATACTTAAAAACTTATTGCATGATTAGTTTTTTGTGCAGCTTATGACAAGTTACAAAGCTGGAGGGCTTATTCAGTGTATTTGGAAAGATGGAAGTTCAGGGTACATTCTGTCAACTGTCAAGAGATGAGGGTAAAAGCTGCATTTATGGATTCATATATAAAGAAGACGATGAGAGATTTAGGGTTAACGACTCATTATATTTTACATACAAAATATCAGTTTCTTTCTCTCATATATTCGATCTATAATATCTGTATAGTTTGTATATCATATTGATATACAATCTTCAATTATTCTGTTGATCTAATCATCTTTGAATGATTAGATTGTTGTTTCTTTAAATCATTCGATTGGGTTGTAATAGTTTTATGTAATAATTCATAATAATAATTCTTCTTTCTGGTAATTGCTAGTTGAGATCTGGAATTCTGATGACAGGTGTCGGGTGCATTGACTGGAAATGGGCTTAAAACTGAAAAGTCAAATGTATCCAAATACATTTGGTCAGTATATTGTCTATATATCAACTGGACTTTGCACCTTTGCAGGCGAATACAGTAGGTGGTTTGTAGGCCCAAACTTTACTGTGATTTCAAGTAGACTTTAGATGGGCATACAATAAGTGGGTTGTGAGGCCCAAACCTCATACTTTGTTAAATTTTATAACGTATTGTACAAATATTCAACACATAGTTGTGCTAAATTTATCCAACTATGTGATATATATCAATATCAACTCCCTTTATTTTTAATTTTTACCATATGAATTGTGTAGACAAATGTTTAGTTACTAAAAGAAAAACATCTACAAAGAAGCCTGTTGATCAATAATTCTATAACCGTTTTACATTAGTAAAATCTCAAGACAGTTGAATAAAAAAAGCGGTGATCAGTCTTCAGTCCACAGAGGCTTGCTTAAATGGTCCATTTATAAATCTACTACATGTTTTGATCTGTTGTCTAAACCACCCAATTGGTTCGAAAAAAACCGACAAACCAACCAACACAGACAAATATATGTAAATTAAATGTTATTTACTCCAATGAGGGGAAGCTTGTGATGCCAAATGAGACTTGCCACACCCATGTGTATATTTTGAAACCATGTACAAAAGATCACTATATGTATTAAGTAATTTGAGAATCGAGAACTAGAGTTAAAGTTGTGGCCGAGAATTGAGATTGGGCTTCTCTTTAAATTTTGTTTGGTCAAAGGTATGGGGGATCATGTGCCTTGTTCTTGGGTCAGTAAAGTGCATAAACATACCTAGTGGGCTGCATTTAACTCTTCTATTTTTGATCCCTTTGTCCTTTTCTTCAACTTTTATTTTTAGAATTTTGACATTGACTTTGTTTGTTAAACCATTTCATGGTATCCGAGCAAACAACGTAAATAATTTCAACTTATTTTATTTGGTGTTTTTATTTATAGTTTGGTCATTAGTAGAAACGGTGTATAAAATCAAAAGATAATGTGATGTTAATTGTCTACTCAAAAACTAACATATGTTTTATATGTTTTCTTATCAATAAAAGATTTAAATTTATTTTTTTTTGAACTGCAACTTTTATTCCCAAATGTCCTTGCAAGACGCAAGCGACCAATATACAAATAATTACATACAGTTTTATACAATATTAAAATGGTACCAATCCTTCCATCTAAAATCCCTACACTTTGTTCTATTGCTATAAAAGATTTAAATAAGAGTTGGTACTTAATGAAATAATAAAATTTCTCATAGGTTAAGCAATTTACTAATATACTTCATTTACTCTAAAAGGCGGGTTGAGTTATACTTACAGAGTAATTAAGAGACAACTTCTCTGACATGAGTGCCTTCTAGTCTACTTTACCCCCAACAAAACCTACATATTTAAGTAGATGAAGCATCTATTTAAGTCAAATATTTTCTTAATCATGCAAAGCGGGTTTTGCATATCAGTAAGTCATTAGTCATCTTTCAAATATATTAGAAAAACAACTTTATGTTTCTAATTATATATGCAAGTAATAATAATTCAAACAGTTTCACATCAAAGATTTATCTTATAGTTATACACTAGATATTTATTGGGACTTAGAATTTAATGAGAAAAAATTTACTAAAACTGTTGATGATCATCATGAACATTTTTAAAGATTAACTTCAGCGCGCATATTAACTTTAGCCGCTAATCTTCCATCAGCAGAGCCTTTAGTTTAAAAGTGTTAAGGGCGCGTTTAGTTATGAAAAATGTTTTCTAGTTTTTCATTTTTAATTTTATAGAAAATAAAGGAGTTCTCCATATCTGGAAAACAAATGAAAATTTTAAAAATGCGTTTAAACCTAGAAAATGGAAAACAATTTGAGGTTTTCAAAATTTAGAAAATTGAAAATGAAAAGTGGAAAACAATAAAAAAGTGTTTTCCAATTTCTCATAGAAAAGTGAAAAACATGGTTTTCTGTTTTTATAGAAAACATTTTTGGAAAATTATGATTTGAACGCGTTTTCTGTTTTTCATGTTTTCTTGGAAAACAAAAATGGAAAACAAAGGGTGTTTTTCCCAACTAAACGCACCCTAAGATTTTTTGTATGTAGAGAGACCTCAAATAGAAAGTATGATTTTTTGAATACAAAGAGACTTCAAATAGATAGCATGACATCTATTCATAATACATGATCGGTAATAAATCTATGTTGATTGATGTTAAAATTAAAAAGCATATTATGATAAAAAGGAAATAAGACAGAGATACACAGAATTGTATACATGCAATAAGTACTTAAAATATAGGTAAAGAGAAGGTAAAAAAATGATTGACTTTAAACCTTAATAATACTCCAAAATATGCCGAAGTAATAATTATCGATACATTGTTATTATATTGGTATAAGGAGAATAAATATAGAGGATATAAATTATATCGATGATCCGAAAGTTGAGCACAAGCATTGACATCAATTGATGGTACATTCTTTAAGAGAAAACAACGAAGGGCACATGTATACATAATAATGTTGCCAAGAAAACATGTGTAATAAGTTACATCGCATATGCCTTATATTCAGTTTTACACACAAAGTATATTGTATCTATATATCCTACACACACACACACATATATATATATACACTATATATGTATAATAATTACATGTATATATAGACTTCTATACATAGTATAATGTATACTGTATATATTTTGGCTTTAAACAATCACCCACAAATATTATTAATCTATAATCTATTAATAATAGACTATAATTTACAAACTATTGATTGATTGATGATCTCACCTAAAACGAAAGACGTTATTGATCTATACATTTTGCTTTTGGCCTCTTAAAAACCTTAAATTCTGAGATTCATGTCAAACAAATTCTTTCCAATAATAATAATATTAGAGATATAATAGGATTGGAACTTAAAGCTCCTAATAACTCAATACCAACTTGAATATCAAGACATTTGTAATTATATTGGATATGTTTTAATTTGGTTATTGGTTCAATAAATATGTCAAAAACCATAAGCAACAAAAGAATAATATTAACAAAAATAAAAAGATAAATGTTACAAAAACAACTTTCACTGTATATTAGAATGACATTTCCACGATGTGTATACAACATTTAGAAAGAAAAAAATATATAAAATAAATAAATAGAGGGAGCCTCATCATCCTCACTATGCAAAATACCCAAACATTCTTAAAAACTTGTGTTAGGGCTCTCTGGAGAGGGCTGGCCTTCTGTGTGCTATATATATGTTTTTTTTTGTGTGGGTTACATCAGATATGGTATATTCATGTATATATAATATGTAGGAAAAAAAAAAAAAAATAGTAAAAGAGACACAGTTACAATTTCTAAAATTAGAAAGTTGAGATGCATCTTCTGTGTGTTGGAACCTTTTGTTTTTTCTGATTTAATTCCTTTTTCCATTCTTTTCCAATGTCTTTTGAAATTTTTACTGCATCAGCAGAAGCACCAGCCAACCCTCTCCTTGTGAAACCAGCTGCATATAATCCTCCCTTTCCTTTCCATCCATTAGGAAATGGTGTTTTTGGGAATCCATTTTCGGCGAAAAATTCTTTCTCCTGTTAATAAAAAATGTCAAAATTTAGTTAGCCAAAGTCAAAGAATGATCATTTATGAAGCAAAATTATAAAAAAGTTTGAATTGTGTTGCTTACATGAAGCCAAAATGGGACATTGCTGAAATATCCGGTGGCCAAAATGACAGCATCGATATTGAGAGAATCGTCGTTGACTAATTCGACTGTTTTACCAGTGAATCTTTTGATCCCGGGCACAACAGTTATGTCACCAGAACGGATTTTTTCAAGTGCTCCAATGTCAAGAACCGGGGTCTTTCCATGCACATTTTTTAGTGTTAGAGGACCTAAAGATGGTCTTTTTATTCCGTAACGTTGAATGTCTCCTATTATGAACCATGAGAAGATCAACATAAGCTTGTCCACTATCCATAGAGGTAGCCATGCCATCAACATCATTGCTAAATCGAATGTCGATTTTCCAAACATTTCTCTTGGTAAAACATGAACCTAAATGTGAAAAATGATAGATTAGTAACCATATTGTCAATTTATTTTTTTTTGAAAAAGAACACTTATTTTGGTGTTTTAAAAGGTTATGAAGTACTTACCGAGCTTCGAACAACCATTGATGGCTTTGCATTGTGGTTAGAGAGATCAAGAGAGACTTCCATGCCAGAATTTCCACAACCAACGACCAAAACGTTCTTTCCTTGGTATTTGGCACCGGACTTGTAATCTTTTGCATGGATTACTTCCCCGGAGAATTCTTTTAGGCCTTCGATTTCAGGCATCACTCCTTCGGCATTTTCACCTGTGGCCACCACAAGCATCTGGCAGATATATTCGGTCTCAGACCGAGTTGATCCGACAGTTGATGTGGTTTTGACACGCCAAAGCTTACATGCTTCATCATATTTCGCTGATTGGACACACTCGTTGAATTGTGGCTTTATCTCGAATTTTTTTGCATAATCCTCGAGATAAGCGATAAATTGTTTTTTGGTTGGGTATTCAGGGTATTCTGCGGGGAATGGTACTTTTGGTAGTTGACAGAATTTTTTGGGGAGGTGGAGTTTAAGGCGGTCATAGGTACGTTTTTGCCAAAGGGAGGCAATGCAGTCAGATCTTTCAATGACTACAAATGGAATCCCTTGGTCCTTAAGGCAAGCCGAGATGGCTAGCCCTGAGGGGCCAGCCCCTACTATAACTGGCCCGTTGACCCACACACATCGAGGGCCATAAAAGTCATTTTTCTCAGAGAATCTAAACATCTTTGGAAAGTTTGATGGTTTACTTGGAAGTTTGATGAGAGATTTTGGTTTTGTAGGCTTTAGTTATAAAAGGCAGGTAATTGTTTTTGAGATGTGTTTTTGAATGAAATGAAATGGTGGATGTAGAGCTATTTATATAGTGTGGGGGTGAGTTGAGATAGATGGTGGGGTTAGGGGGATGTGAGGTGGGGTAGCATGTGAGAAAGGTGGTGGAGGCAATTAATGCATATTTTTTGAAAGGTCACTTTAAATCATAAGATTCTTTAAATCTCCCACGCCAACTTTGAGTTATATAGTAGGTCCTCTATGATGGCTTGTTCTGGGTATATCTAAGTTCAAGTCTGAGGGGGCAGGGTTTATCTCTATTAATTGTCGTGCCTTCGGGCGGATTAATAGGGGGTTTTCCTCCCATTGGGTTGAGGACTGGTGTATGGGGTGCTCTGGCGTGGGCCCGGTTAAGACAACATAGTCTAGACCCCAAAAGTTGAAATTCGCCGTTCTAAAAAAAACAATTCTTTAAATGATGATTATGTATAAACTAATTCTTATTATTGTATGAGAATAATATATGCAATATATAATAATTCAACTATTATTATTTTATTATAATCTTTTGATACATATATTGTTGTTTCTTTCAAAATTTCACTTTGTTAAAGAAAGATGAAATAAGTCATGATTTGAAAGGTTACATCATTTGTCTTTGTAATATATATCATTCATAAGTTAATAAATCATGTCTAGAACATGAAACCAAATGAGCGCATTATACTCATAAGCTACCATGGTCAAAGTCGACATGGAATATACAAACTTGAACCAAAAGATATATAAAATAAAATTAACCCAACATACCCACATGATCGAGTCGATATAACTAACCAAGTCTCATAGAGTTAAAACGGGGAGGTTTAAATACTACTGAAAACTATGATTCTAGTTAACATGTCAATGAAGTTTAAAAATCAAGATTGTCATGTTTTACAAATTGAAAGAAAAGATAGATTAAAAATCACCCTAACTACTATGATCTCGATAAGATATTCTTTTACTATTTAATATATTAAACACCCTAAAGCTGACTAGATGCACTATGTGCCACCTTGGACACTTTATATCCTATTGGCTTATGGCCACTTAACATTTTAGTTAACACTAGTTGTGCCTAACTGCCTATTGTAATTTGTAAGCCCCACTTCCAACTCATAATATACACATTAATATCTCACCCTTATTATTGGACAAAAAGATGAAGAAAAGATTTCGACGAATATTATGTTTCATTGTTTCAACATAGACAAGTATAAGATGTTAAAATTATGTTACAGACAAGTATAAAGATGCTAATAGAGCAAAATGGGATAGTATCTTATTTTATAAGACGACCTAGCTCCCTCATTTCGACCATTGAATGCATACTATGTGGAAGACCCGATTTCCCCAAAATCGGGTACTTGTGTTGATTGGTGCTACCACAAAAATGTGTTTTGGACCGGTTTATAAGATTCTTTAAGCATTTTTCTCCACAAATCGATCCAAATCCGTTGAGAATAAGGAAGGGTTTGGATCAATGTTTTAAATACCGTTAAATACCGGCCGGTAATACCGGTATCGGAGGATATCAGCTGGACAGAAAAGTGGAAACTTCCGCGGGATCCTCTTTCTGCGAGACGCTCTTTTGCGTTACGATGGAGCTTTTTACTCTTTAAGTGCGCCACTCCTTTTGCCGCTACAACTAGCCCGATATTTTGTCTGGAATTTTTACTATTCATTGCCGCCGTGTAGTTTTCGGTATTGTAATACCGGTTTTTTCAATTTTCATTTTTTATTTTTTTTTAAAATAACTTTTATGATATGTTGATGTTATTTAGGGTAGCTCGAGCTCGACTCGGAAGTCTACTCGAGTAGCTCAAGCTTGGCTTGACTCAGACCGATTCAACTTCGAATAAGTGCGAGTTGATTTAGCGTAGCTTGCGAACTGTCTCGTCTTGTAACACCCAAGATTTTTAAGATATATAAATTAACTCATTTTTGTAGTTTTGACATTAAAATAATTTCCTAGTATTTTGTTTTTGGATATGGGGTTAATTTAGTTGGAACTTTAACGGATAACAGGTAAATTTACCCACAAAAATGTGTATGGGGCGTGGCACATGGGAAGAGTGCCAGCCACCCCCTGTTCTTCCTTAGTCATTCTTCCACTAATTTACCCCCTTCTTCTTCTCTTTTTCTTCAACCTTCTTGTAAGTTCCATTCCAAACAAAAAATATAATCTTCAAATTCAATAAAAAAAATCTCCCTAGTAAAATGATAATAATAATAATCACTTCAATTGGTTAATTAGTAAATTGGAGATTTGAGTGTGGGTGTGTGTGGGGTGTCGAACTACATCAAGAAAGAAAGGAGAAAGGATTGTGATTCTAGTTGTTCAATTTCTTTCTAATAGATTACTTCTCCAAGGTAAGAAATCTTCTAACTTAGTTTGATTTTTAGTTCAAGAATTAGGGTTCATGCAACCATTAAATTTGGAGGTTTTTGGGTTGGATGATAATTTGGTTATTAATTTCCCTAAGTTCTAATTACATTTTGATATATGATTATAGTAAAGCATGAATGGGCTGATTTGAGTTGTTAGTGACCATTATGGTCAAAATGAGAATTTGGTAACTTTGAACAATGAGATGAAATGGTCACATGATGGGGGTAAAATGAGATTTTTAGTAAATGATAGATAGTTGAGAATGATGATTATGAAAGATAGAATTTTGTTAATTGAGATTTGGAAATGAGCCAACTCAAAGAGAATGAGTTGGATATGGATAGGAATGCTAGTGAATCGATAGTATGGCTAAGTGAGTTAGCTAAGATTGTGAATAACGTCTTATATGTATATAGTGTTGATTTGCTAGGTTGAAAGCTTTGCATTTGTTGTGGCTATATAAATGATTGTTGGTTGTCGCGAAGGAGGTGAGTAAAATTGTATACTCTTATATGTGCGTTGGATCGATTACCATATGATGGTGGATTCCGTGTGTGATAATCGATTCGACGTTAGGGCCTAATTATGAGACCGGGGCCTAAGAACCTAATAGTTGTATTGAGATGAGGCCTAATAACCTCTTGTTGTATTGAGATGAGGCCTAAGAACCTCTTTGATTATTGTTTAGCGTATATGGATCCATGTATGTGTTTGTTAGCGCAAAAGTGAGTATGCAAGTGATGGTATGACGGTATCATTGGCTACATGCGATCGTCTTTTGTGCTTCGTATATGTATTTGTATGCAAGTTTATTCACTAAGCATTCGCTTATGTTTTTAGTTGTTTACCCTTTTTATAGGTGGTTCCGGAAGAAGGAACTAAGTCCTTGTTGATTTGAAGTGTTGATAAGAAGTTGATTTAGGCGTTTTGGAAGGTACTCGTCCATTCATGAAAGAATGGAACTTTTGGTATAGATACCTAGTCATCTCACCTCAAATGGCTCTTGGTACATTTTGTGTCTTTTTGTATGATAAGTGTTGTAATGTCATCATTTTGAGTCTTGTAATCCTGAATTTGTAAGTTTGTAGTTGACATTGTGTCAAATGGGTGTTTTGACAACTTGGGTAATATGGGTAAATGACCTATTTGGTTGTGAATATGAAATTTTTTGGATATGTCCTTATGAATGGAAGCTTTCATTGATGTGTCTTTAATCCATATTTTTTTGAAGTATAAAAATTATTGGTGAAAGATTTCAAGTCTTTTAATTAAGTGCTCATGTGGGTTATAATTTTACTTCATCTTGGTTCTGATTTTACTTCATCTTGGTTCTGATTTTTACTTCATCTTGGTTATGATTTTACTTCATATTAATTGGTTCTGATTTTTACATCATCTTGGTTCTGATTTTACTTCATCTTGGCTCTGATTTTTACTTCATCTTGGTTATGATTTTACTTCATCTTGGTTGTGATTTTTTTCATCTGGGTTTAAAATAAATAAAATAAAATAAATTTGTCTTATTTTCGGCTTGAGTCCTTTCACGTCTCGTTGACCGCCCTAGGTACACACATGCCACGGTATGATCGAACCAATCAACCATGTTTTTGAAACCCCCGGCTCTTCAATGTTTGCTGGTTATGTTACTAGCACTTTACAAGTTTCCTTGTTGAACGATGAACTTTACAAGTGTGGTTGATAAATACACTAGTTCCCCAAAAAATTTTACATCTTGTGAGCATGCTTTAACAATTATATTTGCTTTCCAAATTCCAATTTAAAGTTATGGTAATAATGATAAAATTTATGGTCAAAAGTTGTAGGTGTCAAAAAATTTATGACATGTATGCATGATATATATCGTACATGTACATAGCACTTTTTTTTTCTTAAACGAGGAATATACTACTCTATTAAATTACATCAAATACACAAAACTATCTCATTATCAAATATTGAACACTGATCTCTAATCAAATAGTCAAAAGCCTCTAAAGTGTACTACCCTCATATTGACCGCATATAACACTTGCTCAGTTCTTTTTTTACTTAATAAACTTAATAATTAAAAATTTAATGCATTCGGTCAAATTTTCATGTTCTTTTTTGACTTAATAAACAAAAATAACCGTCAATTACCTATTTTTTACTTAATACATACAGACATTATTTATACATTTAGCCACTTAATACATTCAGCCGTTAATGACTAAAATAAAAGAACGGGCGTTTACGGTTTTACTAAGATCTTTCATCACACATGATATCAATATTGGTGAAAAATTTATTAAAAAATGTATATGTATTTTTTTTAAAAAAGAAAGTGAGAATAAATTAAATATGCAATTGGTTAATACATACGTATATTGGTTAAACAGTCCCTGCCTTAATAGCGCAGTGGACATCCCCGTGTTGCAATGACGTTTGAGCCCTGGGAGACCAGGGTTCGAATCCGAGCAATCAAGGTTTTCCCCCAATTTAGCGTCGTGCCTTCTGTAGCGGCTAAATTGGTGTGGTTTTCCCTCCCCTGTGGTTCCTGACTTCGTGGATCGGTCGCTAGTGACTGCCTGCCCAATTGGATGTAACGGCTAGCCATCCCGTGACACGAACGTTCAAAAAAAAATAAGGCAATAAACAACAATAGTTAAAATAGACTTGATCTATTACATGGCACAATTTATATTGAATGAGAAGTGCCAATATGTATACGTGATTTCAGTTCATGGTCTTTAAGCAAATAATTACGAATGTACAAATCGTTTCAGATCGTATAACCTTATATTTAATTGTTTTAATGGTTACATAAGTGTGTATGGAGGAAGATAATTTTCTAATATGGTGGGGTTCGATATTACTTTTTGCAAGTAAATTATATAATTTATCATCTTTTTCAATATTATCATCTTATAATCATAATTGAGACATTAATATAACCATATATTTCTAACATTTCATTCCCATTATTGTGAAATTCATTAAAAATGGACGCCAATTGAATTTTAGTATATCCATTAAAAATTGCCTAGCTAGACATCAAATATAAATTTTCTAAGGTAATTACTTTTGATGGGTACAATACCAGTTCTCAAGATAATATATATATTAACAAAATACATATATTCAATAACCTCTTTATTGCTAAAGTTAACTATATATATATATTTTTTTTTTAAAGGTGAATTTCGCTTGAAACTTCGTGTCGCGATTCGACAGCGAGAGGTCTAACATACGTTGTCTTAACCGGGTCCGCGCTAGAGAGCTTCCTCGAAGTAGAAATGTCTATTTCAAATACCCGATGGGGGAAAACTCCCTACTAATCCGCCCGAAGGCACGACGATTAATAGGGGTAAACCCTGTCCCTTCAGACTTGAACCTGGGTATACCCAAGCCAAGCCCTCATAAAGGGACTTCCTATGTCCTCCCCAAGGCTTGAACACAAGACCTCATGAATGAGGGGATGATCTTTCAACTATTGAGCTAATGCTCAAAAACAACTTATATATATATTATAATATATATTATATAATGTTATATATATTATATTATTATAATCTTTTATTATACTAAAATTTGCTCTAATATTTATCGACCAATCACAGCTCTTGATTTTTTCAAATCGATTTGTGCTTTTAGTTTTGACTTTAACTATTATAATTATGAGATATAATCACGTATCAAATATACGAAAAGTTAATAACATTTTTAAAATAAATGCAAATAAAAAACTTATAAATCCAAATTTAAAATATAAGAAAAAACAAACTGATAATTTAAATGTGAAAAATATAAATAAAGTCAAAATAAAATAATGTAAGTATGAAATAATTAACTAATATTTTTTAGGATGTGGATATATTATTTTTAACTTAAGTATTTAGTAAGACTTGATATTTTTAAAAATAAATACAAATAAAAAAACTTATAAATCCAAATTTAAAATATAAGAAAAAACAAACTGATAATTTAAATGTAAAAAATATAAATAAAGTCAAAATAAAATAATGTAAGTATGAAATAATTAACTAATATTTTTTAGGATGTGGATATATTATTTTTAACTTAAGTATTTAGTAAGACTTGATATTTTTAAAAATAAATACAAATAAAAAAACTTATAAATCCAAATTTAAAATATAAGAAAAAACAAACTGATAATTTAAATGTAAAAAATATAAATAAAGTCAAAATAAAATAATGTAAGTATGAAATAATTAACTAATATTTTTAAAAGCTAAAAAAATATATTATTTTTAACTTAAGTATTTAGTAAGACTTAATTTTTTTAAAGATAAATGCAAATAAAAAATCTTATACATTCAAATTATAAAATATATATAAAATATATATATATATATATATATAATCTTTTATTATACTAAAATTTGCTCTAATATTTATCGACCAATCACAGCTCTTGATTTTTTCAAATCGATTTGTGCTTTTAGTTTTGACTTTAACTATTATAATTATGAGATATAATCACGTATCAAATATACGAAAAGTTAATAACATTTTAAAAATAAATACAAATAAAAAAACTTATAAATCCAAATTTAAAATATAAGAAAAAACAAACTGATAATTTAAATGTAAAAAATATAAATAAAGTCAAAATAAAATAATGTAATTTATTGTGGAGATATGTTTTTATTAATTTAATTACTAATAAATGAGCAAATCCCTAATCTTTTTCGACCGGTGCTAAAAGTAATAATTATTTGAGGAAGAATTTATTGCAATGAGAACACGATAAAAATACTTAAATATTATATTTTTATGCATTAAAAGTTCATAAAACTAACATAGCGTATAACTAATTATCATTATTTAAGTGTTTAACAACACATTGATCTGTCAAAATCGAGAAAATCATGTTTTTTGTTTTGTGCATCCATTTTGATGAATATGCATCCAAGATGGATGCACAAAACAAAAAACATGATTTTCTCGATTTTGACAGATCAATGTGTTGTTAAACACTTAAATAATGATAATTAGTTATGCACTATGTTAGTTTTATGGACTTTTAATGCATCAAAATGTAGTTTTTAAGTGTTCTCACTGTGTTCTTATTTTAAGACTGTTCTTATTTGATTGTCCCTATATATATATATATATATATATCTTTTTATATATAAATTTGCTCTAATATTTATCGACCAATCACAGCTCTTGATTTTTTCAAATCGATTTGTGCTTTTAGTTTTGACTTTAACTATTATAATTATGAGATATAATCACGTATCAAATATACGAAAAGTTAATAACATTTTAAAAATAAATACAAATAAAAAAACTTATAAATCCAAATTTAAAATATAAGAAAAAACAAACTGATAATTTAAATGTAAAAAATATAAATAAAGTCAAAATAAAATAATGTAAGTATGAAATAATTAACTAATATTTTTTAGGATGTGGAATATATTATTTTTAACTTAAGTATTTAGTAAGACTTAATTTTTTTTAAAGCTAAAAAGTCTAAATCAGCGAATTAAAAACAAAAAACTTACATTAATGAGACTTTTTCTATAACTATTTATATAAGTAATAGTTAAAATTAATTTATGAATAGACTAAACAAAGTGATAGGTCGAAGTGATTCAAAATACCAAAGTATGATAAACACAGATTAGTTGTATGTAGAAAGGGGTAAATACAACTTAATTCAGTCTTTACAAACTTTTAAGAAAATGTTTTACTAATTCAGAAATATAAAGCTAAATATAAAGACCATAATTAGATAAAACATGCAGTAAAGTAAGTAAAATAATATGTAGGCAGACTCTCCATCACCGATTTAATCAGTGTAACACTAGCCCCGATTGATATGTAACATCCGTGAGATTTGACCCTTTGACTTTATGTGTAATTTGACTAACGATCTTAATTAATGAGATAATTGAGATTTACTTTGGGATGAAATGAATAAGTGTTATGCTTGACGGGTCGGGTGTATGACTTAATGTACGATTCAATGTAAGATGACATGTGAATTAACTAGAAAAGGGAAAACGGGTCGACCCATGGGCTAAACCCACGACCCATCAGCCCCTAGTGACTCTCCCCCTCTCTTAACCTCTCATTTCACCAACATTTCCCTCTTTCCCTCCTATCTCTCTTTCTTTCATTCACTTAGTGAAATCAAAGACTCACAAACCTCTCATCTCTTTTCTTTTCTCTCAAATTTCACCTGCATCATTTAGTATTGTGAAGCTAAATCAGTACAAGATCATCATCATCTTCATCATAACAAGACTTAGAGTTCTAAGTGAAAGACTTTCAACCCATTTAGTTCAAATTCGGGTTTGAACACAAGAAGAAGATTTTGGTAAGTCAAACTCATCCCATATTCATTAACTTATGTTTATTTACCTATTTCTAGTTGAACCCAAGTCATTTCGGAGTCACAAATCAGATTAAAACTGAAAATAGGGTTTTATGTAGGGTTTAATGAATTAAAACTGAATCTTGATCTTGAAATTGATGTTTGGAGTGGATTTATGAAGTGGGTTGAGTCCAAATATGTTTATATATGTGTATTTATGCTTAAAAACGAGTTAGAAAGGTACCTTGGTCGATCTTGGAAGTCAAAATGGGTTTTGGGCGAACTTGGAATCGTGTTTGGGGCTGGAAATGTGCAGACCTGCTCCAATTCGCGCCGCGAATGGGGAGCCTTGTGTTCCAACAATGTTTTCATCCAGAGCTTTTAATCGCGCCGCGAAGCCTAGGGCTCGCGCCGCGAATGGATAGCTGGGTCGCGCCGCGAATGATTGAAGTCACGTCGCGAATTTTGTGTAACTTAATGGCAGTTTTTCAAACGCTTATAACTTTTGATCCGTAAACTCAATCGAGTCATATGACCTATCGTTGGAATCGTGAGAGAGTTTATTTTCTTGTAGTAACATTCATTTTGTATGAAACTTTCTCCATTTCTAAAAATGTTGAGTCAAAGTGTCTTAATCTTACTCGGTAAAGTTGTAGAAGCGTTTATGAGTTTGTGACTCGACTTGAACTTACTGAACCAAATTGTTTAAGATTGTAGAGTTGACATTTATGATATTATGATATGCATTGATAGGTTGTGGACGCGTGGATTCCAATACTCGTGTATAATCTTGTATTAATCTCATACTAGCTTCTCTTGCTAATCGAGGTGAGTTCCGTAGCTCCCTACTCATTTGAGATTCGGGCTGAAAAATGTAAACATACGTGCTTTATTGTTTGAGTGATTGGTTGATTTGCTTGATTTACCATCCGTCTTATTGTTTGAGTGATTGGTTGATTTGCTTGATTTACCATCCGTCTTATTGTTTGATTTGTTTGTTAATAAATTAATAGATATAATGACACGCTTGATTGATTCATGTATGATTGTGATAATGGTTGATTAATTTAGGATAGTAGTGCATACATGGAAGTCGGTTATGCCTTCAAAGGGTTTTAGATGTGGTGGGAAGGCTTCGGGTGACCCTATACATAAGCATCTAGGACTCGTTGAAAGTAGAATCCTCCGAAGTGTATGTACGTATTGTTTAGGCTATTGGTTGATTGTTTGATTGTTGTTGGAATTAGAGATATATGGAATGCGGTTGGTAGTCTGAATCGAGATTGTGAATGCCACATTGGTCATTGTGATGACATGTGTGCACTAATACTTATACGTCTATGGTGCGAGAAGCACGCATAGACACTCTTTTGTGCGAGATGCACACGGACATTCGAGTATATAGACGTATATACATCGATGATTTTGAGATGCTACATTGTTCATTGTGATGACATGTGAGTAACGTTGCATAGATGACTCGATAGTCATACATATCATATGCATCATGACATATTTATGCGTACAGTACATACCTTGATATAGACATCACTTGTGCTTATTCATTCACGCATTACTTATATGTTGTATCTTGATGTGATTGGGATTGTGACGCTTAAAGGCTACTCTTAAGTTATGTTTTGGCCTTTACTTATACTTGTTGTGATTTATGACAATGGTTCCTTGTGAATCATTCCTACGAACTCACCAACCTCGTGTTGACTATGCTTAGTACATTTTTCAGGTAACCAAGTTATTCCAAGGCATGAAGCATGATTGATTTGCTTGCTTGTGAACCCGGGCATTGGACTTATATGAATCAAGGATTCATCGCCTACTTTTGCTTTATGTTTAGACCAATAGTCATCTTTTGATGTTGTTTCTTTTGTAAACTTTGATGACTATTTGTTTCTCATACTTTCTGTACTTGAATTATCTTGTTTATGGATTCACTGGATCCTTTGTTTGCATTTAGTTCATGTTCTACATTAATCCCACCTTGTGCTATATGATTTCCGTAATATTTCGAGCCTTGGCTTGGGGTGTTACAGAATGGTGGCCCATGCGTGGTCGTAGAGAATTAGGCGGTTTGACCTAGACTACGGCTTAAGTTAAAACTCTTCATATAGCATGCATGGTTAGGAATTTTATGTGCAACGTGAATTCTGTGAACCCTAGAAAGTGTACATTGTGAGTTCGTAGTTAAGACCAATAATGTGATGAATGTGGAAGGAGTACAATGTGGTTAATGTGTACATTGATCGAACTTGATTGTAGTTGATATGGTTTGTTGTTATTGATTGGTGTTAGTTTGATGATTTAGGGCGAAATGAAGTTATGGTATTAACTTAGTATAATATTGTGGCAACCCTAAAAGAGCCCGATCAACTATTTTACGGTCACCCAACATTATAACAAGTTAATGACATCATGGATTGCACATGCATGGCTTAAAGTATAATAAGGAACCAATATGCTTAATGGAAGTTGATTGGGTGGAGGGTTAGCCATTGGTACACCCTGTATACATACTCGGTCAATGACTAGAGAGCATATCGAATTCGGATTATACTTTGAATCATTTGTGTTAGTTGTTGATTGTATGATGTATTGAACATGAGTAATTGGACCGATGAATAACAAGTTTAGTGAACTTAGCATGATGATATGATAAGCAACAATCCCCTTATGATTCTAGCACTCTTGCCTTAGCATAATGGTATGAAATGAGTATGTTATATCGACATGAGAGCATTGACCACTTGTGTGACTAACATGTGAGCATTCTGAGATTAACCAACGGGTCAACGTGTTGATTATTTTATAGAAATGGTGAGACCAAGAAGAACCGGAACAAATTATAGGGCTAACTCGGAAGAACCTCAACCGGAAGCTCAACCGGTAGCTCAAAGAGGCCGTGGTAGAGGCCATGGTAGAGGCCGTGGTAGAGGCCGAGGTAGAGGTCGTGGTGAGGCCCCCGAGCCGAACTTAGCAGAGGTGATCACTCAAACGGTCACCAACATCATGCCAACTATAATTGCTCAGGTCACGACATCTCTTGGAGGGAACAATGGGACACAACCTAATGAGCCCCAAAATGCTGAAGTTCCGCAAAATGTGAATAACGGGGGTGCCCAACCTCACGTTGTAGTGGGGGATGGAGAGGAACCAGTGGAAGTTGATAACCATATTCCCATGTATAATCAACATGGAGTCTACCGTCAGGGGTGTCAATTCAAAGACTTCAAGAATTGTGGGGCACCAGAGTTTTGTTGGAATTCGTCTGCCCAAGACACATATTAAATTGACGTGGCTAGTACGTGATGATCCAAGTCGGGTCATACCCAATAACAAGCTAGACAAACACTTACGATATTTATTTATATGATATGATCTTTAAATAAATATAAATACTTGAAACATTTAGAAAGTGGTTTTCTAAATAATTGCACTTGAGATATGTAAATAAATTATATGGATGATTTATTTTGAGAGAATATGTTTATAAGGCCAGAGAGTTCCCACTGCGGCGCAGTGGGAGCGTGTCAAACCCACTGCGGCGCAGTGGGGGTTTTTGCACACGAAGGCCAGAGAGTTCCCACTGCGGCGCAGTGGGAGTATATCAGACCCACTGCGGCGCAGTGGGTTAATGTCCATGTGATGGACTAAGGGGCCGGACCCCCTCCCCATGTGGTGATACATGCAATGAGACACTTGTTGTCTTGCATGTCCTTACAAGACATAAGACATACACTCAACATAGAGTACATCATACTTACATGCAAGAGAAATTTTTTTTTGTAAGAAAAATTCTCTAAGTATTCTCTCAACTTCTCAAGAGCAAAAATACTCTCCTTGCTTCTCTTGGGGTTCGGCTACAAGGAAGAAAAGGAGAAAGGGGTTTCAAGGTTGAATCCTAGCACATTTGGGTGTTTGTTGGAAGCTTGGGGTATACAAGCTTGAGGTTCTTCTAGGTTGAAGACTTGCCATTTGAAGACATCATCTCCTTCATTCAACTTCTCATAAGCTTGGAAGAAGGTAGTCTTCTAAACACCCTATGGTTGTTGTTTTGTATGTATGTTATTCATATACATGGATCCTTATTGTTTGGGTTTTATTTTATAAGTTAAAATTTGATTTTAACTACATATGTCACATTGAAATGGTTCAATTTTCCGCTGCGTTTTAATATTATAAGGATAATATTACTTTGATAAAAACCCAAAAATCCCAACAATGGCATCTAGAGCCGGTTATATGGATACATACATCAAAAGTTGATATTTTGTTTGGACAAAATCCAATGTTTTGGTCATTTGGTTATGGCCAAAACTAATACACAAAAAGGAGGTTCCTTTTTCTTGTGTATTTTAGTGTCACAACTTAGCCAAGAGACCTTGTGAATGTTTGTGATGTTTGGATGTGTTTGTTTAATTATTCAATGGTTGTAATAGTTAAATAGGATTTTATTCATTCATTTGGTTATGTAATCTATTTATTTCATTTGGTATGTAATAAGTAGATTAGTTGCATTTTTCATTATAAATGTAATCTCCAAGAAGGCATCAAAAGGTTTGGGGCTAAAAGTTGGAGGCTAATGAGAAGACCCGTAAGTTCTTACTGCGGCGCAGTGGGAGTATATCAAGCCCACTGCGGCGCAGTGGGGATTCTGGGCCGAAGACAGTAAGTTCCCACTGCGGCGCAGTGGGAGTATGTCAAACCCACTGCGGCGCAGTGGGGATAATGCAACCGAGACCAGTGACTTACCACTGCGGCGCAGTCTGAGTGTATTAGACTCACTGCGGCGCAGTGGGTTATCAAAATGAAGAAAATCATTCAAATCACATCACAAAAGGTTACTTGAAGCATTTGGATGCAAGATCAAGTGGGAGCTCAACTAACACAATATTTTGTGTTACTTTGTCCCTTAGGTTGAGACCTTTTGGCCCACTTGTTTCGGCTAACAAGTGTGGTCAAAATAGTTGGCTAATGTTGTGCACTTATTATATTTGTGTGGTTGTTTGTTTATTTTGTCATTTGGATGCTCAAAACCAACAAACTTGATGACTACATAAAGATTAAAATTGGTTTTAATATTGACATTAACTTGGTAAATTAAAATGGGTTTTATTAAAAGTTAATGGTCACAATTATAAAAATGGATTTTATAAAGAACCTTGAAATTTGGATTTCAAGATTCATTATGGTACATAGTTTTTAACTAGAATATAAAAACTCAAACGACCCTTTAAAAACAAGTTAAACGCCATCCTTTTATACAACACTTAATTATTTGGGAACTCTTTGTAGGATAAAGGTCACCTAACTACTTTGAGGGAACTTATAAGTTAAGGTAAATTTATTGTACTTATGGGATAAAGGTCACCTAACCACTAGTATAGATAAATTTACATGTGTGTATAAGTAGGACAACTTGATTTGGAAGCCATGTGATTAGGGTCACCGAAGCATGGTAACCAAAGGCGTTGATGGGATTAAACATGCCAACTTAATATAAGATATTAAACCGGTCCCATACCACTAGAAATTGCAAAGTGTTGCAATTGTCAAACGTTGACTACCTTGTTAATTTAGATCATGGGATGAAGGTCACCTAACCATCATTTAAATGTAACGTTGGATTCTAGGTTTTAATTATTAATTGTCTATGAGACATGAAAGGGTATTAACAATTAAAATTTATATTTGATATCGAAAATACTAATAAAGAACTTTGTTAATCTTGTAGATGGCCGCTAACAATGCAATAAACCCCAACCAAAACGTCCATAATTTTTCACTAAGATCCATCCTTGAAAAGGATCGTCTAAACCAAAACAATTTTGTGGATTGGTTTCGTAACTTAAGAATTGTTCTTAGGCACGAAAAGAAATCCTATATATTAGACGATCCTATTCCTGATGAGCCCGAAGAAACTGATGTTGAGGCCTATAATGATTGGGTTAAATATGTCGAGGACTCCGTGCAAGTTAGTTGCATAATGCTTGCGAGTATGACTCCCGAACTTCAAAAGGAGTTCGAGCATCATGGGGCATACGACATGATTACCCAACTCAAGGAAATGTTCCAACAAAAGGCAAGGGCTGAACGCTTCGAAACGGTTCGAGCGCTTCATGCATGTCGCATGGATGATTCACAACCCGTATCAACATATGTTCTTAAAATGAAAGCTACATTGATCGCCTCGAAAGGCTTAATTGTCCCGTCTCAAATGAGTTAGCTACGGATATGATCCTTAACTCATTATCTAAGAGATTCGAGACTTTCGTGTTAAATTATAACATGAATGGATGGGACAAGACCGTTTCCGAGCTTCATGGGATGCTCAAAACGGCCGAGGCTAGTATGGGAGGAAAAGTTCAGCCCGTTCTCATGATCAATGAAGGCGGAAAGAAAAGGGCTTACTCCGGACCCAAGGCAAATGTTGCTAAGGGAAAGGGTAACAACAAAGGGAATTACAAAGGCAAAGGAAAGGGAAAAATGGATACCCAAAAGGCGAAGAAGCAAAAGGTTGCTGTCAATGACCCATGCTTTGAGTGTGGGGAGGTAGGACATTGGAAACGTAATTGTCCAACCTATCTCAAAGAGTTAAAAGCTAAGAGGGATGCAGGGCAAACCTCAGGTACAATATTTATGATATATATTGAGCTTAATACAGTTTTTTCTTACATATGGGTATTGGATACCGGATGTGGAACTCATATTTGTAATATGTTACAGGGGTTCATAAGAAAAAGGAACATCAAGAAGGGGACATTAGTCTCTTTATGGGCAATGGTGCATTGGTGCATGTTGAAGCCCAAGGAGACTATCTTTTGAAACTTCCAAATGGTTTGGAAATTGTATTAAACAATGTTTTGTATGCACCTAGTTTGACTAGGAGTATTATTTCTGTTTCCCGTTTAAGACATGTTGGATATGATTTTAATTTTGTTAACAATGATATCCATGTTTCTATGAATGATGTATTTTATTTTAAAGCTATGCCTTTAAATGGTATTTATGAATTAGTTCATGAAAACCAAACAAATGATAACTCAATGTACCAAGCTACCACCAAGAAACTTAAATTAGATTTAAGTGAAACCTATATTTGGCATTGTCGTCTTGGCCATATAAATAAGAATCGCATACTAACACTTCAAAAGAATGGTCTTTTGAAGACAAAATCAAATGATTCATTTAATGTATGTGAATCTTGTTTACAAGGCAAGATGACTAAAGCTCCTTTCAAAGGCACAAATGAAAGGGCAAAAGATTTATTAGGTATCATACATTCGGATGTATGTGGTCCTTTTAAGCCAATGACTAGGAATGGTGAAAGATACTTCATTACATTTACCGATGACTATAGTCGTTACGGTTATGTATACTTATTAAGACATAAGAGTGAAGCTTTTGAAATGTTCAAAATTTTCAAGAATGAAGTAGAAAACCAACTCAGTAAGACAATAAAAATTCTTCGTTCTGATAGAGGAGGTGAATACCTAAGTGATGTTTTTCAAGATCATCTTAGAAGTTGTGGGATTGTCTCACAACTAACTCCACCTGGAACACCACAACATAATGGTGTGTCTGAAAGGAGGAATCGAACTTTATTAGATATGGTTCGCTCCATGATGAGCAGAAGCTCACTACCTCTATCATTTTGGGGATATGCCATAATCTCTGCTGCCCGAATTTTAAATATGGCTCCCACCAAGAAAGTGGAGAAAACACCTTTTGAAATATGGCATGGAAGAGTTCCATCTTTATCATATTTAAAGGTATGGGGTTGTGAGGCTTATGTAAGACATGATGTCTCAAACAAATTAGAGCCCCGATCCACTAAGTGTATCTTTGTAGGGTATCCCAAAGATGATTTGGGATATTATTTCTACAATCCTAATGAGCAAAATGTATTTGTTGCTCGAAAGGCTGAGTTCTTGGAAACTAAATTCCTTATGGAAGGAACTAGTTCCAGAACAGTGGAACTTGAAGAAGATCAAGAACCACTGACAGATACACACTTGGGTAACACTAGCATTCAACAAAAGGATGTTGAAGATGATCAAAGGGTTGATCAAGACACACAAAACGTTCGTAGATCTGGTAGAGCTACTTATCCACCTGAGAGATATGGATTTCTCGTGGATGAATGCTACATGGTAGTTTCTGATGAACCTACCACCTACCATGATGCTATGTCCAAATCAGATTCGGACAAATGGCTAGAGGCCATGAACGCTGAGATGCAATCCATGTATGACAACCAAGTTTGGGAATTGGTTGTTAAACCTCCTAATTCCAAAGTAGTTGGAAGTAAGTGGGTGTTCAAATTGAAACACGATATGCATGGAAACTTGAGTACTTATAAGGCTAGACTTGTAGCAAAAGGTTTCACTCAAACTCGAGGGGTCGATTATGATGAAACTTTTTCGCCTGTGGCAATGCTAAAGTCTATTAGGATATTATTTGCCATAGCCGCATATTATGACTATGAGATATGGCAAATGGATGTCAAAACCGCTTTTCTAAATGGATATCTTGAGGAAGATGTCTATATGGATCAGCCTGAAGGTTTTGTCGATCCTAAGCATCCTAATAAAGTATGCAAGTTAAAGAAATCAATCTATGGATTGAAACAAGCATCAAGAAGCTGGAATCGTCGTTTTGATGAAGAAGTCAAGAAATTTGGCTTCATCAAAAATGCCGATGAAGCTTGTGTGTATAAGAAGGCTAGTGGGAGCATCATTACTTTTCTAGTATTATATGTCGATGACATTCTACTATTTGGAAATGACATTCCAACCTTGGAAGGTGTAAAAGCCTGGCTTGGAAGTTGCTTTTCCATTAAGGATCTTGGTGAAGCCGCCTATATTTTGGGAATAAGGATCTATAGGGATAGATCAAGGCGCTTAATAGGTTTGAATCAAAGTGCATACATAGACAAGATCTTGAAAAGGTTCAAGATGGAAAACTCCAAAAAGGGTTTGGTGCCTATTCAAAGAGGAACTATATTGAGTACCTCTCAATCTCCTAGCTCAAAAGTTGAGCAAGAGAGAATGAGTGGAATCCCATATGCATCTGCTATAGGATCCATCATGTATGCTATGATATGCACGAGACCGGACGTGTCATGCGCTTTAAGCATGACAAGTAGATACCAGCAAAATCCAGGTGATAGTCATTGGATGGCTGTCAAATATATATTGAAATATCTTAGAAACACTAAAGATATGTTCTTAATATATGGATCTGGTGAGGAGGAACTCGTTGTAAAGGGTTACACGGATGCGAGTTTCCAGACTGATCGAGATGATTCTCGATCACAATCGGGGTATATCTTCATTCTAAATGGAGGAGCTGTTTCTTGGAAAAGCTCAAAGCAAGATGTGGTTGCATTGTCCACTACAGAATCGGAATACATCGCCGCTTCTCTAGCAGCACAAGAAGCTGCATGGTTGAAGAAATTCATTGCCGATCTAGGGGTTGTTCCTTCCATTCAAGGACCCCTAGAAATTCTTTGTGATAACGAGGGTGCGATTGCTCAAATCAAGGAACCTCGTGCACATCAAAAGACTAGGCACATTGAGCGGAGATTCAACTACATAAGGGATGAAGTTGAAAAGGAAAGATATGTATTCACAAAGTTCACACCGATCAAAATATTGCGGACCCACTCACGAAGCTCCTTGAAAGGCCTAAGCATGAGAGTCATACTTGTGCCATGGGACTTCGATATTCTAGTGATTGGATTTGATCTATCTTATGTATTTGGATATCGGAACACTTGTAGTTATTAACACATTTATATGAATATTGGTATTTTGCATTTAAATTGTGTTATGTTCCATTTTGCATGTTTAAATCCATGAATAAGTTAATTATTCTAAATGTCCGTAGTCGATCATATTTGTGGGAACAAATATGAATGTAAGATTATTATGAACTTGGATTGGTAGATATTCAAAAGGGTTTGAATATAGAGCAAAGTGTTGCTACCAAGGTTCATAGATATTTGTGGGATACAAATATTGGACTGACCTGCAATCAAGCATTACTACATGGAATCTCTGTGATTGATCATAAGTAATCTTGAGTTAAAAGGCGAATATCATTGTGTCCTCAGACCTGAGATACATATTGGGTCTTGATATTCACTGAATATTATACTTTGACTTAGTTCTTCGCTGTTCTGAAACATGGCAGTACATAAGACTAAGCTCAGGTATGATATAAGGTGATTGTGAGAGACGTATGTAGTCGAGATGGAATTTGTCCCTCTTATTCGTTGAGAGTAAGATGTCTAAGGCCTGCTACAAAGTTAAATCAATAGAGAATGATCACTCTGTGTCTCTAGGATTTAACATGACATCTGTGACAAAAGGATAAATGATCGATTCACCTAAATCATTTCAAGTAAGGGACTTGAAGAGGATGATGTTATTGAATGGCACTTAGTCATACGTATTAGGGGTAGCAAACCGTTGTTAGGCGGTATTTGCTGCTTGCGTCAATCTTCTATGAATCTTGTGCAAGTGGGAGATTGTTGGAATTCGTCTGCCCAAGACACATATTAAATTGACGTGGCTAGTACGTGATGATCCAAGTCGGGTCATACCCAATAACAAGCTAGACAAACACTTACGATATTTATTTATATGATATGATCTTTAAATAAATATAAATACTTGAAACATTTAGAAAGTGGTTTTCTAAATAATTGCACTTGAGATATGTAAATAAATTATATGGATGATTTATTTTGAGAGAATATGTTTATAAGGCCAGAGAGTTCCCACTGCGGCGCAGTGGGAGTGTGTCAAACCCACTGCGGCGCAGTGGGGGTTTTTGCACACGAAGGCCAGAGAGTTCCCACTGCGGCGCAGTGGGAGTGTATCAGACCCACTGCGGCGCAGTGGGTTAATGTCCATGTGATGGACTAAGGGGCCGGACCCCCTCCCCATGTGGTGATACATGCAATGAGACACTTGTTGTCTTGCATGTCCTTACAAGACATAAGACATACACTCAACATAGAGTACATCATACTTACATGCAAGAGAAATTTTTTTTTGTAAGAAAAATTCTCTAAGTATTCTCTCAACTTCTCAAGAGCAAAAATACTCTCCTTGCTTCTCTTGGGGTTCGGCTACAAGGAAGAAAAGGAGAAAGGGGTTTCAAGGTTGAATCCTAGCACATTTGGGTGTTTGTTGGAAGCTTGGGGTATACAAGCTTGAGGTTCTTCTAGGTTGAAGACTTGCCATTTGAAGACATCATCTCCTTCATTCAACCTTCTCATAAGCTTGGAAGAAGGTAGTCTTCTAAACACCCTATGGTTGTTGTTTTGTATGTATGTTATTCATATACATGGATCCTTATTGTTTGGGTTTTTATTTTATAAGTTAAAATTTGATTTTAACTACATATGTCACATTGAAATGGTTCAATTTTCCGCTGCGTTTTTTAATATTATAAGGATAATATTACTTTGATAAAAACCCAAAAATCCCAACAAGTTTGATGGCTTGGGTAGTCCCGTGGATTGTATACGATGGTTTGAGAAGATTGAGGCGGTGATTGAGAGAAGTCACTGCACATATGATGATCGGGTTACTTATGCATCTGGTATGTTCAAGGAAGATGCTTTGAGCTGGTGGAACCAAGAAATAACCTTGGGTCGGACCTATAACTTGCCGTGGGCCGATTTCAAGAGCTTGGTGACAGAGAAGTTCTGCCCGCCCTATGAACTACAAAATCTAACTATAGAGTTTGTCAATCTTAAAATGGACGGGGCCGATTACAAAGGCTATATCAGACGATTTCAAGACTTGACTAGGAGTTCCCACTGCGGCGCAGTGGGAGCGTGTCAAACCCACTGCGGCGCAGTGGGGGTTTTTGCACACGAAGGCCAGAGAGTTCCCACTGCGGCGCAGTGGGGGTTTTTGCACACGAAGGCCAGAGAGTTCCCACTGCGGCGCAGTGGGAGTGTATCAGACCCACTGCGGCGCAGTGGGGTACAGAC
>CM067171.1:4973857-5027558 GCA_034093135.1 Erigeron breviscapus | reverse complement strand
CAAAAAATGATTCTGTGTCAGTTTTTAAAACGAGTAAAACTCACGTATATGAGTCGAATCTTGTGTTGGTCACTGAAGATAAAATGTGCTAAAATGTGTTAAGAAGAAGTGGCCACCGGAATGAGGTCAAAATATTGTGTAGAACTCAAGTTATGGTCATTTGAAGTCAGTAAGGTCAAAGCTGTTTAACAGCAGCAGTTTTGGTTTTTAAAACGACCAGAATTCGCTCTTGAGGGATATTTAACATGTTGATCACTGAAGATAAAATGTACTTAAGTGTGTTAAGAAGAAGTGGCCACTGGAATGAGGTCAAAATATTGTGTAGAACTCAAGTTATGGTCATTTGAAGTCAGTAAGGTCAAAGCTGTTTAACAGCAGCAGTGTTGGTTTTTAAAACGACCATAAGTCACCTTTGAAGGACAATTCACATATTGGTCACTAAAGATAAAATGGTAGGTATATGTGTCATGTAAATTTGGCCACTGGAATCATGTTAAAAGAGTAAGTAGAACTTGAGTTAGGCTTGTTTGAAGTCTGCTAGGTCAAATATGAAAATGACGATTTTGATATGAAAGTAACTCTTGGACAATTGAAAATGATATAAGAAGTACATGTTATGTGAACCAACCCAAGATTATTATAAGATTGTAAAAGTTGGGTTGGGCATTGAAATGCTAGTAAAGGTAGTAATGTATGGCTTGTTGCCTTGTGTTTGAGATAATTGAGCTTGATGACCTTATATGTGTGAATTGTGAATTATTGCTAGGTGAAATGCAATATGATTGTTTGATGGTCATCTTGATTTTGGTTGTCGCGAAGGAGGTGAGTACTCTTGCATACCTTTATGTATACGTTGGGTCAATTACCATGAGACGTGGATATTCCGAGCATGGTAATTGATTTGGCTAGACCCGGGTGGGGTCAATTGTTATGAGGCCTAAGAACCTCCGGGGCCTAAGAACCCCTATTGTTGTTGAGAAAAGGCCTAAGAACCTCTCGGGGCCTAAGAACCCCGATATTCTCTAATGGATCCATATATGTTGTTTATTGTACAAAGGTGAGCATGTAGGTATGGCACGACGGTGTCATGGGTTACATGTAATAGTCCTTTGTGCGTTGCCCTCCTTCGTAGGTATAAACGTATGCAAGATTATTCACTAAGCTTTGCTTACTTTTTAGTTGTTTACCCTTTTTATAGGTTGTCCCAGATGCGGAAGAAAGTTAAGTAATGTAAAGATTGAAGTTAAAGATGCTTTTTGGTTATTGATTGCTTTAGCTAAATGCGGATAATGGAATTGGTAATAGGACCCATAGCGACCCCTTTGAACTATCGGCTCTTTGTACTCTTGTTTTGTCCTTTTGTAAATTATTATGATGTCTAGTGTTAGACTCGAGTTTTTGGGTATTTCAAATGGGTCGTTTTGTAGTCGTAATGTATTGATTTTGTTTAAATGTGTTTTGGAGAACTCATAATCCGTAACAGGTTTGGATGATGATTTTACGAATGGGTCATGCCGAAATTTCCAATTTTTGAATGTCGTCTTTTGTAATGTGTCAACTTGGGTAAATGACCCGTTTGATTGTAAAATGATTGCTTGGTCAAAGGATACTTTGTTATGCTTATTTCCGAGTCTAAAACTTATTTGAACTTAGAAATGTGGTAAATATGAAGTTTGGTTTGATTCGGAATGTTACAAGTCGATCTAAGTGTCAAATGAAGTTTTGGATTACTGATCTGGGTGCTCACTGCGCCGCAGTGGGAGTCCTTCAGACCCACTGCGCCGCAGTGGGGCTTTTGGTCTCTCTGGTCCGTGGGTTTCCACTGCGACGCAGTGGATGTGTTTTGCATCACTGCGCCGCAGTGGGGTCCTGTAAAAAAAAAAAAAAAAATCTCTTATTTTCCTAAAATGAGTTCGGGTTCTTTCAAAATATTATAAAATTTTTTTAAAGAAAACAAAATGTTAAAAATCATACTATTACACAAAAAATAAAAAAATAAATGTTGAAAAAACCCCAAAAGTATAATCATTAAAAACAAACTTATTGAGGATATATTTACTAACTAGGTAGTTCAAGCCCCGCATTGCGGGGCCGCATTTATCGTTTTTTCGCGTTTTTGTTCTTTAAATGCAATACCACAAACACAACATCTTAAATATGTTTACTTCCATATTAATAATTTCGCGAAACATAATGTTTAAAAAAACTCCCAAAGAAGAAATATAAACGCAAATATATATTTATTTTAAGGGCAATGACACACCACATTCAAACGTTGTTACTCCATTTAAGACCAATTGTTTGTTTAATGTAGTATGTTTGCGGCTTTTTTACATGGTATGGCAAGTGGCAATGTACGGATACACCATCATGTTTATGTCACTCAAAAAAATAAGGAGGAAAAATTGTTGATAAAATAAACTCAAAAGTCAATAGAAAACAAAAGGAATCAACAAAAAGAATCAACAGAATATATGTAAAACAAATTAATATCAAAAATTTGCTAAAAAATATAACAAAATATTATAAAATTTTTTTTAAAGAAAACAAAATGTTAAAAATCATACTATTACACAAAAAATAAAAAAATAAATGTTGAAAAAACCCCAAAAGTATAATCATTAAAAACAAACTTATTGAGGATATATTTACTAACTAGGTAGTTCAAGCCCCGCATTGCGGGGCCGCATTTATCGTTTTTTCGCGTTTTTGTTCTTTAAATGCAATACCACAAACACAACATCTTAAATATGTTTACTTCCATATTAATAATTTCGCGAAACATAATGTTTAAAAAAACTCCCAAAGAAGAAATATAAACGCAAATATATATTTATTTTAAGGGCAATGACACACCACATTCAAACGTTGTTACTCCATTTAAGACCAATTGTTTGTTTAATGTAGTATGTTTGCGGCTTTTTTACATGGTATGGCAAGTGGCAATGTACGGATACACCATCATGTTTATGTCACTCAAAAAAATAAGGAGGAAAAATTGTTGATAAAATAAACTCAAAAGTCAATAGAAAACAAAAGGAATCAACAAAAAGAATCAACAGAATATATGTAAAACAAATTAATATCAAAAATTTGCTAAAAAATATAACAAAATATTATAAAATTTTTTTTTAAAGAAAACAAAATGTTAAAAATCATACTATTACACAAAAAATAAAAAAATAAATGTTGAAAAAACCCCAAAAGTATAATCATTAAAAACAATAATAATAAAATAATAATAATAATAATAATAATAAAATAATAATAATAATAATAATAATAATAATAATAATAATAAAATAATAATAATAATAATAATAATAATAATAATAATAATAATAATAATAATAATAATATAATAATAATAATAATAATAATAATAATAATAATAATAATAATAATAATAATAATAATAATAATAATAATAAAATAATAATAATAATAATAATAATAATAATAATAATAATAATAATAATAATAATAATCAATAATAACGATATAGATTTTAATAATAATAATAATAATAATAATAATAATAATAATAATAATAATATAATAATAATAATAATAATAATAATAATAATAATAATAATAATAATAATAATAATAATAATAATAATAATAAAATAATAATAATAATAATAATAATAATAATAATAATAATAATAATAATAATAAAATCAATAATAATAATATAGATAATAATAATAATATAATAATAATAATAATAATAATAATAATAATAATAATAATAATAATAATAATAATAATAATAATAATAATAAAATAATAATAATAATAATAATAATAATAATAATAATAATAATAATAATAATAATAATAAAATAATAATAATAATAATAATAATAATAATAATAATAATAATAATAATAATAATAATAATAATAATAATAATAATAATAATAATAATAATAAAATAATAATAATAATAATAATAATAATAATAATAATAATAATAATAATAATAATAATAATAATAATAATAATAATAATAATAATAATAATAATAATAATAATAAAATAATAATAATAATAATAATAATAATAATAATAATAATAATAATAATAATAATAAAATAATAATAATAATAATATAATAATAATAATAATAATAATAAGAGACACACGCTTACGTCCTGCCGACATGTTGTTGTACTCGTGGGACAGGGGTCTTGATGTATGTGTTGATTTGACAGGCTCATCTCCTTTGACGCAAACTGGTATGATTGATTTTGTGCCTGGTCGTGCAGTAACTGAAGTCGCGCAACGTAAGCGTGTTAAGTATGAAGCTAAGTGTACTGACATTGGATATGGGTTTCTCCCATTCTCTTTCTCTTCCTTCGCAGAACTTGAGAAGGATGCGGTAGCCCTTCTGAAACGGATCCGAAAGTTCTTCGTGACTCAAGTCATTGGGGCACGTGCTTCTACTCATATTTTTCATAGGATTAGTTTTGCTATAGCTAGAGGTGTGGGAGCTCAGATAGTATCGCGGCTCCCCACTAATTTCTTGTAAATTCTATGAAAATTTAATAAAAGTGTTGTTTTTATAAAAATAAAATAAAATAATAATAATAATAATAATAATAAAAAGTGTCGATTTTGTGTCTGGTCGTGCCGTGGTTGAGGCTGCACAACGTAAACGCGCCAAGTACGAGGCTAAGTGTGCGGATATTGGATATGGTTTCCTCCCATTCTCATTCTCCTCCTTTGGGGAACTTGAGAAAGATGTCAGTGGTATTACTCAAGCGAATCTGAAAGTTTTCTGTGACACAAGACATTGGGGCGCGTGCCGCTGCCCATATATTTAGTAGGATTAGTTTTGCTATCGCTAAAGGAGTGGGGGCCCAGATAGTATCTCGACTCCCCACTAACTTTTTGTAATATTGTTTGGTTTTCTAATGAAGTTATTATAATAATAAAATAATAATACTCAATAATAACAATACTAATAATAACAATAATAATAAGAATAATAATATGGAGATGTTCAAAGATGACTTCGTGGAAACTCAACTGCATGGCCTCACTCCAACGAGAAATCGAGGTTCTTAGAATGGAACATAAAAGACAATTGCCATTATACTCATGATTAGTAAACAGATGTATACATTATACCTACTATCTCCGTCCAAATGAAGAGTCGATATGATAGTTTTTCAGTTTAAAGTTGCTGTATTTTCTAATACTATATACTTAGCATATAATATATGTAAATTCCTTAAATAAAATCAGGGCGAACCCTACGTCAAAGGTCGCGTTTTGTTCATAGTATTTGTTAAATTCTGATGGAAATTGAAATTGAATTTCATTACTTAATGCATGTGTTTGGTTTTTCAAAGATATATAGAGGAATTTCATTCCGTTGAAATGTAAACATTATCTCTTTTAATGGATCTTCATTCCTTAAGGATGGAAGAAGAAATTTCATTCCGTTCGGTCACTTAAATCTTCATCAACAAGAGTACCCAATCGGGTAGCAAATGTTTGAAAAACCAAATCGCATGAGAGGTTGTGAAGGTTCACGATAAATGGACCGAGCAAGAGTGTTTTCAAGATATTTTTTAGGCATGGGATGTTCGGCTAGCGCTTCTTCAACAAGGAAGTCGCACGGGGGAGTATAAATCGGGTAGCAACGGCAACATCCTTCTCGACATTAAAGGAGACCCCTCCCTAGCTTCCCATCGAATCAAGAAAGTCGAAAAAGAAGCAACACACATCCTTCCTCTCACGAAATTGTGGCGGATGACATTATCACCTACACACACCAAAAGTGTGAATATTTGGTCCTAAAATGCGAGAAGGATGAATCGACGGGTAATTTTTGGGCCACACAGCTCGACACGATGTAGTCGAGAATTGGATAGCGGGATTTGAAGTTTTTAAAATACTCGCACGATCACATCACCGATCCCGCTATGTTAGACCTCATTCTTAGCGAAAAATGTGAAATCGCCAGTAAGTACGGATGTCAATGTAACTTTAAAGTTCTAGTTTCGTTTGTTTTAAATGTAGTTGTTGGATGTTTTTTTAACTAAGTAGTTAGGTTTTTTTTCCATGATCTAGGTTTTTTTTATAAGTATTTAGGAAGTGTGTTTTTTTAAGTATCGTTGTAATGTTTATTTTTAGTTTTTAATGAAATGTTTAGGGTTTAGTTTATGTAGTTTTTGATTTTATGTATTATAAATAAATGGAATATAAAAATGATGTGAAAACTGAGGAATTTTGATGAATTTGATGTTAGTATTTTGATGAAATTTGGGGTAAAATGAGATGGAAGGTTTTTATAAGAGAATGATAATGTGTAAATTTGGTAAAGGGAGTACTCTAGCCGTCCCTCCCCCTTACATGAAAGCACATAAGCCATTATGATACCGGATCCATCATATTGGACTCAAGATGCAACTAAACCATGGTTTTGACTTATTAGTGTTTTTTGTGAAATAACTTGGAGTTTTTTGTGTCAATTCACTAGATATTATCATTTGGAAGGTATCTTGGGTCATATTCTTGAGCCATTAGCAATCATGTGGCCAAAATTAATTTACGACGAAAAAAATGATCTTAACGGCCGTTAAAGTGATCCTAACGACCGTTAAAACTACTAGGAAATTGCATGCACTAGCTAACGGCCGTTAAGAACTGGACTAATTTTGCAAAAGAAAAAAATAGGAACCGAATCTGGAACCGGTTAGGAACCAAAACCGATTCGGAACCTATAGGGTCGGTTCCTATCGGTTCAAGTTTTTCGACCCAAGAACCGGTTCCGAACCAGTTCCGGTTCTGGTCAAAACCGATTCTTCTTTTGGTTGACCAGAACCGGTTCCGGTTTTGGACCGATTCCACCAGGAACCAGAATTTGCCCACGTCTAAGTATCAATGCTAGAAAAGCTAAAAAGAGTGCCGCTGAAAGAATGATCATAATGACCATTTTTGCATTTAACTTGAGTTTAAATATAGAATACTATATTTTTGACGTTTATAACTAATTTTCACGTTTATATCATATATAATTTATGTAGTTGTATCGGCCAAATAGTTTATCATAATTAATCTTTATTATTATTAATATATAAATATAACTAAATGGATGATACTGTGGAAAAATATATTGATTAGAATCATATATTCTAGATCAAATAAAACTAATATTAAAATATAACAGATAAAACAATCATTTTCACTTTACTGAAACTTATATGCATCATGACTATTTTCGTACGTCAATATATATAGTTATGCTATATGAATCCGTCCATTAGTTTTACCTTGATCCAGTAGTTATAATTTTATCTTATTTATTTTATCTTAATATTAGTTTAATAAATACCAGTCTTTGGAATCATAGTATGAAATAATTATACTATTTAACTAAATAAAATATCAAAAGAAGTTTCATTTTGTTACTCTATTATTAACCTAAAATTATTCGTATAGATTAGCATAGAGTGGTACTCGGGATGGCCATATATAGTTTTCAATTAACTATCAAAATTTTAGGTTTTTTTTTTTTTTTGAAAGGTGAATTTCGCTGAAAACTTCGTGTTGTAATTCGACAGCGAGATGTCTAGCATACGTTGTCTGAACCAGGTTCGCGCTAGAGCTCCCTCGAAGTAGAAATGCATATTTCAAATACCCGATGGGGGAAAACCCCCTACTAATCCGCCCGAAGACACGACGATTAATAGGGGTAAACCCTGCCCCCTCAGACTTGAACCTGGGTATACCCAAGTCAAGCCCTCATAAAGGGACTTAATTCCTATGTCCTCACCAAGGCTTGAACACAAGACCTCATGCAAGGAGATGGTTTTTCAACCATTGAGCTAAAGCTCAAAGACAACTATCAAAATTTTAGTAATTTCAATATAACTTTTGGTGGACTTAAACGATATGATGGCAGTGGTGTAACCGAAAAATATGAGGATGTGCCACATTTATTAATATATTTTATGATTATTGAACTAGCACGTTACCCGCGCAATGCGACGGTGGTCGTGGGGGCGACGATGTGGTGGTGGGGCTACTGTTGGTGGTAGATGAGGCGTTGAGTGGTGTAGATAATTAATGTAAATGTAATTGATGTAAAGGGTTAATGGATATATTTTAAAGAATAAAGGATTGATAGTGTAATTTAATCATTAATGTTAAGAGTTTAGTGTAGGTGAAAATATTTTAAGGGGTGTTAAGTGAAAATATTACATATTTTTCAACACTTTTAAAAATAAATTGCTATTTTTTTTATAATATAGTATAGAAGTATAGATATTGATAAGTGAAAATGATGTCAATATAATACGTAAACCTCAGCCAATTACGTTGACCTACGTAACTCACTAGCATCCCGATTAGCCTCATCAATCATGAATATGTAATAATGGCAAAAGCTTTCATGAACCGTCTTATCACAGTGATTGGTTTGGTGGTTATTGAGGGGTGAGGTGCACTCTGCTTACACTAAAAAAAGTAAAAATATATAAATTGTTAATTACCGTAGAGATTGTGATTTTATTCAATAGATTGTGAAATTTTGATATTTGTTTGGTTAATTGGAGAAAATGTGTTCGTTATATGTCTTGTCTAAGTAGTATCTATTATAAAATTCGAAACAAAGATAGAATAATAATTCTATATCTATCTATACTATAACTAAAAGAGTAGGTTGGGGGTACACTTGGCACTCCTAATCCATTTTTTAGGCCTAATTCTTCCTCCCAATTAATCTAGGTTTTTTTTTCTAGATTTTTTTTTCTTTTTTGCTTATTAAATAGATAATTATATTTAAAATCTATTATAAAATTTTTACTATCAAAACAAATCTTTTTAAATCTTAAAGATATATATACTATCCTTAAAACTCTCACAAAAATATCTAAATAAATTTTTTATCATTCTTCTCCTTTCTATCTTTAAAAAAAATCATGGTCATATAGCTTCTCAACAAAAGAAACATACGTTTTTTTATATCACTTTAATTTAATTTTTGGTATTTTGTTCATGTTTGTTCATTATTTAATATTGAATTGTTATGTTATTGTTATTTTTTAACTCTATTAATTTATTTTGTTGTCAGTTGTAGGTTGATCATGTCTTCTTCTTCTACAAAAGGTTTTATTCTTTTAAATTTATTTTGCTAATTAATTTATTTTGCTTGCTATTTACATCTTTCTTTTTAAAATTTAGAATATGACATATATTTTGTTATTTTTTGTTAGATAAAAAGAAGACAACGTTGGTTCATGTTGAAGATTTGAACCAACACATGTTAATCATCATCTAACACATGTTATCATTTTGATTCCCTTTGATATATATATTTTGAGACTATCCGTCCATCGGACGGGCTGAAGACTAATAAAACTATATATAAACAACGATAAAGTTGCAATGGCAATGATTATACAATCAAAATACAAAATAAGCGTGTTTGTTGAAACCTTGATTGATGTAGCGTGGTTATCATCTAAAAATTCCTATTAGCTAGGGGAGAATTATTTTCAATTAGTCAACCAAAATAATTCTAAACGAATACATCAGAATTATGCAAGTTGTTGCACAACATAATAAGGTTAGTAGTGTTAGGTTAAGTCATCCATTATTCAAAGTGATGGGTCCTCCTAAGATTTCAATCTTCCCTTTTTCATCTTGCAAACGGCAATTTAGGTACAAATTTGTATATTCAGATTTCAGGGGATCAAATTAGAATTAATTTAGATTTATATTATTGACTCAACAACACTATTTCCCTTTCCTGTTCTCACATTTCATTTTCGTCATACGGTCATACCAAACACCCTTTTTTTATATAGAGTCGGATTATGGAGATGTAAACGTATTATGATGAGGGAAATGAGATCATTTTTTCAGGATTATAAAGTAAATCTTTGTTGACATGTAAAGACTATCTTAACTACCTAATAAACATTTGACCCTCTTATTTTCTTGAAAAAAAATTGATTTATCCAAACTACCCATCTCATTTATTCACTAATTTAAATATCTTCACCTAATATACCTATAATACCCTTAATAGAATTATTTACAATGCTCTATAATATATGGGGTTAGGCAGGTGCCTTAGAGCATAGGGTATGGTGTGTTGATGCCGACCAAGAATAGTGACTTGGCAGTCGGCACCGTTCACTTCTCCATAACTTTCGATTCGGCGCCGAATTCTTGATCGGGGTTCTTCATCTATATGCCGATGTCCGGCGTTCAATTTTCTTCTTGGACTTTTGTGAAATCCAAACTTAGTGCACATGGGTTATTTACTAATTTTATATAAGATGATGTTTATTTAATATATGATGATGGATTGATGGATCTGTATTCAATAGTAGATAGATTGCAAGAGTTTCTTTGAGGTAATAAATATTTATGAGTAATAGAGATTTAGATTACAGAAGGAATATAGAAGATGAAGATCACGGATAATCATGGTGTTAACTGTTAAATCAATTTGCTGGCATTCTAAATTTATGACACGTTTAGAGCATAACTGTCTTTTAATTTATTCTTCCATTATTATTATTTTTTTTTTTGAAAACTAAGAAACTTTATTTGTTGCATATATCTGTACATAAAAACTTATCTAGGTGTCATAACTCATAAATATTGAGAAAAGTGTGCATAAAAAGTTATGTAGGTGCCATCTTATATACTTTTGCATATACGTTTTGTTATTATTATTTTGTTATTTTTATTGTAATATATTTTTATTAATATATTATTGAATAAGAATAGTTAAAAATAATATATGTAATTTAAAATAACAAATAAAAAAATAAAATAGTGTTCTGCGTTCTGTATTGATTCTGCATCTATAACTGCCTAAACTTGATAAAAGGGGGAAAAGTGATATAACGCTGAGGTGTCATTCTGGATGGTTCTGCACTCTGCATCCATACCTGATGCTCTTAGGCCCCCAAATTTACAAGGCCTCAAATTTTAATGTAGATATGAATGTTTTTTTACACAAGGCTTTTTTTACTTGGCATTTTTAATATAAGTAAGTAGCTAGTAGGACACCACAAATATGTGTATGTGTAGTAGATTAAGAAACAACCGCTCCAAATCTTTAACCATATGTCAAATGAATCTTTAATAAGATATTATTGTTCAATCTTCCCTGTATGGTTTCTTCTAGTTTAGCTTAAATACATTATCTTTCTATGTATTGATTTGATTTTGATTAGTAGTAATGATTTATCTCACGTAATTTATTCATGTGGTTATTGTGTTTACTACATTGGCGTTTCATTATTTGGTTTTTATAACATATTCCGTTTTGACTGGTCAACGTTCGGGATTGATAAATTTGAAACGAGTAAAACTGAAATGAAGTAAACTTTTGTAATGAAAAGGTAGACATATGAATAGTCGTTAGAAACGTAATTTCAAAATAGATAATAATATGTCAACGAAATATTTCAACGAGCCTCGAGTTAAAAGTGTTAACTAAACGAATCATTTCTCGGAAGAAGCCGGAAGTGGACGCGAGAGCGATGAAGGAGAACAAAACCCATTCCACCCTCCTTTTCCCACTCACTTCTCACACACTCTTTTTCACTTATCTCTCTCTTTTTATCTTTCTCTCTTTTTCTCTCTAGAAAAAACAAAAACATTCTCTTTATCATCTTCTTGAGATTTTCGGATTTGGGGCTTGGTGGTTGTTTGATCAAATAATCGCACTATGGCGCAACCGAAGGGGTGTGTGGGTTTTTGAGGTGGTTTGTAGGCGATTCCCTAATGGTAATAGGGCTGAGGCCGCTTTACGCCTGATTGATTGCTTATGGTTTATTACCGAGCCAAATGGTCGGTGTTGTGTTATGTGTGTAGAGTATGAGAAAGATGATGATGGTAAGAGAATTAGGGTAAATCTCTTCCTCTTTTAGAGATATCTTCTATTTCTTTAGGAAGATTTATGATGATCTCATAATGAGTCGTGTCCGAAGTCTTTGGACTTAAGTATATTGGATAATCATGGAAAAGATCTGTTTCCGATCTTCTTTGATATATTTCTTCGGAGCTAGGTATTATTACCTTGGGAGCTCCGGAAATGATTTTGGTAAACGGAGGTTATGCTCCGTTCTGGATATATATAAGTAGTTTTTACCTGTACGAAGGTGCCTTCGTATCTACTTTGGGTACGGAGGTAGAACTCCGTATAGGGTATATCATCAAGCCCCCCAGTCTAACTGGAGAGGCTGTCTGCAGAGTGTCCGGTTAGACTTCAAAAGTGTGCTCCGTTGCTCCGTGTCGCAACTTGCCCGTCCTATCAGCCAATTAATCATTTAATCGACATTAAAGTCATTTATTTCAGAAGTTTAATTACGGCTTATCCCTTAGAACAACTTGTTGGCACGAAACTCGGGGTAACTTTTCACTGGTTGGTACCCGTGATTATTACCCCATATAAATACCAACTCTTTGTCAAAAAAGGGCTTTTTGCCTCTTTTCACTTTTTCCCGAAAAAATCTTCTTTGCTGCTCCATCACCGATCTTCATCAGGTACACTCGTCGCTTTCCTTCTTCTTTATTCCGTATTTTTTTCTAGTAATGACAAAAGAGGAATCAGGAGTATCTCCAATGTATTGGATCGTTCTGCTTATCAGAACTTTGTGTCCACCTATTTTGCGCGAAACCCTAACTTAATCCGTTTTCCGGAAAGAGGGCAATCTATTTGTGATCCACCTGCTGGTTTTGTTGGCCTATATGTGAAGGCATTCACCCTTGGTAATCTTAGGATCCCTCTTTCTTCCTTCTTCTTGGCTGTCTTAGATTATTATCAATGCCACATCTCTACTGTTCATCCGACTGGTATAGCGAAAATTATTGCCTTCCAGGTTCTCTGTAGTGCTAACCGCATAGAGCCTTCCGTAGTGTTGTTTAACTCCTTTTATAAACTGAAAGAATCTGGTGACTGGGTTACTGTGTCGAAGAATGGTGATCATGAGTTGTTTATTGCTGGTGGTACAGAGGTTAGGGACTGGAAAGATTTGTTTGTTTTTGTCGGCCATTCGTTAATACCTCCTAGACATAGGGGCTTGCTAGATGTGGATAGGTTGAAGTATAAGTCTATAGGTGTTCCCAGTACCCATGGTGTGAGGCAATAAGCTGTGTATATATCCTGAGGCTGTTTTGTTTAAGTCTCGTGTTACTTCATTTTGGGAACATGGTACTAGAGATTTCACCATTGAATGTGGTGGTCAGGGTAGGTTGCTCTTTCCCTTGTCCTGTTTCTTTCTTGTTTGTTCGATGTCGCAGTCCTTGATTCGATTTGTCTTTTTATGCAGAGATGTCTTTTAAACAAATGATTGATAGGCAACCCGTGCTGTCTGGCCTTGTCTTCAAGCCGGTGGCTCTTGCTCCACCTGCTACCCCATCTTCTACTGTCCAGGGGGATTCTCCTGCAGAGGTGTTGCCTGAGACACCTACTCCCATAGCTTAGGAACAGGTTATAGAAGAGCAGGTTGTGGTGGAGGTGTCTGATGATGCTGGTGAAGATGTAGAAGATGCTACCCAAGAGAACACTGTTGCCAGCCGTTTAAAGAAGAGGAAGAAGTCGTCCAAGGGTGTCAGCAGTTCCCGATCGAAGAGATGGAAGACAAAAAATGTTGAGGCGCCTGAACGATCCACTTGTAAGTTCTTCTTAGCCCCCCTCTTTTTTTCTTTACTTGTCATTAATTATCCGTTTTCTTTGCAGCCTTCGACCCTTTTGGGGAGGTTCTCGATGCTGCTTCTTATCATCGTTCTCTTTAGAGCATCGCTCCTTCTGGATGGGTCAACGGTCTGATGAATATGGAGATCCCATAGCTTTCTGCCTTTTTTAACCGCTCCATCTTTTGCAGTGCGGTTGTTGGTAGTGCTCTGGATTCGAGGTTGCGAGAAACTTCTGAGGATTCTGGACCGTCGAAGGAGCAATATGAGAAGCTGATATCAGAGAAGCATTCCCTTGAGACGAAGGTAGCTGAGCTGGAGGTGGACTGTGGAGCCCTTCAATCTGAACTGGATACCATACGGGCAGCCGTACAGAGAGTCATCGCGGAGAAGGAGAAAGAGGTGGATGCTCTTTTAGGCCAGATTCGGGAGAAGGATGTGCTGCTGAAGGGGGCACAGGATGCACTTGCAGAACAATCTGGGAAGTATGGGAGACTAATTATTGAAGTTATTCCCCATGTCTGCAAGTCGTTCCTGAATGGTCTTGGAGTTGGTGCGCTGCTGTCGAAGGTATGCAATGAGAATAGGGTTGACGCAGAGGTAGGGTTGATGCGTGCTTTGGCTGGTGAAGGTGTTGTGAATCTGGAAGGTCGTGGTATTCCTGAAGACACAGCCGGGCGTCTAGACTCTGCATTTGACGAACTAGCTAATGTTGACTCTGCATACCTTCGTAAACTAGCATCCGACCCTGAGGCCTCTCCTTCTGATCTGCTGCAGGTTGCTCCGTGAGTCCTCCTGTAATATCCCCTAAAATTAAAACACTATAAAAATAACAATATATAAAATATAAGTCTTAAGAGGTAATCATTAATGAAAACATGCATTTTGTAATAAATTTAATATACGTAATTTATCCAAAAAAAAATAATAGAATTGGCTAAGAGTAATTTTATACAACAATTATTGGTTTATCTGTAAATATGTGAAATTATATGTGGTTGTAACCTTATCAATTTGAGAACGTAAAGTGATATATATTCATACTACTTAATCAATAAATTCACGGCTCTTAAAAGTAAGGTAATGACCATACCATTAACCTCATGACTCTTTGTATGGGATGGTAGTAATATATTACGTTGAGACAAGAAGAAAAGAATGGATAAAAGTCAGGCTAGGAAAGTTGAAGCAATCCATTTAATTATCACCTAAAACCTTTAAAGTTTAAACCACTATATTATTCTTTTGCTCACATATTTCGTAATTTTTACTCTTGAACATACATATTCTGTTTTCTTCGCGTTGAAGAAAAGGATAACAGGGGAATATAGTATTGGGTGTAATTGTCCAAGTAATTTGCATATGGCAAGGCTTCTAAGTACCATCCTTGGTAAGTCCTTTATCAACTTTATACTATAAATTTTATGATTTAAACACATAATTGTTATTTATTTTATTTTTGTAAACAAATTAACCTTTTGTTGAACAAAACTTATTATTATTCAATCTAAGCTACTCGTAATCCTATATCTATAGACTTACTAAATTCTGACATAAATTTTGATGGCATGTTTTAATAATCATATAATCTTTGGTTTAAATTATACATGGCCAAGTGATTGCGTCATCTATCAAAATTGTAATATATTGATTTGATAAAAAATATTTTATACAAATGTATTGATCAAAATATTTTGCAAGATTTGGATTTTATTATTTTACCAATAAGATCTTGTATAAATTTTGTTATCAAAATGATCGCGATCATGCGGTAAATAAAACGTATGGGAAGTAATTACCAATTTTTAATGAAACATCTTAGATAAGTTAACATGAGCAGTATTGTATATACTTTTAGTTTATAATAATTAAATTTGTGTCCATAGAAATTTTTCGAGTAAACAGGAAGTGTGGATCATAATATGACTTACAAAAATTAATAATAGAGCTACTTGTAGTCTAACCGTAAAGGAAAAATGCAAGTTAAAAATGAAATGAGTTTGTTATATAAAAATCAATAACCGAATGGAAATATATATAAAAATATAACGGATATTACATATACTCCCTATTGAACATATTTTTGTGTTTATAATTTTGTATTTGTTAGATTCGGTTTGGTGATCGCATTCCTTTGGTGGCTCTCGCGTTTTTGAAATTGTTGTGATCGGCGATAAGGTACGGATATTCTAGATCGTGTTAGGATCTTTTCGGTAAAATCTTTCCTCTCAAAACTTTATTTGATTAAATGTGTATGAAAATGATGTTTTATTTGAAAAGTTATTTGTTTGTTAGCCTTTGTAGAATGTTATGATATTCCTCATTTTTGATGTACTAACGAGGTTGCCTTCATGATTATTAATTGGGGAATCATAATATTTTATTATCTATAGTTGTGTCAAAACCGTCTCTTGAAACCCAATTCGAAAACTGTCCCTAAAAAGGTGGGTTTGGTTGTTACATTTGATGCCATGAGTTGTACAAGTTTGTCCCAATTTGTATACTAATATGTCCCTCGAATATTCGTTGGCCCGAAAGATAATACAGTCGCATATTATTAATCATATTCGTGGGCCCTGAAAATTAATACAGTCGCATATTATATGGCATCATGACTCCATTGAAATTTTGTGAGAATTGGGTGGATGGAGATGTGCTTTTAAGTTAAAATTTAAATTGTCTTTAATTACCTTATTAGTCCGAAAATTTATGTTTGTCTCTTCAAAACATATTCGATATATTTAAGTATATAAGTCGGTCAAAATGGTTTCTTAAGATATGCATATAAGAGTAACCTATCCATGGAGGTCCCATGGGCGCGTCATTGTGACACCGATGGCGTGGCACCGGCCGTAGCGGTGTATTTGATTTGATCTACGGCGTCTCCTTTTGATGACCACCGAGTGGTTATGTGCACTTTGATATTATATTTTGATAGGAGGCGTATGGATCGGTCCTAGGCATATTTTGTAAGTTTGACGGTGGACGTTTATCGTAGTGTCATACGAGGCGTTTGCACCAAAAAATAAATGATTAGTGGAGTAACTACCCTATGATTTCATTCGGCCCTTTTGATAAGTTATTTGTTTTGGCTCTTATGTGCATTATTTTATGAGACTTGGTTTTCTAGTATACTTTGATTTGTTAATGTATAAGGTATTTGTGAAGCTATGCGTATGTGTACTTTGATTTGAAATAAGTTTGTTAAGGTAATAATTATTTTTTTTGAATATACGTCTCCACTTTTCATATTATATTTCTGCTTTTGTCATATCCGTTCACTGGGCTTTTTGCTCATCCGTATTCCTTTTTCTTTCTTATACGGCAGGTGATCAAGCGGGCTTTGGGAACGAGAGAAGAGAGTAGATAGAAGTGGACTTAGCACCCCTTTGATTTAGAGTTTTATTTCGAGCTTTAGAAGTACTTATTTTGATTTGTCGGGTTGAATTTAGTTTGATTTTGAATAAGATTAACGCCCTTTTGCCTTTTTAGTCCCTTTGATATCATTTTGTATTGTTTAGAAAATTAGGGGCGTTACACCTCCGGTATCTTTTGAATTTGAAACTTGTTGATGAACTGTTGTGGCCCTTCGAACAATATTGTCCGTTGATGGCCTGAGTGCCTTTGAACAATTTAATTTGTACTTTTGCCAAGCTCCCTTTATGTTGGGGGAGGTTTTTGTATATATTCTTCTGGTACCTGAAATAACTTAACCATACCCCTGACTTCTTCGTTATAACGAGTCCGTCTCTGAGTGGTTTTATATTTGGCCGTTCCCTTTTTATTTTGGGGAGGCTCTTTTTATTGCTTCATGAATGTCTTGATGGGCGTCCCCTTGAACATTTACATGAAGTCTTTTTATTTTTACTTTTTACGCGCGTTTATAGTTTATTGATCGATCTTAAGAATATTTTGAAAGCTTTCTTTGTGGGACTTTACATAGTAAAGTTCCTAGCTGCTAGCTTTCTTTGTGGGACTTATCTGGTAGCTAATCGGACTTATCCCATTGCCTTTTCAGGTGGTTGACTTTTTGGCGGAGGTCTTTTTGGTCCTCCGTCTTGTCCCCGAGGCTCCTCAATACGTTGCTTTTTCTGGCCCCTCTATTCCTTCTGCGTGTTCTTCTTTTGAACTTTGCTGTTTCTGGGGCCTTTGTCTTTCTTTCTGGCTTCGTGGAGACCTTCCTGCTTCGCTCGTTTGCTGAGCCTCGGCTTTGTTCATGTTTTCCTCGTTCTGTGATTGAGTTAGACAATAATGTTGCTATCCCCGACTCACTTTGGAATTTTATTTGTGAGTGGATTGTGGATGCTATTATGCCGAACTTCCTCATTGCTTCTCTGCCCCAGTGGCGGAACTGGTAGTGCTGCTCCTGTGGGTGCTCCCTGTGTACTTCGGAGCGTATCATAAGAATCTGTGCTGGTGTTGTTTTTCTGCTTTCTCGACTTCATTTTTTATCCTTGTCGCTTGGCGGATTCCTTTAACCAGGTGATCCATCTTTCCCGATTCCACGGCTTCTTCTATTGCTCTCCTTAGGTTCCTGCAATTGTTTGTGTCATGTCCATAGTCTCTGTGATATTCACAGTATTTATCCATGTTCTTCTTTTTTGTTATAAGCTTGTTTGGGATCGGGAAAGTGGATGCAACTCGCTCCGTAGCCAGAATCTGCTTTGGTGTTTTTGTGAGACTGTACAGGATATCAATCCCACTGTCTCTGTCTTTTCCTGCCCACTGATTGTCGTCTCTTGTGTATCGGGGGAATCTTCCATTTCCTCCGTACTCCTTCCCGAGGAGTAATCAACGTTTGTTGTTTCTCTTGCATCCAACCAGATATGGGCTTTATCGGTTAAGCCATCGTATGTTTCAGGTAGATCAGTGCTTAAGTGCTCAATGAGGTCTATTGTGCGGAGTCCGTGGATGAGCCCTGAAATTCTTTGACTCTCTGGTAGTCCCCGTATTTGTTGGGTTTCATTAGTATACCTGACGATAAAGTCCCTTGTCTTTTCGCCTTCTTTTTGCTTGATATTGTGCACAGAAATATGAGTTTTTCTGTGCTTCTTTTGCATGCTGAACTGGGACCTGAATTTGTTTTTGAGTACCTCGAAGCTATCAATGCTATTCTTGGGTAGGTCGTCAATCCATTCCCGCGCATCGTCTGTTAGTGAGTAGGAGAATGCGTGGCATGTGGTTGGCATATCCCATCTTTGAATCAGGGCTGCCCCGACGAACTTCTTTAAGAAGTCGTCCGGATCGCTTTTTCCATCGTAGTACCCCAAATGTTGAGGGTATTTCATTTTCGCTGGTAGCGGATGGCTTTGTATAGCTGTGGAAAATGGGTTGTCCGTATTTACCAGGTGAGATAGGTCGACCGGTTCCGGATCCTCCCATTCGTATGAATCGTAATCTGGGTGAATTGCATCCCTCCGGGGGCGCATAACTCCTTGCTGATGTCTCCTTGGTGCACCCCGATTCTGCTGAGGTAGTAGGGTGTTCTCCTGACCTCCACCGAAGCCGGGTAGGCGCCCTCCCCGAGCTCTCCGGAGGGTTGCTACTTCGGCGTTGATTGGTGCATTCCTTTCTCCTATCCGCATCTCACTTGTTCTTGTCGCGGGGGTTGTGACAGCCTGGGTGCGCCTCCTTTGCTGTGACTGCATCCTTTCATTTGGCCTTCCAGAGGGGTTTTCATCTCAATGTATTCATCTATCGAGTCCGAGTCATAGTCTTTTTCTAGATTTCTAGTAACGTTGTAGATCTGACCCGTTTCTCTTAGACGATGTATTTAGCACATCGTAATTAGCTTGCACGTATGCATCGTTTATTTCGTGCTCTGCTGATGTCGATGCTCTATTAATATCCCCAGGGGCCCGTGATGTTCCTTGGTTGGGCGGAGTGGTGTTTGACCTATTCTGTCCCTGGCCCTGACCCTGCGATGTGGTCGCGGATCTGTCTAGACCTTAACCCTGCGATGTGGTCGCGGATCTGTCTAGACCTTGACCCTGCGATGTGGTCGCGGATCTGTCTAGACCTTGACCCTGCGATGTGGTCGCGGATCTGTCTAGACCTTAACCCTGCGATGTGGTCGCGGATCTGTCTAGACCTTGACCCTGTGATGTGGTCGCGGATCTGTCTAGACCTTGACCCGGTGATGCGGATCTATCTAGACCTTGACCATGCGATGTGGTCGCAGATCTGTCTAGACCTTGACCCTGCGATGTGGTCGCGGATCTGTCTAGACCTTGACCCTGCGATGTGGTCGCGGAACTGTCTAGACCTTGACCCGGTAATGCGGATCTATCTGGACCTTGATCATGCGATGTAATTACGGATCTGTCTAGACCTTGACCTGGTTATGCGGATCTATCTAGACCTTGACCCTGCGATGTGGTCGCGGATCTGTCTAGACCTCTTTGTATACTTGACGTTCCGCCTGCAGTCGCACTGTAATCGCCTGTAATAATAGGTGGATTGAAGTTGGACACAGGCGTGTCAAAGGAAAATTGTTCCCGAAAATTCAGTCCTCCGGGGGGTATTCGAAGTCCTCCCGGATTGGGTGTTCTTGGTGAGTAATTGATGTCTCTGTCGGTCATGATAGCTGATTATCCTGATCGTGGGTGGGTTTTCAAGATTTGTTGTTTTTGAGGGATTTGTCCCACGGATGGCGCCAATTTGTTTGATCAAATAATCGCACTATGGCACAACCGAAGGGGTGTGTGGGTTTTTGAGGTGGTTTGTAGGCGATTCCCTAATGGTAATAGGGCTGCAGCCGCTTTACGCCTGATTGATTGCTTATGGTTTATTACCGAGCCAAAGGGTCGGTGTTGTGTTATGTGTGTAGAGTATGAGAAAGATGATGATGTGCCGTATGGCATCCTTCTCTTTATATAGAGGGTAGAAAACTTGGAGAGGAGGGTAAGAGAATTAGGGTAAATCTCTTCCTCTTTTAGAGATATCTTATATTTCTTTAGGAAGATTTATGATGATCTCATAATGAGCCGTGTCCGAAGTCTTCGAACTTAAGTATATTGGATAATCATGGAAAAGATCTGTTTCCGATCTTCTTTGATATATTTCTTCGGAGCTAGGTATTATTACCTTGGGAGCTCCGGAAATGATTTTGGTAAACGGAGGTTATGCTCCGTTCTGGATATATATAAGTAGTTTTTACCTGTACGAAGGTGCCTTCGTATCTACTTTGGGTACGGAGGTAGAACTCCGTATAGGGTATATCATCAGTGGTATAATCAAATTTGTTAGTAAATCATTCCATAATAATAATCATCTCTTAAAGTCCAACATTTTTTGGGTTATTCATGTGTTCTTCATCTCTTGGTCTTCAAATCCGAATTTGATTGTTCAAGGAACTTTGGTAAGTGTTTTTCATCTTCAAATTACATGTTTATGTTGTTACAAGTCTTCAATTACTAGCTATTTACAATGTTGTGTTCAAAATTGGTGTTCTTGAACAAAAAGGTTCGATCTAGGGTTTTGAAATAGGGGTTTTTGATTTAGGAAGTGGGTTTGTGAAAAGAGTTGATTTTTACACTTGATTATACTTGATTTCAATTGTGGTAAAGTTTGAAAGCTTGATTTGGCCTCTAGGTTGGTCAATTTTGGTGTTTAAACCCTTGAAGAACATACCTGATATGCGCCGCATGGGTATTTAATGCGCCGCATATTTTACCCCAGAATACTCAATTTTGTATTGGTCATAACTTTCAAACCGTAAGTTCGTTTTCGATGATTCAAGCGGCCATAGAATCATAAAAGAGTATACTTACTGTTGGTAATATCCTTTTAAGGTGAATTAAAACTTGAGTTATACAAAAATGGGTTCAAGGTGAATTGGTCAAGTCCGGTTCAGCCGTTAAGTAACGAAATGAAATGATTTCACTTTGATTGTATCAAAACCTTATAAAATGGACATAATAAAGCATTTATAATAATATTAGGTCAATATTTATAGGACCTTACCTTTTGAGATGCTTTAGGATTTATGTGATGCGTGTATGACCAGGTTTCGGCTATCGTGGACATCGGTTATACTTTCTTTCACCTTGGGATTGTATTCCGCGCGTCAGGTGAGTTTCGTAGCCCCTACTATATGTTGTATAATTTGGGGGTGGAAAGATACTCGCTATGTGTTATGTGCTATGCCGTAGATTAAGCTTATGTTAATCTTACGTGCATATGTTTTTGTGCTAGTGCATGTTATAGGTATACATGTATCATGATTGGTAACGGCGTGGATGTAGTTGAAGGTATAAGATGGTTGTAGCCTATACTAGGATGATATTTCTATGTGGTATATGATATATGTTGTGTTTATATGATTAGAGATTGGTAGGTTTTGGTATGCTTAATGGGTGTTGGTCGGGTGGAGGGAAAGTCGCTGGTATCACCTGTATACATACCTTGCCAATACCCAAAGGGCATAACAGAACCAAGGTCCGATTAGTGATTAATTAAGTTGAACGAACGTATATCTGAGGACGAGGCATATCAGAACGTGTTGTTTTGTGGATGCATCATTGTTGATTAGACGTTGAACGTATTGTTACGTGAATATCGTGTTGTTATATGCTTATGTGTGTGTATATATATATATATACATTATTTATATTATGAACGAATGAACGTAGTGGATTGACGAATCCACTTGTGGATTGACGAATCCACGTTACGGATTGTTGAATCCGCGTTATATATATGTATTATGAACGAATGAACGAACGTTACGGATTGTTGAATCCGCATTATATATATGTATTATGAACGAATGAACGAACGTTACGGATTGTTGAATCCGCATTATATATATGTATTATGAACGAATGAACGAACGTTATGGATTGTTGAATCCACGTTATATATATGTATTATGAACGAATGAATGAACGTTACAGATTATTGAATCCGCGTTATATATATATGTGTAATTATGATATTTTATATATATATATGTATGTATATTGTAGGAATTGTTGTTGTTAATCGTTGAACGTTAGAACATGTTATGTGATCCTACGAACTCACCAACCTAGTGTTGACGTTTTTGAGTATCTTTTCAGGTATAAGAGAAATCGCTTGCAAGCTAGGAGTTGATGCCTATAGATGGACCTAAGGATCGTTTGATTGCATTCTAGATCTTTAGACTCGGGCACGATGCCTCGGTTTGCTCTCCCTTTTCATGGGATTTGTATGTTGTATTTTGACTCGTGTATGACAACTTGTTGTGTTAAATAGACATCATATAGGTTCTCTGTGTAATATCCATTTGCAAGCTCGTTTCAGTTGCATCTCACGTTTCTGCCACTGGTGGGGTGTTACAGTTTTGAACTTCGAACTTGTATCTTATGCCCGAATAGAAGATTAGAATTTTGTTAGAGATTTCAAAAGGAAGGCCTCCAAAATCGATTTCACTTAAGGCCACAAAAAACGTTGAGCCAGCTCTGACAACATACATCCCTTAACCCTTAAAAATACTACAATACCTTTTTTTTGTATGAAATTACTTTTATATTAATAATCACGCCACTACCGCCGCCCCCGCCCCCCGTCACTACCACCACCACCCGTCACCGCCGCCATCACCACCGCACCGACACATCGCGCGGGCATATGACTAGTTATTTATAATAACTTATAAAAAGGAAACTCCTCCCCCAAAATCTCAAATGATGAATTTATATACCCAAAATATCTCTTTCTTTTATTCATTAATATAAACATCTACACATAATCCCTACATTATATAAATGTCACCTCAAAAAATGTTAGTTAATGTGGCATGTTTTAGAATCCAAGAAACCTCAAAAATGCTAACATGGCAAGTTAATAAGAACTCTACGGATTAGTTATTTGAGAAAAGCGGTTACTTAATTATTTGGGAAAGCAGTTACCAGAGCCTTCAATCTTCTCGAATACGACCCCTCATCCATATATTTTTACGCTTCACTCTGAATATCTCTACCCCTCTCTCTTTCTCTTTCCCTAATAATTCGCCTCTTCTAAATTATGAAAGAACTAATTCGTCTTTCTCTGTCAACAACCCCCTCTCTCTTTCTCTGGCATTTGAGTGACAAGAAGGATGATTCCAAGGTATTGTTTTGTTATTATTATTTTTATAATTATTCTAATTGAGATTTTGGTGATGGCATATCAAACTTTTCATATATTGTCTGTTTATTTTTCGACTTATATTATTATCAATTTCTTAGATTTTTTCTCATGTTGAAACATCATCATTTGGTCTTGGTTGATTCAGGTTTGAACTAAGAAGATGCCTCCTTCATTATCCATGTTAATTTCCTTTTTCTTTGTGTGAATCTGTTTGATTTCATTAATTTTCTCTGGTCTCATTTTATATACTTCAGTTATGGATTGTCATCAACTACTTTTATTTAGATGAACACAAAGCGTTTGATAAATTGCCTCAATGAAACTTAGGATATTCTTTCTTAATGATATTTATACTACTGCTTTAAGTTAGATTCATGTTGTTTTTCTAGGTCATATGATTTCGTTTAGAACACATATATACTAGATATTTGGTGAAGCTTATTATGTAGGCATCGTTTTTGTTATATCTTTTATCTTCTCTTATATTTGAGTTGTATGTGATAGTTAAGTTTTAAGGCTTTTTCAACTTCATATTCTTTTTTGGTCATCAAAAATCATCAAAAATTTTCATTTTTTTCTAAAATTAAACCTAGATAGGAGATAAGGTATTAATGGGTTGTTGTATCTGGTTTGTTTATCATTTTTTTTGGCTCTTAAAGATGAGTGCTTTAATGAAAAAAACATACTTTTACTTGATAAAAGTTGCTTTCAATGTAATGCTGAATAAATCGGTCTGATTGTAATGGAAAATGATAGTGAGGAGGAACGAGTAAATAGTATTAGGAAAAGGAAATCAAGTTCTGCCCAAAATAAAACCTATTATATGCGATAGATTCTACTTGCTGAATTTGACTATTTTGTGTGGTGAAAATGCAGGAGCTTAATTCACCGGTTTCTCACTCTCTGCAACCCAAATTATTCTCAAGTTGATATTTGGCAGGGTTAGCCACTCATACATTTATTCCTTTTGTTTCTCCAATTGCCTTATTTTATTTAATTTTTGAAAGCTCTTTTAGATTGTTTCTTATGTTCCCAAGAAGATTTATCATATGTCCCTCCTACCATTTTAACATTAGAGTTTTTTGTTTCAGGCTGGTATTTCGCCGCTCTTCCAACAACAATTTGAAGAACTAGCAAGGCAAGAGCGTGGTGAATCTGCAAACCAAGGAGGTCATAAGAGGAAAGTGGTTGTTATTGGCTAGCATTGTGTTGAACCTCTCACAGCACTCAAGAGTTTTGGCCAAGAGGTAACTTTGAATCCTAAGTTGCCTTTTTTATATTATTCTTTTCAGATACAGCATGTTTGATATATATTTATATTAACTATTTGTCGGTTTTTGATGACTGCGTTCGATTTTCAGATTTCCATGGATACTAAAGCGGATGTAGAAAAGCGAAGAAACCTGAACAACCTAAGGAGAAAGAGGAAAGAAGATTGAAAAAAAGCGTACATTTCTAAACTCACTAGAGAAAACCGTGTTTTTCATACTGAGAATCCTATTTTTTTTTATCTTGCTGATATTGTTGTCTTCTGTTTTTCATGATTGGATGACCAAAAGAGAAAGCAGCGGGAAAAAGCTAAAAGCTGAGGTATTTATAGCCACTTGAAAATTAGGATTCATAGCCACTTGCGCGCTTCACCAATATCAGGTAACCTACAGGTGAGTGAATTGCCTTTTTAGACAATTTGTTTAATTTTATCTGACAAATATAATTGTAATTTATACATTTCCACGAATATACAGATTAATAGTTTTATCGCCCATTGATTTTTGGAATTTTTCTTAAGCTATATTCCATTTTTTTAGTACATTCTATAAGCTATATTTTTTTTCTTTTACCCTTTGACCCATTACATATAGTCCCTAAAGACCAATTACAATAATAACAGGGGTTGAATGGCAGTCTCTCTAAATGGCTTGAATTGTGTGCAATTGTATATGGTTGGATGCAGTGTGAAATACGAGGGAAGTAATGAATCCATTTAAAGAGAATGGTCTCATGACCTGATCCTCCTCAAAAGGTTGAAACTAAGATGGAAGTTATCTTCACTTATGATGTTGACTTTCAGGTGAATATTCTGTTAATATATAGTACCTTTAACAACACTGTGATTATTAGTTGTACATGGTCGTATGATTAACTTACTTACGAATGGCGTGACTTGGGCTGCTTTGTATCTCAAAAAAGGGTCAACAGGAACATGTTAAATGGTTTATTGTAGTTTTAAAGAAAGAAGTTATGACACATAATTCCTTATATATGAATCCCAAAAGTCTAATGTGGAGTCAAAATTTGACTTTATTAATATCAGCAAGTGTTTTCCTTTCTGTTGGATATATATCTTAAGTGTCCTCCATAGCATGAACTTTTTGGGCTGACACATTGACCCATTAATAGCATAATATTAATTTTTTAGAAATGTTTTAAGTTAAGATTTCCAATCTTAAGCATAGTCATCCTTACAAACTGATATTTGGTGATGAAATGGATCGAGTTTTCTTTATTCCATTCTATTTAAGGATATTTTAGACATCCAACAAATAGTCGAACAATGTTAATTACATAGGGAGGGCAGTAAATATTTCCTTATTGTATTTCCTTATTGTATTTAACGGGTTTATCATGAGAAATATAATCATTCATACAGACTTTATAGGAAGAAGCTTGGGTGATCTCTCTCTCTCTCTCTCTCTCTCTCTAATCTTTCCATCCACCCTTTAAAGTGAGTATCATTAAAACTGTTGATTATATTGTGCATCAATTCTAAGGAGTTTCAGGCGGTTTAAAGCGCAAAGTTGTTGACCCGGGTTCTTCATCTGAAGCTTCTGCTGAATTCACTAATAAAAATGTCTCTAAAATCAGATGAGGCAATTGGTTTAATAACCAAGCGAACTACCTCAGGTACCGCTAATAGTTTTTCCGATTATGAAGGAAGTGATAAAGATGGCACACATCACCTTTCAGGACTCAGAGTATGCTAATGAGCAAATTCTGGATAATGATTTGAAGTCGAAAGAGGATAAAAGCTTGGAGTTGGATAAGAAAAAATGAGTTTAGAGGATCGGTCTTAAATTGGCTGCAAACCTTACAACCTCTTATCTCAAGGAAGATCCTCTTGGTGCCCGAGCTTATAGAATGTACTAAAAATAATGGAATATAGCTTAAAGAATCAATGTGGCAGTTTCCGACACCGCCCACAAACCTGACACATAAGTGTGGGTTGGGGTAACGTCGGTCATTTTCGGATCAGGCTTGTGATACCGGCTGTTTTCATCAGATGCCTACCGTTCTTAAAAGGGGTTTATCGTCACGCATGATGCTAATATAAGTTTTGTTGTTATAGGAGACGTGGAAAGAATACAACTATACATGAAAGCAATGCGATATAGGGCTCAAATCATTGTCTTTTGTTTTTGGGTGTCGTGCTCATAATATAGACCAGTAGTACATCAACTTGATGTGGTCTTCTGGCTATAGTTGTTGTACTCGTCAATAGTTTTATGTTTGATAGTAGTTTTTTTGAATTCTGGTCTTCTTGCTCATATTTTATATTTGTTAATAATACAATCATCATAAGTGTGTTTGTTCATGGATAAATAATAATGCTTCGGGATAATTTAGTTGAAAAATGGATAGATGCTTTGTGACTTCTTTAGTTAAAGAGATATTAGTTTCTATAAGCCTGGAAATATTAGTTTTCATACCCTTTAAATTTTTGCTATCAAATAAGAGGGTTGGACTCACTATTGTTGGTATGTTGGTCCATGTTAAGCATAAAATGTGTTGCTGATGATATGATGCTGTTGTTGCTGCTGGTCACAAGTCAATGGTCCCAAAATAAAATACTCTTCAATGGAAGATTCTTCCTTATGAAATCAGATGGTCTCAACATGATTTTTCTTTGTCTGTTGTGTAATATCTCTGTCATGGATTTTGTAGTCATTACTGAAATCATGTACATGTATTTATATGGTTTATTTAGATAGCTTTAACTTTTGTAGCAAACTTCGATTTCACTTTGGGCATGGGCTACGAATATATATTTGTTGTTGAATACATATATATCTTTTGATAATCAAGATTTTTTAGATCATCTTAATACATATAATGATCAATCCATATGAATACATTTATTATGTCCAACTCAATTATATCCATTAATACAACTTTAAAATAAGCTAAAAATAATTATTTAGGGTTGCCCGTGCATCGCACGGGGTCTAAGCACTAGTATATCTATAATACCCTTAATGAAATAATTTACAACATAAATCCCTCGATTCTTAAAATAACTACACTACTTCCTTTAACATCAATTACTTTTACATTTGCCGCTCACCACCCGTCACCGCCACCGTTGCCGACACCACCGCCACCCTTCCCCCCACTGCCGCCACCGCCACCCTGCACCGTTACCACCAACGTCGTCACACTGCGCGGACATATGACTCGTTACTACGAATGATGATATATTATTATCAGCTCAAATTAACTTTTGATAATCGTAACATGAGACCTATATATCGATTTTTTGTTAATTTTACCAAAACTACATCAAACATCGGGGGGAAAATGTGGAGTCAACTACATATGTTGCGGCAAGCCGCCTCCATCTCATATTGTTATAACACTTAGCTTCTTTTTTTTTTTATGATAAATTTTAAATACTTTTATTCACAATTTAATATTAAGAAAATAAGTTGTGTGACCTAAAACGTTTTAAAACTTATAACTATAACTAACTTTTTCTGGTACGTACGGGTTGTGAAGTCGACGAATAGTAATTCGCTACGCAGGAGAGTTAAACGGTTACATTATTCTAGTGTTATTGTGTTGAACCTTCAACTGCTTAATTAAAAATCATATGGTCATGGATATGTTTATGAAACCAAGAAGTAACCCGTAATAGAAAACCCGAAAGGTATACAATGTGGAAAAATCTTCAATATATTACAGTAGTTGAAAATCCAGCGGAATACAATTTGACAAAATCAAAATAGTGGTACAGAGGGTGGTCATAAAATGTTTAATGACTAAAACGAATAAAGTGTGAAAAAACCAAGTAACCCGCAATAGAAAACCCGAACGGAATGTGATGTGGCAAAATTTAAATAGTGGTACGGGTTGTGACGTGGACGAATAGTAACTCGCCACACAAACGAGTTACTATTCACAGTGTATTGCTTTAATGAAGTATATAATATAATATAATATAATATAATATAATATAATATATTTTTTCATAATAGTTAAATCAAGTATATTCTTAGCATTTCGTATATTTTTATATTGAGAAGCTTTGATAGTTTGATGCATTAAATGACCACTAAATAAAAATATAGAGTCGGTAGCAAATCCTTTTAATAAAAATGTTAAAGCTAAATGACCAAATAGTTATATCACGCTTCTTAACCATTGTCCGGTTCATATAATATGTTTCCCGCTTTCATTAACAAACACTTCCAGTCATGTTACCTCATTTTGAAACTCCATATATACTTTTTAGTGGAAATTGAATTACTTGTATTAAAAATCAATAGCTAGCTGCATATCCAACTCGTAAAGTATTAATAATTCCGGGTTGGTATAGGTATAGTTTAGCGGGCTTACATCATATCTATACTTATCTCTAAATCCAACTTACCTAAATACTTTGAAAAAATAAATATTGAAGCATATTTAATTTAGTGTTTCACTAGTCTTTTGCATCGATGGTTAGCTTTCATTCTTAGACTTTTCTTAATTTGACAAGAATTGAACCTGAGTCTCAAGACACAAACCCCTAATGACGTCATGGTGACCAACTTATTCTCAAGTAATTCATACATTTTCAAAAAAGATTAAAATTTAAAAAAGTGATTATTCATCATTATTCATTTACGATTCATTTCCAGAAAATTAATAATAAGATGATTCTCTCGATAATAAAAGGAGTTGATATTTGTACCGCATATTCTGATAAGTTTATTACACTGTATAAATTGTACAATATATTATTGTTATTATGTATAATTATAATCAGTTTATCAAAACTTGTGAAATTTTTATCAACTCTTAGGGATAATACGGTAGAATAAGAAGCATCTATGTTTGAAGTGGATGAAACACGTCTCAAAGTCCTATACCATTAGTATGATCACATGTGAGCCTTGAAAGGAAGAATAAAACCATTTAACACAAAATCTAAAACAATTCAGATTTAACGAATACCAGTATCTTCATGGAAAACAAATTTTATTTTATTCTTTTTTAATTGGAAAAAGAATCTAGCATATGCAACATATTTTTGAAGCTTAGAAAGATTTACATAGATTCTCGTATCTAAGAAACCTTTTTCTTTTTTTTTTTAATTTCTCCACTTTTATAAACAAATACAATAAAATACATGAAAAATGTGGATTTTCATAGCGGGATATACGCAAAATGTTTCTTTAGTTTTTAGAAATCGGTCTAAACATGATACATATATAAAAAAGTATCCAATTACATCTTTTTGTTATTTTCTTTTTCATGAACTTTTCCATAATTATTAAGATAGGGATCAACTACCACCAAAATAGTCAGGTAATCAGACATTCGCATGTCTTCACAAAAGGTCTAATATTCAAACTCCACTAGGTAAACATCTTGTGAGTAACATGAAAAAATATAACGAAATAGTCACAAAGATACACCTAGCAAGTTGTGTAAATCTAAATCAAAGACTCATTTTTCATATATATATATAATCGCAGTTTACTCTTTATAATACTCCGTAATAAGTTTTTTTTCTCGAACGGCTGAATTTTATAATATGAAAGCAACTAGCAAGGCGCTAGCTGTCAAAAAGTACAGTTAATAATACTCCGTAATAAGTTAATAACCATAAATTCAAATTCTTTATGCATTTAAACAGGTTTTGGGCTACCTTTGTCCCAACTATGTCTTAAAACTTAAAAGAATTGTTTCTAATCTACATAAAGTGTTGGTTGTGATATGCTGCCATCGTCTGTATACATAACTTCTAGTTTTAGAATGATATTGTCCTATTTATAATTTAGGCGCACGTGATGTTACATATGGTGTCTCAAAAAGTATTTCTTGAACCTACAATTATAGTTGAACAAATGTGTCAAACAATGAGCCTATCGGTTTAATGGTTTAAGACTTAAGAGGTTAGTGAGTCTTTAAACTTCCCTTGTTTAAATCCGGACATTACCGTTTAATTACTTTATAAATTAAGTTAAGAATTACTAGTATAAATTAAGTTAAGAAGAACTAACTACTAACAACAAACATTTTTGTTAAAAAAAAATGCAAAGTATTTGTTTCACTGCATCATATGTCAGCAAAGAGTGGCGTTTATTAGGGGTTAAAAAAATCGATTTAACTCAATCTTAACCTCGTTAATCAATGTACCCATATGGCCATATATCAAAATAAGGAATTCGATTACATAACCAAATGTTTGATTTTGGAATCTTGCAGGATAATTCTATGAGATATGTAAAACCTTTGAGGCTGCAATAGTGTAGCCTTGTCTTCCACATGATATGGAATATATGATATGCTAGTTCCTTGCTAGTTCAATTACATAACCAAATTTTTTGTTACTAGTTCCTTGCTAATTGACCCATATAATATCTATACTATATAAGAAAATAGCCCTTTTGTTTATAATTTTAAATTTCAACATTTCATCAAAACCAAACTACATCAATAACCTACACAACTTGCCACCGCCACCACCAATCGCCGCCCCCACAATCAGCAATCTCCGCCACCACCACCACGCCGCCGCACGTCAGTACCACCCGTCATCACCACCACCGCCGCCGTCATTACACTACCATATCGCGAGGGTACCGTTTAAAGAAAAAGGCAAAAGTCGAACCAAATTTATCAGATTAAATTGTATAAAAAATTTAAAAAAGTCAAAGAGATTCTGAATGTCAAACAGTTATTAACACAAATGTATCATGTGTATTTGCAAGCAATTTGCCCTTTTTTGTTATATACTAATAGTGACTTAAATAAGTATCTACGAAAATTATAATTATCGTTACTATAATTAAAGAAATTAAGAAGCATTGCACCTGGTTGAATCACAGGCTTGCATGTGGCATCTTTAAGCTATTTTTTATACACATTTTACGTCTCTTTAAATTATTTTCAATGAATAAATAATACTATTAAACAAAATTGAAAATTTAAAAATCCCACAACTTGCTTCTTTCATCAAGACATTAATCAGCGTGCTCATGCCACAATACTTGACAGTTGACACACATTTATTATATATATATATATATATAGTGAAGGGATCAAGTGAGAACCAACATATATGGTGAGAACCGTGAGAACCACTAAAAAACCATCTCTAAGGGCTTTGCCCTTAGAGTTAAGGGCTACGCCCGTACCGTATACAACCGTCACCATCTCTTGGATCGCCGCCCATCAAATCCATACGATTCCCATATGCGTCCCTTGACGGTCAGTTTAGAACGGATAAGGGCCTCTGGCCCGTACCGTATACATACGTTTTCTTAACGCGTAACCCATATGATTTTTTACAAAAAATTTTTTTTTTTTTTTTGAATGGGTTTTTGTTAAAAGAAAATAAAAAATGAAAAAAAGTTTCAAAAAATGAAAAATTTAAATTAAAAAAATAAAAAACCACACAAAAAATAAGAAAAAGGGAGGAAAACTAGTGGTTCTCACGGTTCTCTCCATATTTGTGGTTCTCACGTTAACCCTACCCTATATATATATATATATATATATATATATATATATATATATATATATGAAATGAAAATTATGAATAATTATATATAGTTATATATATATATATATTCAGGTGCTACCTTTGTTTTTTTTATTGTGCTTTCCTGAATTTGCTACCTTTACATTATTATCTCGTTATAGCATTCGGATTTAGGAGTGGACTTCCATTAGTTTGTGTTGAAAACCTGTGAAAATTAAACCCGTTTGTACATAAATAACTTTTGTTGTATTTGTATGTATAATAATCTTAAATTCATCTTTTCATTTTCTCGATGTTAATTGAGCTAAAGCTCATTGGCAAGAGTGATCGACTCCTTTTGGTATTGAATAGAAGTTTTAGCATACTCTAGTACTTTTACTTATACTTTTGCAAGTGAAGGTAAAAATATGTTACTCAAACATTATATAATTATATATTTTACCACGTTTGTACAATAAACAAAAGACCAACATCAACTATCAAAAAGTAATTGATAGGAACCTCCTGGTCTCATGTATCATCTTGGTATTTAGAACGCACACCGTATAAAACTCATACCCGATATATGAGACATAAATAACCGCAAATAATCTGTATTTTTCACAAAGTATGCCGGTAGCCTTTGAGTCTATTAGATAGCATCGATCTATTCTTGGTCCTTGAAAATGTTCGATTGGTATCCAAATGACACATGAGGTCAAAATTTCTACATTGATTAATAAGTTTTAATAAAATATAATAACTCGAGGTTAACTATAAAGAATAGTAATAATTTTTGCTAAAACATATGTAATATTGAAAATATCATCATGAAAATCTTTGAGTTTGTAATTAACTTGTAAGTAGGTTTGTCTAAGATAGTTTGACTCTATATAGTTCAAAGAAACTTATTTCATGACTTTTATACTCGCATTATTAGCATTAATGAGTGCTTAGAAAACACATGAGAAGCACCAAGTGGCCGGTAAAAAAAAAAAATTATATATTAAAGAATGGATGATATTCCTTGCTTATGTGACTCTCAGCTATATTTATGGTGGCTCATGCTATATATGTTGCCAAAAATGGAATGTCAAACTTTATTAACTGTTAAACTAATAATCTTTCTTTTTAAAGTAATTTCTAGTTCTAGTAACACTCTCGTAGCTATTGACTTTAGAACAAAGTCAACCCTTATTTTTGTGTCTATCCTTATAGAAGTTTTAATTACAAGTGACCATATAAAAGTCAAACTTTTTTGGCCCAACTTTCCAACTAAGAAAAATCAAGTGTTAGAGTGTCACTCTTAGTTCACAACTGCACTTCCACAAACGAGTAATAAATAAATAACATTTGAAAAAATTACGAGACGAGATTAACGATTAGGAAAAAAAATGAGTGAAATTCAAGTATCATAATATGATAGTAACAATTACAAACAATATTAACCAAAAATTATTGGAGGGTTTTAATGGAGGCATGAAAAGTCATCAGTCAAAATACATATTAATGCACCATGCTCTTAGGAAAGATGTGAGAATTATTTTTTGTGTGGAGAAAAGAATCTTGAAAACTCATGTATGTTGAGCAAAGTATTAAAGCAAGTTATGCATTGAATCTTTTATAATATCTCTTAATAGTTAATAAACAGATTTTATTCTAAAAATAAATAATAACAACCACCTAATCAACTATATTAACTGTCAATACAATGATAGTGCAAATTTAATATATGAAAATGCACATATAGAGAGAGAGAGATGCAAGCATATTAAGAACATGACATAGTTGAGATTCTTGAAGTATGTCATGTAAACAAAGTTTGATCTAGGGGGAAAACACATGAGGCCACATGAATATTTGGTGAGAAAAATGCAGTGTTTGAATGGATTTTGAAGTTATTCGAACTATAAACTAATTTGAATGAAATATACAGCGAATGATAAGGAACTTAGCTTCTTGATTTGTCTTTGTAAAATAACAAATACCAACCAAAATATGAGTTATTTAGGTTGTTCTTTTTGCTCGATCTTTATATTCTACCTATACAGTTAATCTGCTATTGTGATTTAGTGGCAATACCAAGATATGTATACCGTATACGAACTACATATATTAGTCGGTGACGTATAGTAGACTGGAATTTATGTTTTGTTGGCGGGTCAATTAGTTTTGGCTAAAACTAATACATATAAAAAGTAGTAGATAACTGGAGATAGCCAACCTTAATTCCGTCACTTTTGACAGTTTGACAGAGTGATCTATATAATGGTTAGCTTGAAATAAATACATCGATTTAATAACATGAAAAAGATATATATGTATATATACGAGTTATATATTATACATGCATTATGATTGAAAAGTGAGCTTTTTATGCGGGAATTTATAATAGTACTATTGTTTTTTATAAATCTATCATTATTTTGCATTGTATATTTGTATAATCTACTACTTGTATAGTAGTTGCATTGTGTGGTACATTAATAGAAAAGAGTGATACTAATATGGGCTCCCATCTAACAAAGTTTTGTTGTGTATATAACATTCTTTAACGATGTTCTACTATTTTAAAAATAATCGAGATTTTCTAATAAGATGTCATGTGGAACAATTTTTGTGAACTTATCCCGCACAAATACGCATTGTGGTCCTTGTGGACACTTGGCTTAAAGTCTCTTTGAGCTTATTTGACTAACTTTTTATAGCTTTTGGACCATTAATACCCTGCAAATGTTGGTAGTCTACCCTGAGAACGAACACCACATCACCAAACTAACATGTGCACCTTAATTATTATCATTAGTTAGATATTAATCTATTATTGTTTTCTAATGATCTTTACATCCCAATAATTAATAATCCCAACCAAATTAGTTTTATTTGTTTATTTTAACCATTTAGTGGTTTGACCAAATAAATTTATTAACTAATATTTACATATTCTTTGGTTTGAATGATTACATCTTAACAAACAAATCACATGAGATGTTGACCAAAATAGATTATTGCTAATGGGTTTTCATAATGTTATTTAATTTAATCATAAACACATTTTTGGATTCTTGTAAAATGAAGTTTTGGTGGTGTTGAATTAAATTGATTCATGCATGCGAAGCTATGAACATCATAAATGCTTAAACGGTCAAGTTTTTTGCCACCATGATGTAAGTTAAGACTTACGTATACATGGCACTTATAATACTCATAAATTATTATATGATAATAATCATGATATAAATCTGATTAGTCAAACGCATAGATCTATTAGAAGATTAGTAAATGGGTTTAACCGACCAAATTTATGATAAGAAATATACGAGATTAAAGGTTATGGGTTTCTTACTATTCATACATTTAAGCTTTTACATTCTAATTTATACATCATTAATGATAAGAAATTGAGGTTTCTTATGAAACACCAACAAGCTTTTGCCATAGCAATATCCAAAATTTAGATCAAGTGTTCCTCCTGAACTCTGATGAGTGATTGTAACATCCCAAACGTTTTATGTTTGACTATTTGACTTTCCGTTAGTTAACGTTAGGTTTATTATGTTTATGTGCCTTATAAGGGATTATGTGATTAAATGCTTATGTGTTTAATATGAAATGAAGTAAAGTGAATTAAATGAAAGTAATTTAAAGTAATGTATGAAAGTTAAGTGCTTGTTAGATCGTTAAGTCTCCCGGTAAGTTAATTAAGCTACGAAAGTAAAGTTTAGGAAGTCGAGGGGCCTATGGGCACTAAAGGAAACTTATGGTCAGGAGTTTAAGGTCTAGTGAGACCCCAATAGCTGCAAATTTTTGTGATTAAGCCCTAGGAACAGATCCCCTCCCTCTCAAGACAAGTTTTCTCCAAGAATCAATCGTTTCGTGTCGTTTCGATCAAGTTTGATTAAGATTTCGAATCCTCGAAGTCATCTACAGGTAATATAGGTAATATTATCTTTGAATTCTGATCTTATGAGTCATAGATGGGTTTATAATCCAGGCCATAGGGTTTGGGTTGGGTTATTGATCAAACGTTTAGCGAATTCATGTTATTCGGGTATTTTAATGATTGACCTATGATGTAAAGGATTAAAGGATTAATAGGTTGGTTAAAGTTGATGAAAGTGCAATTAGAAGGATTAATTTTAAGTCCCCAGGTTGGATTTGGGGTATGGGTTCGTATGGAATTCGTTTGATCAAAGAACAAGTTAAGGGTTTCTGGTCGACACTCCAGGTGCGACGCACCAGGAGGGGTGCGACGCACCACAGGCCAATTTGGAAAAATGGTTTTCAGCCAAAAGCCCGATATGCGACGCACCAAGGGTAGGTGCGGCGCACATTCATATGTTCAGAATTTCTGATCAATTTATGCGGCGCACCAAAGGGGTAGGTGCGGCGCACCTGCTTATGTTTAGAATTCCCCTGATGATTTTGTGCGACGCACCATGTGGGAGGTGCGACGCACCTCTTGTCCAGTTTTCATAAAACATTTCGTTTAGCTTATATTTCGATCTTATACTCATTCTAGGTTGTCGGGAGCACTTAGCAAGCACTATAAGATACCTTTAACTTGTTGGTAAGCTGTATCGAGGTAAGATAACATCTTTTGTCACCTGTTGGTACAACAAAACACGTTTTCATAAGTTAAACCTTCCAATTGAATATGTATGTACATTTTATGTTCATGGGTGACTATGGGAGGCTGCAAAGGGATATATTACTTACCGTTTATGATGATTAACATTCATATGCAGGTTGCAATGGTATGTGGTAAGTATATATGCATGAGATGATGAAATGATTATAAATGCATGAAATGATGAAATGATTATGTATGTATGAAATGATGAAATGATTATGTATGTATGAAATGATGAAATGATACGATATATGTTTGCATGTGTGGCTTGATCACCTAGTCACTAGTCCTTGATTAGGATTGCCATGTTCACGTGCACGTTAAGGGCCCTAAAGTAAAAGATGATATGTGATTAGCTTAGGTGAAAGAGTAGCCTAAACTAATTAAACGATTAAAGTCTCGAGCATTATGTAAAGTCTTGTGTTAAGCTTAACCCGTGCTAGCTCTTCGGGCTGGTGCGTACGTGGTCACTTGAGTTGCTCCTTGTGGCATAGTTACGTTTGAGTATTCCGGGTGAAGTAACTAACCACCAATGCGTAAAGGCATAAACGGTTTATTCAGTTGGATTGACTTTGTCATTCCTTAACGACGCCGATGGACCACCTTATGGTTTACCCATCATGTCGGGTGTGAGGACTCCATGTATGGTCTATGACCGCCTACACACAACCCCACATCCCTATGCAAGTGGCATAAGTCACTTAGCCTACGTCTCGGCAAAGGAATAAAGAAAGAAAGATGAAGAAAGAAAGTATAGGCACACTTTAGGACATGTTGAACCTAATGGGTATCTTATGATGTTATGTATGTGTGTGATATTAACTTAAAATGCAGATTTTGTTAATATATGAAATTGGCAAACGTTTTCAAGTTATGTTATCTTACTTAGCTAATTTTATTAGCTAACACTTGTTCTTTGAAAATGTTGTGCCTTCAGGATAATCAAGTGAGCTAGGCGAGGATTAGCTTGGTGAGACTTGGGTAGACGAATAAAGAAGCTTAGCTAAGACATTAAACGCTTAGACTTCCTTTTAGCCTCTTGTTTGGCTATTTCTCTTATGATTAAAGACTTGTATTAATGTGGCATTTATGTTGGTGCCAAAGCTTGGATTTACTTTTATTGTTTTGATGATGCTAGTAGTAACACCAAATTTTAAAGGTACCATCCGTTACGGATGGGGCAGATTTTGAAAGTGATCCTTTCCGCTTATTTTAAACGCCGTTTGGCAAAGTTTTGAAAAATCCAAGTTTTTATACGACGGGTGTTACAAGATTAAGGAGAGACTATGATGAGTTGATGATTGATAATTAAGTAACCAACATTTTAATCTCACGTCTTGCTTAAAAAGATACAAGGTATATTAAGTTTAAAATAACATATTATCTATTAAAAGGAACCCCAATATATTGGAAACAAAAGTCATTTGAACAGTAAGCAAAATACTCTAAAATCATGTGTCCGTCACAATGTTGGTGTGCAAGTGTTGAAGTTCATGAGCAGTCGAAAAATTCTGGCATTACAACATATAGGCATTGTTAGTATTTATAGAACCCACATCAACAATTGGGGTTACACGAATACTAGAGTTTGTATACAGTATCACTTGAAAAACGAAGATAGAGGCCAAGTAATTTGAATCGAAACTATTGCCATAAACCCTAAGAAGGCGGAGTGAATCTTCGAATCATAACATTATGTGTTACCATTTTATTTTATCTTTTTTTAGAGCGGGATACTGTCTTAATCTTACTCCTAAATTACACAAATGTCTGTGATGGAACTAGAAACTTCCGAAAAAGACCCCAATTTATCCAGACCCATAAATGTGAGACCCATGTGGATTCTTTCTAGGCCAAAGACCTTACCAATAAGTCATCAACCCCAATGGCCATTATGTGTTACAATTACTATAATCTTTTGAGTTTTCTCATAATATTATTCGTTAGTAGAATTATGCATTCTCTTTTTGGGTATCACTAGTTTCTAGTTTGTATTGCCTGTGAAAGTGAGAAAATTGAAAAGGTAATATTTTAAGAGATGGAATGACGATGGGTAGCAAACTAAGATACATATGTATAATTATAAATTGTTTTCAGTTGGCTTAATAATAAATTCATAATTGATCAAGGCCTTAGGAGTTATGACGGGTTCTAGGCTTGGCCCAAAAGGTTGATAATCTTGGCACATAAAAAAGCCCGATATATGGCCGATCCTTTATATTGTTTTTGCGGAGATGTATAATAGGTTGATATAACAAATCTAACCCTCGGATGAACCATACTTGAATTAAACGTCACGAATATAATCCTTCATTCACACCTCTCATTCAGGAAATCTCCCGCCAACGCTGCCATTAATCTTCAATAAACAACATTACCGTCGACCCGTCGTTAATCTCCGTTCGTCTATGTCATCAATAAACATCAAATCTTATTCACATTTCCATTCAAATCTCCAGCAACAAACTCAGATTCTCCATTCAAATATCCAGTCTCTCACCCGTCAATGACTCAATGGATCCAGAAGATATTATTAGCGAAGTTAACGAAATGAAGAAGTATCTACTAGTATGTCAATCCCATTTGAAATTTGACGATTATCACTTTATCAGCAAATAGTTGGCAGATATTTATACTAATAACACTAAAGAAATATAGTAAATTAAGCTAACGTATAATTATTCATCTTTTGTACCTTCATATGCAACAATCAGAGAATCCAAAATACAAGATACTATCAATATAACTTGTGTAACTTATCATATTTATATATATCGTTACAAGAACTCAAACTGGGTGGAATACAAAACCCAGACATTTGACCAGGAGCAAAACAATACCTAACTTTCTATAAAGAATGCTGCCCACATTAGCAGAAAAATCCAAAATGAACAAAGACTACAAAATATGGCACTTCCCTAATGTTGTGCTCTAATCAGACTACTAACAAACATGTAAACAAGAAACTGTAACCAATTTTACAGTTTAAAGAGATATAAAAAAGAAAATAAAGAATGGACCTTTTTACAACAATCAAACCTTGTGCTATATTTGCAAACGTAAGAATATGTTCAAGTTTCCACGGCCTTTACTCGTGTAAAAATTGAAAGGCTGGATTCTCGGCGAGTTCTACTGCAGATTTCACATCGGAGAACTCTTTTACTTGCAAGGAAGTTGAGAGATCATCAACAGAGAAAGGGATGCTGCATTCAGAAACAGGTTTGTCAATTGTTTGGGAAGTTTTTGAATTAGTGTGTACTAGATGGCAAGTTTGGCTGGTTCAGTTATAAACGGGTGATGCGCGATGTGCCGATGTAATATCTTTGTTGGGTCAAACGATCAAAACTGAAAGGCTAGATTATATTATGGGTTGAAGATTGCACAAAGTTCAATCGATGCATCATATATCCTAATTTCTTTTATGCTATAAATTCTATACTTTATACATTTTTTTTGAAACACAAGTTTTTTTATTTTCAAAATTATAAACAAAGCGTTTCAAGTCAGCACAACCCAGCTAGCCTAGACCAAACCCAGTTTTCGACGTCTAGTTTATTAATAATTGAATGTGGATGTAGCATATGTGTATGTGTACATATGTGGTGGACATATCATTCACCAGACAGTAATCAAATGTTACCTGGAATTGTCATCCAGTAAAAATGAATTGCTGGCGGCATTATTGGAGTCCTCTGTCATTAATATCCTCATGCTTGAAATGACCTGGTTGGAAAAAGATATGGTTCAGGTAACTTGCAAGATGTTCAGACGCATATATAATTTTCAACATTTTGAGAGCTTACATCTGGAGATACGCTACGGGTATTATAGTTGTCATCCCAGTAAAGCGTGCATATTCTATACAACTGCTGGACGCTTAGAATCTGTAATAAGCACAGTATCAAGTCAGTCAGAGAGAAAACACATATGCGTTTGTACATGTCTCATTATGTTGCTTGCTTGCTTGCTTGTGTGTGTGTGTGTGTGTGTGTGAGAGAGAGAGAGAGAGAGAGAGACGTACGGGGCATAAATCATTGATAATTTCATCATATGATATTCTGTACTTTTGGTGTATGACCTGAGAGCATCAAACATGTAGACCAGTTATATCTTGATATAAACAAACACACAGTAAACATAATACTAATACTTTAATAATGAACACGTTGGTGAGAAGGGCATACCAAGAACCCAACAGCTTGTCTAATATGCTTAAGTTCATCCCAAGCTGAGCCCGCATACTGCAATAGAAGAAGAATTTTCAGTTCATTATAAAATAGCTTGACCACTGAACAAATGATTTTATTAAATTATAAACAATAATTCTAGCGGCAATCATTTTTTTTTTCATTTCAAGTATGATATTTAGTAACATACACAAGTCAACCTTGTCGTCTCACAGGTGAAAAGACATTTGTTAAGGCAGAGATCATTAGTTTAATTCCAATTGTCAAAAGATTGGAGACTTAATTATTTTTTATTTATAAACATAACCATTTTAACATTCAACAAATACATAGAACCTCCCTCATAATTGAGCTGCTACCCACAAAAATGTAACACATTTTAGGCATGCTGACACCTTTATTTCTTATTTATATTTGATCAGTATCAATAATTCAACTGTTATAAAACAAGACATACACACAAACGCTACCTCTTCTTTTGCCTGAGCACACCATAACTCCAACTCTGCTAACCCGGCTTTGACATATTCTCCATTGCTAAAGGTACAACACTCACGGCGCAAAAGAAGACTGCATAGTGATGATATTTAAAAGAAAAATGAGCATTGTAAAATAACATAACCTAAAACTAAAAAAAATATATAAAATATCGAAAACAGATCAAAGTTGGCAAGTCGAAAACAGATCAAAGTTGGCAAGACTCGCCTGTTGAATAATTGAACGTTGATATATGAAAAAATTTGAGTAAATATCTTCTGAACAATTATAGGAGGAACCTGAAATGCAACTAATATAAGTAATCTAAAATTTCTAACATCTATACAATATTATTAGGAGAAAAAAGAAAACAATGAATATAATACATACAAAATTTTCTTTCAATGTACTGAGGAGAGTATTTAGGCAGTCAATAATGCCTTGCCAGTGATTGGATTGTGAATCTTTGCCGAAGGACCTCCCAGATCGTAGCACTCCTTTGGATGCTCGTGGTGCCTGATTTTTTGAGATATGCACAATTCATCACGATACTTGTAGACATTAAAACTAGCATAAATTTTATAAATGATGTGACAAGCTCAACCCATTAAATAACGAATTGTTGATTTGGGTTATGTTTTATCTATAACAGCCACGGCATCAAACACCCAAATATATAGCTAAAAGGAGAATTGTCAAATGGGTCAAAAGGCTCGATTGCAACAAATGTTAGGTTTAATCCATATCACCAGATTTGCTATATTCAAAAATTTAGAGTTAGTGGAATAACATAGGTTATGTAATCATATCTAACACAGTAGTTCTTCCTAATCTTTTACAAGCACAAAAAGATGATCGACTGTCAACACAACCCAACCTGTTTAGACATGCAAAAGCCTATCCATTTCAACCTGAACCCGTTTTGATCCAACAATACAACCCACCGAAACACTTATTAAGCCTCCTTTAGTTCAAAAAAAAAAAAAAGGACTTGTACCTGAATACATAAGGTGAGGAATGATCCCAACTCTTTTTTCAGGTTGTCACGGATAATACCATACATTTTCTCAACATATGCTGTTAATTGCTGCTTGAAAAGCAAGGCTGGGTATTTGGCTTCAACCTGGCGTACTACCTCAAGTGCAGCTGCAGCTGCAGCAATGTTGACGGAAGATGGGGATGAGCGGAATCCCTGTACGTATTACCAAATCATATCACTGAGCGGATACATAAAAGAGACATTAAGAGATAGGTGCCAATTTTGGGCGATTAAGTCAAGAATGTCGATCCTGGTAATCCTTTACCTTTAACGAGTGCAACATACTTTGAAAATTAGATAATAAAAGAAAAGATCAGAAATTTCCAAAAAATTTAGTTTTGATTCATAAATCTTCCCACGTCATCCCATCATCATATTCGAAAGAATGACAGGCAAATTGCTTTATAAAACTAACGAGGGCATCACGTTTTTTTAGCTCAATCGAACCGAACCAATAAAAAATTACTAACTTTGAATTGTTTCCCAATCCCCTGACCTGCCCATTTGGCCACCTCTACATATAAAAACATAAAGAGCTTTTCCGTATCAATACCATTGTCATTCTCCCAAAGAGCGAAGTTGGAGGTGGAGGTTTACGAGCTGAACTTGCACCATCGGATTTAATACTCCTTTGGAGTAAGAACAACAAAGTTGACGCATTTGATAACCAATACGCCATGTGTTCATTATTATCTTGATCCTGCAACATCATAGACCCTTCATTATACTTTTCACATAATCCAAGAAGCTGGTGCAATTGTGCAGATATAATCCTATGGGAAATTTGATTTTAAAAAGCAATAATATGCACTCTGAGGGGATAAGGGTCTGGAAGCCAAGGAGGTGGGCACTAGGGGCAGTCCACACATATAACATACCCTTTTTTCGCCAAATACTTAAATCACTTCTAGATACTATGTTCTACCATGTAAATACTTAAGGATTACTTAAAAATCACTTTTACATAACAAAAATCATAAACGATACTTCACTTGCATACTGAAAGTTTTCAATAATATTATAGCGACTAATATTATCAGATGACTCTGTTACGTATATTCGCAAAGACAGAATTAAAAGGAAGCCCTATAAAACCCCAATAACAACAACTCCAAGTGAAACTCGTGAAGATATGTGAGACAAGGAAAAGTACTGAATCAGAGTCGCTTAATACAAGGACCACCTTTCATTAAAAGGCACCAATGAAGCATTGCTTCATGCAGCGGGATTACTTAGACTCTAAAATATAAATGATTGTTATCTACTCACAAGTTAATTTTTCTGGAAAATTACCTCAATTGCTGAACCAATCATCTGAATAAGACGATCAAAGACACTAGTCCTTTCGGCTTCAAAAGATTTCCAATGGAGGAGGCATTTGTAAATAGTAAATGCTGCAACGGGCTTGCCTTGGCTGAACCCGATGTCTTTCATAACACATTCAATAAGAGCATCAACATTTTCCTACGCCAATATTTAAATGAATACAGTATATCGATATTATACCACTGCCGACAAATTCAGTAGCAAAAAGAAAGGATAATATAATGTATATCGCGTTAAGTAGTCATACATGCTGACGATCAATTGGTGGTCTTTTAGCCTTGCTGTCAAACTCAGTCGCCAGATTCCTCGCAGGTGTTTGTGGCTCCTGTAAGAAGATATAAGTAAACATCTAAGCTCCACAAACTTTTATATGAAAAAAATCTGATACATCACATATAACATGGCTATACTTACCTCATTTCCAAAGTGGCCATTTGGGATGCTCTGCCAAAAAAAAATTAAGGAAAGGTGTTACGGATAGAAATAGAAAGAGAAAATATTGTCTTTGCTTATTGGTGACAGCTTTGACCCTTTCAAATATGAACCAGTCAACTCGTATAAGTTCAACAAATTTTGTGTAAATTGACACGAGCCAAATTGATCATATATTTACTAAAATATTTAAATTTTGAACTAAGAACTAAGTTATTTAAACTTGATGCATGGAGAAAATATATATGAGCAATGTTAAAATATTTTGGTGAATAAACGTTCGTGTCAACCCAATCATCATTTTACCACCTCTAACATTTATTCACAACAAAACCTCACCTTAGCCTCGGGAGTTTGAGGATAATCTGTCATACGAGGAGCAGTTGTAGACAATGCTTTCTGTCGAAGAAGTTGATTCTCAGATGCCATGTCAGAAACCTTTTCTTGAAGACTGGATGAAAACACAGTAAGTACACAGTGAGACTTGATAACTAAAATATAGCATTACACTAGTAGGTTGATTACTTAGATAGAAAGTTCTCAATAAGAAATAATTGGGAACAGACCTTTGCATAGCAGTTTTTAACTGAATTATTTTCGTCTCGGCATCCAAAGCTTGTTTCAGTCTCTCCTCACTGAGTTTGTTAGTTTCTTCAAATTTTTTCTCTGTATCGTCAATTTTCTTCTCTAAAGAGCTAACTAAAGACTGAAATTATTCAGAAAAAAATAATGTTCAATTACAGAAAATAGCCACACATGACACATACAGCTGAAGTTCAATAAAAAAGGAATACTGAAAAGTAACCAGTAAGTTTGAGCAACCATACCTTAAGTTTCTCATTTTCAGAGGCAAGCCTATTGGTGAGCTCATGGTCCACAACTGGGACCTCCTGAATGACTGGAACACTTTCAACAACCTTTTTGGCAGTTTCACGTTCCTTAATGAGCAACTCTTTAGTCTCTTTGAATTGAAGTTTCATATCCTGCAAAGCAGATTGTAATTTTGCATTTTCCTGTGTTTTGGCTTCTTCTAAGTCAGCCTGCAAGAATATAGCATCGGTAAGCATCAAGCAAAACTGTGAAATGCGTCACAAAAGAAACCTATTTGCCAGTAGTTTGACTGAGGTCTTGCGGCAGGTGGTAAAAAGTTCATGTGAATAATAATCTCCTGATCTACTTATACAAACATGAAGGATCAAATTGTAGATTGTACACGTTAAAAAGTAATGCTTAGTTGCATAATTATTGCTCATACTCACGGCACAAGAATTTCTATGAATGCATCAGACCACGACTGAACCGGACCAAACTGAAATAAAAAGGTTTGCAATCAAAACCCAGGACAACTAAAGCTGTCCAGCTTGGTTTAGAACAATTACAGTCTCAAACAAGACGGAGAACCATATATTAAAGATACCAACCTCATACTATTGTTCTGCAAAACTGTCTGGACCATCCAGTACTGGTAACAGCTATGTTCAATCTGTTTTTGGTTCTAGATTATTTTATAGCCATTTGGTCATATTTGGAACGAACTCGACCTCTATTTATCAAAGTTAAAGCATCATTATTGCAAGCTTATATTTTTCCTATTAAAACTAACTCATATGCATGTTTGTTCATGATCAGATATAGGGCTGAAGCAATTCTCAAAATCTGCCAACACAAATCATAAGGTGATGCATTTATTACTTATTAGTTCCTCAGTTTTGCTGGTCTGGACAAGTTTTGAACACCCTAGTCACATTTTAAGTACCACCAGCCATACTCCAGACACCAAGTTTTCTATTTTCACAGGAAGTTTCTCATTTAACAATAATCAATTCCCTATAATCCTACCTTCATTTTAGTCTGGCATAACAGGCTGCAACTACTAAAACTGGTGTTGTGCTTCAGGTTCTCGAGATTCAATCAAATATACCTTACCTCCTAGTGTACATGGTGTACACCTCAACATTAACATTTTCGAGATTTGAATAAACTTACCCTCATACGCTTCTCAAGCTGCAGTCTCCATGTCAGTTCTTCAACCTGCTTCTCCAGTTTATTTTTTGCAGCTTGCAGCGCACCAGTTTCCCTCGCCGCCTGCATTCAAATATCGAGAGTAAAAACCAAAACGTCCGTGGAGAAGAGTGAAATAGTGTTTTGGAAGTCATTATATTAATAAGAATAATCAGAATCAGATATAGTTGTAATAAATGGGTTGTAAAATATAGTGCTTTCATGTGCTTCTGTTGTTTAAAGTTGCAATGATCAGCGTATCAGATGTTTGGGTGTTTGGTAAAAAAACAAGCTAAAAAGATAGCATGATTTCACCCTTAATCAGTTTTGGTGCATCTAGAATAAAGTATATATTTAGAAATCTGTTTATCCAAACAGGAAAAATTGCAAATTTACTACAAGTTGAAACAGCAATAATCAGTTTCAAAATGTGAATTCAGGCACCCCCTACATTTGGTAAACAGAAAGAAATACATTACGACTTCTGGAGGAATTTCGGAAACAACTAGCATAATGTCATAAAAATTGTTAGGCTGGAAGGAGTCAGTGACTGTTGCTACAAACTATCTCTATAAGAACACTTAAAAGACAAAGCAAACGTTAGAACTGAAATATTTTACCATCTTAAGCTTTCGCAGTTCTTTTCGTGCAACTTTTCCCCTCCATGCACATTGTATAGTAACGGCACCCTTCTTTGCCTTGATGAAGTGCAAGCGGGCCAAGAACTTGCGACAATGGCTCTGAAATCAAAAGCTAAAGTCAGTCAAATAAGAATACCAGTTTACAAAAAATTCATCATCAGGTAACATAAATGCCACCTCAGCTGTACAGCTATTTTTACCTGAGATACTGATGGCATACGCATGCAGTATACACATTTTAAGAAATCAGACATGGACAGAAATACTAGGCATTGAGTATAGAGGTGGCAAAACAGATGGGTTGAGCTTGTGTCAATCCCTAAATTTGGTATGGGCCGGGTTGGTTTGAACTTGAACAGCTCTCTACAGTAAATTTTAAGTTTCTTACAAATAACTAGTGTCAAATATGATAATATAATCTATATTATTTGCTAAGCTTAACTTTTTTGAACACAATCATTTCACTGGTGTACTGCATTAAAAACACCTTGTGCAGCAACTTTTAGCCCGTTTGACCCAGCTAAGGGACAACTGTTTTACAAGTATGATAAAACATACAACCCAATTCAACCCATTATAAGTGAACGCATCATAACTGCCACCTTTAAATGAAAGGATCATGCTGGATTGATAGCAATCATAAAGATTTGGAGAGAAGTTGCAAGACCTGAATAAGAATTGCTGCTTTTGTCTGCCTTCTAAAGCGAAGATCATTACGTGCAGCCATCCCCCGTAACCCTGTTTGGATTGAAACAGCTGAGTTGTGAAGCTCGTTGTAAGATTTCCTAGCAAGATGCATTCGCAGATTTCTTTGAATCCGTATACTAGAAGCTTCTCTCCTCATCTTTTCATAAACTTGGCGAGTAAGTTGGCCTGTTTGGAAAGAATAAAAGGTGACCAGCTTTAGACACTAGCCTATGAGTTGTTGAAAAATATCTTTCACACATTTAAGAAGATAAAGTACCTCGGCAAACAGATTGAATTTGCAAGACAGAACGTTTTAGCAATATAAAGCTTTTTCGTGCAATAAAAGAACGAACTTTTCTTTGGATGATGCTGGCTGATCTACCTAACACTTCAGTCCGACGAGCATCAAGCTCTGCCATCTGACCAGCCCTTAGAAACACCTTTGTTTTACCAATCTGCATATGAACACACCAAATCACTTGAATCTTAAGTTACGTACTGTAAAAAAACCACATCTTAAATGTAATATTTCCATCTAGGGAAGATTTCAATATGGTATTGCATTTCATGTAACCTGATAGCCTTCAAGTCCAGCCTTGTCCAAAAGCCTCTTGCAAGCATGAATTTCATCGCTACTATCATGAGTAAGTCATAAGGATAGTTAGGGCCACTTCAATTGTTCGCCATACACTTAAATTTTCAATGAAGAGTAAACAAGATCATTCCACTTACTTGCCATCCAAAACCTCGGGAGCCAGGATGCCAAACCGATCCACAAACTCAGCAAATGGTTTTCTAGTGGGATACCCAGCACAACTAATTCTGATTGCCTCCAAGACTCCCTGAAATAAGTTACACAGGAAGCGTCAACTAATTATATGTAGCACCTAGGTTCACAAAAGAGAAAGGAAGAGAGATGATAAATAACGCTCTGGAAGCCATGTGTATGAGTGTATTCTTACCCCACATCGCAGTTGTTGTAGAACATTTTGGTTTTCAAAAATAGCAGGCTTAAGAAGATTGTTAGGCTTTACGCAACGAATATAATGAGGCTCAGTTGAGCTCAAAGTTTCAAGTAGTTGTTGCAGTTGTTGCTGAAACCAAAATAATATATTATTTGTGTAGCTGTTGACACAGAGAGAGTGAAATGCAGTGTATGTGTGACAAAAATGTGTGGGTGTGTGTGTGTGTGTGTGTGTGGGGGGGGGGGGGGGGAGTACCTTAAATCGTGTACCAATTGAAGAGAACTTTGATGATTTCGAGGACTCATCGGATGAAGTAGGAAACAAACTTGCAACGAAGGAACATTCTGAAGCACTCAAGAGTGCTTGGTGTTCAGCAATGACATAATCTTTATTTTTGTCGAGAAACAACTCAGTTTGATATGTTACCTGAAGATACAATTCAAACTGATAAGCCATTGTTTCTCAAAATCATAAAGGTTTATTATTAGTGTTAAGAAATTCAATAACTGAAAAGTATTTCAAGAAGAAGCAGCAGCTTACATCTCCAGCATAATGACAAATCGTGAAGTCAGAGCGAGACAATTTTGGCTTGGTGAAACGTTTGTGATTCTTAAAAGTTTGGTACAGTTTTGTGGCAAATGTTTCATGTGTTGACCTAGGAAACATACTGCATACACAAGTAGTTTCTTACAGAATGTCATAGTTTCATATACATGTATAACTACATGAACTGTAAGGTACAACCAAGAGAAAAGCATCTTCCATATTTAACTTACCAAGCTTCGTCTAGAAGAGCAATGATGCCACCTGGTTTCTATACAATAGAAAGACAACATATCAGAGCTGAAATCAACAATGGTACATTACTGGCAGAAGTATCTTTACTTTAATAACTTGAATCTTGGATACCCATAACCCATAGTATTTGATCATCAACAAGCATATAAAAGCTTTTTTATAGCTTTAAATAAATACTAACAGAGATTGATGTGGAAATGTTCTGACAGAATTCAAAATTTTGGAAGCTCTGCTCCATTTGATAAGTTTGTCGTTAGATTACGACATTATGAAAACACATAAAGCAGCATTCTGAAAACCAATCGAGTCTACAATCTAATGCTTAGTCCGTAAAGATTCATAGTAATACATGAAAATTTATCACATTATCTTTTACGAAAATCTAGTGATCATCTCAGTGTACGAGTATTCAATGACCCAAAATTCACCAATGTGATTGAAAGAAAGAAAAAGATACGGTAACAATTAACCTGCGCAGTAAAGAAAAAAGTATGCAAAAGGTAGCCTTTAATTAGGGTAAAATTTAAAAATGTGAAACACCAGACCTTCTCAATGAGATCCAATATATCTTGATTGTCAATAAACTCAATGTAGCTCCAATTTATTTCTTCTTTTGTGTATTCTTCTTGCTCCATTTTGAAAACATGCTGTAAAACAATAATAACTCGTCAGGTAACCATATGTATATAGCCTTAATAAATTACTCAGGGAAGGACTTTTAGAAAGATTTAAGCCACGTAGGTAACCTGATTGAAATGTTGTTGGAGTTTCTCATTAGTCAAATTAATGCAAAACTGCTCAAAGCTGCAAAAAGAAATAACAAACGGTATAAAATGCTTCGTTATTACACAAGCAACATCTGAGACTCCTGCAACAATAACTATTACATGCCATTGGTATTCAAGGGTTTTTCCAAAAAATATATGAGAATCATTTAACTAAAAGGTCAATTCTTATGACCCGATTCTTACAGGCAGTGCAATTCGTAAGTTAGAATGTAATGGCACATTAATAATGAAAAATGTTCAAGGACTTCACTGCTATAAAGGCTCTGTGGCCTATTTTCACCGATTTGCTAGTAGAAAGTTCAAGTTTTCCCCTTTTTTTGATTTTGGCCCTCGGGGGCCATCCCTAAGAGATTATGCCACTGGCATAACTGGCCAACAATAAAAACAAAAGGCATACAAGTGAAGCACCTGTTTGTCTTGAAACTCTCGAATCCGTATATGTCCAGCACTCCAATTATGTATTTTGAGTCTGGGTCTTGACCAATTGAGGTATTAATCCTGTCAACAAGCCTGCAATGCAGAAAGGATAGCATAACCAGCATTAAGAAAGTTGAACAGACAGCTATTTAGTTGGTGTTTGGATTCGCGTTCTGAGACTAGTTATCTGATTATTGTGACCTGCAGTTACAATGATCAGTTTTAAATGTGTGAATAAACGGACTCCGTTCCTGTCAGTTTCATACCAGCTACAGCAAAATTAATTATCTGAACTCTATAGCTGAATATAAATTTACCTACTTACCCGTTCTTTTGACCAATTTAAAAGAAAGTTTTATCCCGAGTTCACAATATATTTTTCATTTATATTGCAAAATTTTCTTATATATCATTTTATGATTTTATCTATAAACTACTTACATAATCAGAATTTGTCAAAGACCCAAGCATCCTATTACATGATTATTACAACTGCACACAGCAGGAGTAGACTCAACCACTATCTTTTACACAGCTTATTTACTACAGCTGATTATCCTGATTTGATTTTCAGACATCACCTAATTGCTTTTAAAGGGCACATCTAAACAACCCCTAGTTGAACATTTAATTTAGTCGGCATGAAGAAACTGTGTGGCATAAGTCAAGCTTACCAGTCAAATAACCTTGAGTAAACAACTTTTGCCAATGCATCTCTACTGACAGCAGCAGATTCCGGATCTAGCCATTTGGTTATGGTCTCATCACGCGTTACAATTACACGTTTGCAAAGAGAATCCTCTAAAGCTTTCACATCACACCTAAAAAAATCATTCACTTATTAGGATATTTACTTGTGCAGATGTGCTTATTCCTCCAAAAGTGGCTCATTCTATAAAAAAATGTCATTTAATCTGTGCATGCGTAATCAGGTGCGAAAATCACTCTAGACCACTGAACTAAAGGACCAAACTGGTACTAACAACATTTGGTTCACTTATAGGTTCAACTTATTTTCAGAAATTGAATCTCCATTTGGTTCAAAACTGAAGCGGTTTTCCCTCTTTTTGAAATTATAATATTTTAAAACTCGAAACGACATCGCTTTATTTTCATTTATTTTTCAAACTAAAATCTAGACCAAAACAAACGAAGCTTATATCAGTTAGATTCTGGGCTCCGTTCATTTTAATTATCCAGTCCGAGTTTGCTCCTGTATCATCCCGATGAACACCCATGTATAATGACATTAATCACTCACATGAAAAGCTCTGCAGCTGTTTTTAGGTGGAACCAAGATTTTTCATCTTTGGGGGTAGATGAATCCATTTCCTTCCCTTTAGTAAATTCTATGTTACCCAAATGAAGAATTGCAGCTACAACTCTAAAAATAGCATCCTGTGGAATAAAATAAACACAAGAGAAAAATTAAGTGCCAGTAGCTCAGGTTCAAGATTTTCTTTTCTAACTTTTATCTATAGATGACTACTTTAAATGTACCTGCTCGTCCAATCTGATCCCAACAACATCCATTGCATTCTTTGTAGCAATGTATTCCTTTCTTTCATCCAACCCATCTATCTGGTAGCAGTTTGATTGATTAAGATAATGGAATGTTTTCGGATCTCCCACTTTATATCTTTTTAGATCCTGGGAGTATAGTAGATAAGATTAGTACGAAACAGAAACCGACGACAGAGATTCAAAAGAACATGTTATATAAAAAATAAAAAACAGAACTAAAAGAATTTCCACATCTAAGTACACATGTGAGTTTTTCCTATTTATAGGCGAGACAGAAAAGAGCATGTGATGTGAAGTACACTAAGGTACTAACTAGATCGCCATTACCAGTCATAAACAACCACACCAAAGTAGATGAAAAGTAAAAGCATCACTATCTTTAGCTTTGCAATAAAATCATTATTTTATAGGATAGGTCAAACTTTTGTTGGTTTAAGAGACGATACATTAGAGAAGGCAATATGAATAGAATAGATGTCAAAATGAGTTGGGGTAGAAACAAGTAAGCTTTCAGTAGGTGTCAAAACATCATGGGCCAGGTTTGGTTTGACCCATAAACTTTTTTGTCTCCATCTTTTAAAAAAATTATGCACAATTAATACGTTATGTATGATCACAAAAACAGCCATGTTGCAGCAGTTATCTAAGCCTTGAATATAATAGTTGGAGGTTATGTGAGTTAATTATATAGTGACCCTCAACCCATTTGATCCAACCCCCTTCCAGCCAAGTGTTTTTTTGTTTGGCTCGTTTTGATAACATATAACCCACACATTAAATTACTCATCAGTGAATATGTCAAAACTGCACATCTAGGGTTCATAATAGAAAAAGGCCAGAAGTTGAGGGCCAGTTACCTCGGGTGGCGCTGCACAAAGCATGTAGAAGCAATGATAATTCCTCTCAGGATCTGATAGTTGACAGACACGGGATCTTTCCAACAAATATGTTCTGATGGCAGCCCCTGAGATCCGGCCCTTCTGATCAAACTGAATCTCAACAAACTTGCCAAAACGACTGAAGCAATAGCAAAAAAGCGGGTATCAACGACTGATGTAAAAATTATTAAAGAATACAGCAGTAGTAGTAAAAGGGATATATTCCCACCTTGAATTGTTGTTTCTGACTGTTTTTGCATTACCAAAAGCTTCCAAAACAGGATTGGACTAGAAAACGAAGCAAACATAACAGTGTTTGATAAATAACTAATACAATGCTAATAAAAATAACAAAAGTTAATGAGTAAAGACCTCTAGAACTTTCTGTTC